>WKFP01014747.1:29354-140387 GCA_011057875.1 Pterocles orientalis
TTTTTGAAGACTGGTGTGACATTCGCTTTTCTCCAGTCCTCAGGCACCTCCCCTGTTTCCCACAACTTGCCAAAGATGATGGAGAGTGGTCTAGCAATGACTTCCGCCATCTCCCTCAGCACCCGCGGGTGCATCCCATCAGGACCCATGGATTTATGGGTGTCCAGATTACTTAACCGCTCCTTAACACAGTCTTCATCTACCAGAGCAAACTCCTCCTTTGCCCTGACTTCCTGTGGGGCTTCAGTGGTACGGGACTCTTCAGGAAAGCCTCCGGTAGTATAGACAGAGACAAAGAAGGCATTCAGTAACTCTGCCTTCTCTGTATCTTCTGTCGCCAGAGCACCCACCTCGTTCATCAGTGGGCCTACATTGCCTCTGGTGTTAGCCTGATCTGCAATGTATTTGAAGAAGCCATTTCTATTATCCTTGGCCCCTCTAGCAAGGTTTAATTCTAAGGAGGTCTTAGGTTTCCTAGTTGCCTCCCTACACTCTCTGACAACATTCTTATATTCCTCCCAAGTGGCCAGCCCCTCCTTCCATGATCTGTAGACCCTCCTTTTACACTTGAGTTTGCCCAGCAGATCCCTGTTTAACCATGCAGGCCTCCTGGCACCCTTCCTTGGCTTCCTACCCATTGGGATGCACCAATCTTGAGCTTGGAAGAAGCTCTCTTTGAACGCTAACCAACTGTCTTGGGCCCCTTTACCTTCAAGTACCCTGTCCCACAGGATTTCCCCTAGCAATTGCTTGAAAAGGCCGAAGTTGGCCCTGCTGAAGTCCAGTGTTGCTATTCTGCTCAGGATTCTATTACAGCCACATGAGATCCTGAACTCCACCACCCATGGTCACTGCAACCAAGGCTGCCCTCAAACTTTACCTCTTCAACCAGACCCTCCTTATTCGTGAGAATAAGGTCTAGCAATGCTCCTCTCCTAGTCGGCTCATCCACCAATTGCATCAGGAAGTTATCATCAATGCACTGGAGAAACCTCCTGGACTGTGGATGGCTGGCTGAGTAGGCCTTCCAGCAAAGGAAGGCTCTGTCAGCCTGCAAGTATTTATCTCTCTGTAGATCTGAAAGGCCTATTCCACGCTGGCAAGAAGCTTATCACATTCCTCCAGTGTCACTGGGGTTGCCAGTCCTGGAATCTGAAAGTGGTTTGGACAACACAGCTGCTTCAGTCAGGGGATGACTCATCTCTGTAGGGCAGCTGCTCTGCCTTTCTCTTGTGCTAGGTAGGACTCTCACATTGATTCCATATGAAAGGCAGATTCAAGATAGGCTCAGCAAAGACATTAACAACAATCTGCAGCTAGTGCTTTGTCCCCACCTTTGCACATAAATCACTCCCCTCAGCACTGGTTGGAGCACCAGCTAGTGCTAACGAGCAATGTCCTCCCTCTCTGCAAGTGAGCTGCTGTCTCACTCAGCAGCAGATGCCAGCACGCCTGGGTGGGGACCGACTGTCCACTCTGCTTTTTCTGACAGACAATGAAGCCATTTGTGTGGAAACCAACAATCGTGCAGCTTTCAGGAAGGAGCATACAGTTTTTATACAGATCCAATGCTCAGCATTGTTGGGCAAGGTTTCAATATTTGGGCAAGATCATCATAAAAGAAGAAACAGCAGTGTGGCTACCACAGAACCCCATGCTTCTCTTTAGAAGTTTTGCAGAAGAAAATTGCAAGCATTGGTAACAGCTCAAGGCCCTTGAGGAGCTGTCATCTGCCTGTTGAAGGTTGCAATCTTGAATGCTGCTTCTGATTATTAACACTAAAGCCTGTAGGCAAGGATCTGAGGATTAGGATGAGTTAAAAATGGTTGGGCAAAAGGAAAGGTACAGCTGTAATGGTTTGCAGCAGACCCGTTACAGCTTGGCCAAAGCTCCATTCGAAGTTAAGTAATCTGACCTTTCCCAACAAGGTTTCAGGTAGAAGGTAGTTGCCTCATATCACTCAGAAGTCAGTGAAAAATGTCTGTTTCTTCCTATTGTTCATCTCCACTTGTGACCACAGAAGCCATGTCATGAATCTCCTCCCTTCTCTGCAGATAACAACGAATTTTCCTCAAAATTCCGTGTGAGCAGATCAATTACTACAGGAGAGGAAAGAAAAAAAAAAGCCCATCTTCACCCTGTGTACAAATTGTTAGGCCCACTAGAGAGTGGATAGTTCCTCATAATAAGTTTAAACTTGGTAAACCTGTTAAGTTTGTAACGTCCACATTCAGCTCTAAAAGAGACACAAATTTTAATTCAAGATGTATCATATTCTGCAACACATCTGAAGGTGGATGCCTGTGCCACATTTCTCAAAATCAATGTACAAAAGGGCAGTTCTGTCCAGATCATATTAAAATATCCATGCTCTTCAGAACACAGGAATTTCAGTAGACAGATAAAAATTTTATAACAACCTTCTACTTATAGTATTTCTTATCTCTCTGTCATCAGCCTTCTAAAAGTATCACTGTAGTTGGATGCATATCATAACCCAGCCATTGCCTTTTCCACATCTCACAAACAATACTGGAGACACCAATATCTAGTAGTTGAGGACTGTTACTTCCTATACAAACACCATTGTTCTTCTGGCCTCCAGTACAGAACTGATTGGTAAAGGTGGTGTGGTCTAATTACCAGCAAAAGCTTTAACAGGAAGACTTCTACTTTCATTCTCAGATCTTGAACATGTCCATGAAGTTGACTTAACTAGACAAAAGATGCATTGAATTGAAGTTTTGATATAACTCAGCCTCTTAAGACTCAGGTTTAAGTTAGGAGATTAAATTCACCATAGACAAGCATAACACTAGAGGTCCTGCTCAGCTGTTCACAAATGGGAAATTAACAAGTGCAGGAAAAGTTACCACACAGTACATAATTGCTGTCCCAGTTCAAGGAGCAGGACCTGCAATGTTGCCTTCCCAGTGTTATGTACTTGCTAACTGGAAAAAAAAAAACCACACCCAAACACCAGATTTTTACAGAAAATTATCAGTCCTTTTCTTGAAAGCTTGTCAGTAAAGTTCTTGTGATTCCATAGAAAAGAAAGGCAGTGAGCCAGTTCTGCAACAGCAGTGTAAATTCAGCCAATAATTTTTCCATTGAATGCACTGGTTCAGAAATTATCACAAATCACCGCTAAGGGCCATTAGGTGAGCTGCAGGAACGTAGCATGAGAATGGATTTAGTATGTTTTACACAAAACCAGATTTGCTCCTTGCTAAATCAACATATTTAAGCAGCACATACTAGAAAACATGAGAAATTAAAAGTAGTCTTTTAAGATGATAAATAGGATAACCAGATTTGTCAGCCATGTTGCTGAAAACTAATTTATTTTCACATTTACAAGACAAACATGAATAATATTTAAAGTAGCATTTACAAATACATACAAATATTTTAAATTTATCTTTATAATTTGAAAAAAACCTGGCAAACAAAGTATTTTTTTAGCAGTATAGCCAAGATACAGTACTTTTTTTTTTGGAGCTGGAAAGAGGATCACCTCAGTTCAAGGAAAACCTGAAGTTTCTGAATTAAGAAATGAAGGAAGACCAACAATTTAAGATTCACATGAGGTAAACCATCAGAGATAATGGTAGTATGAACTTTCACATTTTAAAATTAAGGCAGTGTCTTCAAAAAAATTCATAAAAACTGGACTCTCTCATAATTGTATTTTAAAACGGACTTCACTCACCTCACTCTACATTCTCACTACAAATGCTTTTAAAAGACTTTTGAAGAAGAATAAACACTTAAATAAAAAACAGTTCAACTTCCCCTTCTGGCATTCAAGAATTGCTAGGGTTATACATGGAAGGCGACTTGCCAACATTCTTTTGGTTTGTTCAATATTATTGTTATATATTAATGTCATACAGAGGAATAACAAAATTAAACTTTTTTTATATAGAATAGCAGAAAGCATTTTCCTGTTTGATTTTCTTTGTGGATAACTTCACATCCTAAAACAACTTTTATGGAGCATCTGACAATCTGTATAGGGACAGATGGATCACAAGCGCTGTAGATTCTGTTTGCTTTTCTTAGTCCCAGGAAGTGGCCCTAGCTTAGAGTTGGGTTTCACTGGTTTGCCACTCATACAGTCACTGGAGCTGTGGTAGGTGCACATGCACTTTGTGCAAAAGTCAAAGCCACAACTTTCACGCCTGCACATTGCTCTTTGTAGATAGGAGTCATACTTTGCAGGTGAGCCACAGCGATGGCAGACTTTAAGGCTTTCAGTGTTTTTCAAGGTCTTGGCAGCCTGTTGGAAAAAGCATATAAAGAAAACCATGAGCAGAGTGTAAATACCCACACCAAATATTTCCTGATGTCATCTAAGTGTCACAAGACATATTATAGCTTCTACTCTAGAGAAATAAATTACAAACTCTGATGGAGACTGAAGAGGAATAATCAATTTATAACTGCAGGTAATTTGGACTGGAATAGAGGTTTTGGAATCCTCCAAACCTCATCCAACAACAGTGATTTAGTCAACTTCTAGCTATGTGACCAGAAATCTCAGCTGTGGGGTATTTGGCTTGAGACACCAAATGCGAGCAATTCTGCTTCTCTCCCATGAATTAATTTTTGACACAAAACCAGATCCACCATTCAAAATCATTCAATATCAGAAAATTATAGACCTGTGTAACACCTTATGTCACTCAATTGTTAAAAGCAAAATGCTTTTATGATCTAATATCAAGGAAAAAATTTCAGACTGGTACTTGAGTGTACAGGTGAACTTTCAGATTTCTAATGCTACAAAGTGCTACATAGTAGTATTTGAGCAGATTGATCATACTTTCCAGTGTGATTATATCTTCTCTTATTGCATCAGTTTGCAGAATAAGACTTTCAAGCTCAAGTATAAAAACTTTTTCTAGTTAGGAAAATCTGTTGCTTATTAACAATGACTTTTAATAAACATTTAAAAAAAATCTTACAAGACACCTGCAATGTAGACCTGCACCGGTATGTGGAAAAAAAGAAAGCTTAAGAAAAATAGCATGGTGAAGGGAAACTTGGGCTGTTGGCGGTTATTGACAACTCCAAATGTGTAACACTACAAGTATGTAGTTAAAAAAGCCATTTTAATGTCAGATAATTTGTTGGAAAAAAAAAGCATAGAATGAACTGGAGAAATGCTCATTTGTTTAACCTAAAAGAAAATAAGAACTACTTATTCTTTAGTGTTTTTTTGTTTGTTTTTCAATTGCCCATCAGTGTTGAAGCAAAATTGACAGCTTTTGTGGGATTGCTTATCTGGAAAATATGTGATTCATTATAAATCCACGGAAACTAAGAGGAAATGACTAAACTTTTTCATGTTTGATCCAAACCAAAATTTAAGCCAAAAAAAAAATATCACTAAGCCATTTTGAGAGTACCTAGACATACGGTGGGGAAAAAGATGTAGAACATCCCGATGTATCAATACTCTAGTTTCTGACATTGTCTTAAAATAGGCTCAATAAGCAAAATCTGGCAGCCATACTACAAAGAGTTACAAGCACTTCAAATTGGAGACACTACTTTCAGAAATATGCTTTACAAGCTGATCGTGTGCCAGACAACATGTGAGAAATTAAAGATAAATGGAAATCACCAGTTACCTCAGAAAACTCCATGAGCCTGCTGTGATTCTTAGATGCTTTGGATCTGGTGCCTTTTTTATTAAAGTTGTTTGGTGGGGTTGCTTTCTGAATGGTAGCTAAAGATGCCCGGTAGAGAACATAATCCCTTGTTGCAGCATGCTCTGGTGCCTTAGTGACATTCTAATGAAAAGAAAAACAATAAAATTTGAGAAGAGACTTATCATACTGACTTGATACTGAATTTTTGTTTAATAGAAGCCAACAAGTGTGGAAACTTACAGAGAAGTATTTCACAGCTTTACTATACTTTTGGAAAATCCATTTATCTTCTTGTAGAATCTTCTGCCATGTTGTGCTGACTTTGGCAAAACTGCAATGACAATACAAACATATCAGTTACCTTCCAGGAAAGGGAAAAACTTTTTATTTAATTGTGGGAATAACTACAATTTTTTTTCTTTCACATAGAAGATGGGATACGTTCACAGCTGTAATCTTTAATTTGCCTTCTAGGGAAAAGACACATTCTCCATATTTATCATGGCTTACACTGAAAGTTTGTGTTTTAATATATTAATATGTAATACTAATCACTGAGTAAATGTCACAATCCCCATATCTAAAACTTTCTTAAGCCACCTGATTAGGTTGTTTAACTTTCCAATAAGACACAATGAGATCAATATACTTACTTTATTAAATCCATCTCACTGAGATGCCTTAAGATGTTTGCTAATATATGCTTCAGGTTCTTTTGGAAGAGTTCGGCAAGAATGTCTATTCTATCTAATCCCATTTTCTTTCCAATTAGGTTACAAAGTTCAAACTTTCCCTTAAAAACAATTCTATCTACTGCAGCCCAAGACTTGAGATTTCTTTTACCATTTTTTTTCAAAGTTGAACAAATAATTTCTTCATAATGGATTACTGGCAACAAAGTCTTCTTTGAAAACTGCGCTTGGTTTTGGTTCTTCACGAGACAATGCTTTGGTGTGCCACAGAGATTCCCAGCCAAAGGTATACTATCCTCATGTTCTACAGTATCAGCATATTGATTACTTAACATGGAGGAATAACCACTGTCCTCATTCAATTTACTGTTTTCCAGTGCCTCCATTTCATAGATGCCTTCATCAAGTCTCTGGGCTACTTGTTTGTTTTCTTTGTTATGTCTTCCTTCATCTTCAAGATCTAGATTTCTGGTGGCCGCATGGTATGAGTCACTAAGCAGTATTTTCTGATGCTGTTCAGTACAGCTTTTACAAAAGTCTTCCTCGTAATTTGAGGGGCAGGATTCTTCCAGTTTTTTCTCCATAGTAGACTTTGGTGCAAACCCAGCGTGAAGAGACGTACAATCAAAATCACACTTCATTTTGAAAGAGTGGTTAAGGTTTGATTTCATTATTTTGTGTCCTGCAAGGAACAACAAGGAAAGTATTACAACATAGCATAAACTGCATCACAAATTCTTTTTCTTATAAAGAACTGAACACACCTTCCTTCTGCATTATGAATTTTAAACTGTTATCTAACTCACCCTCTAGTGTCTAAAATACAGACAACTCAGGAGACCAAGTATTTGATCAGTCACATGTTAAATCTATGTGAGGTCTTCTCATAATTAGAGCTTTATGCGGTATACAACCGGATCAAGGAAACTGACTGAATAAGTAAACTTTGTCATCATTCCACCAGGACATTTGTCATCATTCCACCAGGACACTTTGTCATCATTCCACCAGGACATTTGTCATCATTCCACCAGGACACATTACTTTAAGACACACCAATGCCTCCACTTCCTAACCTAAAATCAGCAGTGTACTGGGGACACTTGCAGTCCCTGCAGAAGACCCACGAGTGACAGCAGGCCCATGCAGGGGTACAGCCAGGCCAGAGCAGCCTGAACACTGCCTCCAAGGCCAGAGGCAACACAGCTCATGCAGCCATGGATCTGGCATTTTTAAAACGGGAGGAGGCTGGGTGGCACAGGAAAGCGTGCTCATATACATGTGTAAATGACAACGGAAAGTAGCAACCCTTAAACAATGGCCAAAGTGAAATACAGCTTACTCACAAGTATGATTTTAAGAGGGTAGAAGGTCAATAGATATAGGGAAATGGAGTTTTTCTTGCTCCGTTTCTTTCCCCTCCCCCCGAAGTGTGGTGCTATCTATATTAACAATTGCAGGGGGATGGGCAAGGGCTGAAGGAAGCCATCTCTGTCGTGTTAAACCTAAAGGGGAGAATGATTATCAACACATTTTGGAATCTCTATGAAAAATAAGCTCCCTCATTTAAGCAAGTATTTTAAGAGATTGAAGCACTTTCAGCAGTTTTTTTGGGGAAAAAAAAGCATTAGAAATGGGTTTCATGAACGTTTCAGAGAGAAGGTCCCTTCTTCATACCTACGTTTGGTGGGAAAAAAAGGCGCAAATACGCGTGTGGCTTTGTACAGCGCGGGCTAGGGGAGATGCGAGCCCTCGCTAAGCCCCCTCCTCTCCTTCCCCCTCGCTTGCGCGACGAGCGGAGGAGCTTTTGGCCCGCAACCCTGCAGAATTCGGAAATGCCTCCTCGCTCCTGTGTTTCTTGGGGGGCTCGGCCGGCCCCGACCCCCGGGGGAGCGGCCTCAGCCGCGGTCCCCGCGCCGCTGTCAGGCTGCTTCCGCCCAGCGATCAAGATGGCCCGGCCCGGCGGCAGGTAGAACGGGTCCCGGCCCTGCCACGGCCCCGGGAACAGCACCCTCCACCTTCGGGGGTCTCCGCTTTCCCCCAGGTTGGAGAATTCCCCCTAAAATGGTGGCGGCGGGGCAGGCAGGAGCGCGCCGGGGGAATGCCTCCCTCCGGCGGCCAGACCCAGCGGGCGGGAGACAGCGCAGCACCGCGCCTCCCCGCCCGCCGCTGCCCGCCGGCGGGACCCGCGCTCCCCGCCCCGGCTCGGACCCGGCCCCAGTCCCGCCAGTGCGCGGCGGGTCACGCCCCACACGCGGCTCGGTGGCGGGACCGGGACGCTCCGCAGCCGCCCATGCGCTCCTGTCCCATCACATCCCATCCCATCCCGTCCCGCCGGCGGGATAGCTGAGGGGCGAGGCTGGGGAGGGCGGCGGAGCCCCGTCCCCGATCCGCCTGCCGCCCCTCGCAGCGCGGCCAGCACCTCCAGCGCCCCCAGTCCCCGCTACCACGTACGCCGGCAGCCCCCGCCGTCCCGCACCGTCCCGGCCCGGCCCCGGAAGCCCCGCTGCCCTGAGCCAGCCCCACCACAGAGCCCCCCGCCGCCCGCTCTCACCCGCAGGGATGCGGCGCTGCAGCCCACGGGCAGTGAGTGCGCAGTCTCTCTCACCGGGTACTTTTAAAAACTTTAAATTTGGTGTCCAAAACCGCGGCGCCCAATGAGGTGCCGCCGGCCGGGCGGTGCAGCCAATGGGAGGCGAGCAGAAGGCGGGGGCCAATCCGAGGCGAGGCGGGCGGAGCCGGCCCAGCTCACTTTTTCCCTCCTCGGCCGGCAAGGAGAGAGACGAGTGGCGGGGAGGTGGCGCGCGCGCGCTCCGAGCGGGGCGGGGGGCGGAGCGTGGCCGCCAGCGTCTCCCGCCCGGCAGAGTCTCCCGCCGACCGGCGCTGTCCCGAGGGAACTGGCGGCTGCTGGGGTGCGGGGTGGCACACGCCTAAGCGCTGCTTGGTGCCCGCCTATATCCGAGTTTGCTTTTATAAACAGATGCGCTGATTTTATAATGGGAAAAAGGGAGTTCTTCGCGCAGTAACGCTTGCCCTGACAGGCCAAGGAGGTACCGCTCGAGACAGCGCAGTTCCCCTTGTGTGACACTGTCAGATGGCACTTAGGGGACACCTCTGTCAGGCTCCTGCCAGAACCACGCGGTATCTGGCTTTTCTCGCACTGCTGCAACACATCCAGTCTCTGCTCAGGAGACAGCCAGGAGGCTGCTGGCCAGGCAAGGTCTGGCCAGCCTGGCCACCTGCTGGGACATCAGGGAAGGTCTAGGGAGAAAAAAACCTGAACGCTTACAGAAGTTTCATGCAAAAGTCCAGGGCCTAGACCTGGCTAACGGCCCTTATACGTTTGGAGGAATACGAAGCTGACGTTAGGGAGAAGGAATAGCAAGCTCCATCCTTCGCTTGGTATAAGACAGCCTGGCTTCAAGTGAAGTCAAGAAGACTGTGGCAAGTGCTCCATAGTCTTCTGTTTAGTTTCTGCTCCAATCAATATCTAATTATTTTACACACAAAATGCACCAATGTTTGTTTTTACTTTCTTATGTGCCAGTCAGGAGTTGTAAATCTGGTAGGAAATCTAGACCTAAGTCTCACGCTTACCAACAGGAAACACGTGTACCTCACCTTGTGCACATAGGCACTCCTACAACTGAAGTTAATGTATGCATCTTTAGTTACAAGATTTGGAACCTAATCGTAGTTACCATGTAGTATTTCCTAGAAAACAAAGCTGATAAAGGTATTAAATGATTGATTCCAACTGCAGTCTCAAATGTAATAAAAGATTAACAGACAATAATCAGTTGATTTTCAAATAGGATGTTTAAATAATGCATTTCTATAAGCCATCTGTAGCAAACTTACTTATTCTAATTTCTTACACTAACTTTAATTAGAAGTCTGAAAGTCTGAATATAATTCATGGTAACATTTTTCCTTAGGTTCCAATTTCTTATTTACTGCTGTTTATATGTCAAATACATTCTGTGTGTGTACACACACATACACAGGTAAAATGCATGATGGGATAATGTGGCATGGAAGCTGCAGATTTTGTATTGCTATATGTACTCAGGATTGTAACATGTAGTCTAAAACAAAAGTCTTCTTTAACCACAGACATAAACATGTGCATGTGCATCAGTAGATTATAAAGGCAAAAGGATAAGATGCCGTTCATGCTACATAACCCTTAGAAAATCATCAATAAACTGGAGAGCCAATTATAAACATAAAGGAGAAACTGAACTGAAGCCAAATGGAGACTGAAATGTGAGCCAAACAATATTGTAACGATTCTTTGAATTTTTGACGCAAGAACGAAACATTATTTTCAAAAAACAGCTCACATAACTTGTCACTTTGCTTCCACAGACTTTTTTCTGGAACAAGAGATATTCCTAAACAATTTTTATTAATAAGGGCCAGAAGGCCATGAAGACATAAAGGATACACTTTGACTCCTTCTCCCATGCCACATGTAAAGTGATTAACAAGTATGCAGATTAGTAGTGGGGTCATTTATTTATTACTTTCTTCCAATCACTTAAACAAAATAGGATTTTTTGTTCTCTCAAGTAAGCTACTTGACACTGTACTGAAATTTAAACTATTATTTAAATGACAACTGGAACTAGAAATAGCTCATTTTTTAATGCGTACCTTTCAAGAGTGGTGTATCGGTATCTTCTCAGTGGAGAAAGCTAACAACTTTCTTCTTGCCCAGCCAAATTTACTTTTTAAGTGGACTGCTGCAGCAATAATGTCTCATAGAAAGGTAATAAAGTCCTTTACTCAGCAAGTAAGAAAACTGTTTATCAGTCATGAGGGAACGAGTTGTGGTGTCTTTCATGACCTGAAAAGCAGTTCCATTTTCTGGGTGGTGCTCCACGAAGCTCCTTTGCAGACAAATGTCTACATCTGTTGTAATGGGCTGACAAAAAGCAACGTTCAGGATAGATTCTTTTTTTAATTTTCTGAAATAATTTCCATTAAGGATTCATAATCAGCATATTCTCTCAGAGTTTGTATCATTTCATCTAGCATTTCTTCCCCCAGCATGAAACACTCAATATGATGCACTGATCTGCTTATCCTGTGGTCAGTAATCCGGTCCTGTGGAAAGTTGTATGTTCTGATCTTCTCTGATCTTCCTTTAGTCCCCACCTATCAAACAGGAAGAATCAGTTTATCATCTTTTTTATAAAAAGGATGAAATATTGATTAGGCATCAAAAGTGAAAGCTTTCTCTTTCTCCCACGATTATCCAAAATTTTTTATAGTTACATAGTGCTTAGACCAATTCAGTAGTTGCAATATTTGTTCTCAAACATGTAAAAGAACAATTTTACTGTATCTTTTTCTAATACTGTTCTGGTTCTTCCTGCACTAATCCAGTTTGTTTCACTAGATCTCTAGAATTTACATACTACTGAAATTTTAAGTCTGTCTAATATATGATCTTTAATGTTCAAGTAGAAACTTTTTTTTTTAACCTTGTGTAAGTCCCCCTGGGCTCCCGTTCCTCTATATTTCCATTTACTATTTGCAGTTCAACACAGGAGCTACCCCAAGAACATATGCCCATACAGAATTATACTGGACTAAGTGAAACTTACTTGAATCTTTCGAACACTGTTTCTCTTTTTGGTTTCTTCTTCCAGTTTGGCGTTGTATAGTTTAGCACATAGCATTTGCATAGCCTTCTCTTTGTTTCTAATTTGAGATCTTTCTTGCTGACATTCAGATGTGATCCCTGTCAAAAATATCATGACATATAATATTTAACAGTAACACACACTAAAAGAGCTTTGCAATTTCTAGAAGATTTTTATTATGTTATGATAAGCTATTTCTTTCTTCAATACATATTTTGGACTGGCAATGTAAAAGTCCAGGCTTATTAATATCTAACGACACACTTTGGGAGAGAAGTACAGGCTGAGTTGTACGGGTGCTTTAAGCCGTAAGACAAGAAATTTAATTTGATATGTTGGGCAACAGATAGACAATGAAACAAAGGCATGTGATCTGACTTATAGAAGACACCTTTAATACTTGTAATTTTTGGTCGCAGTTAAAGGAAATTTAGGATTTAAGGAGCAGAAAAATAACATGAGATAGTGAGTATATAGAATATGATCAGAGTATACAAAAGTGGGCACTATTTTCTTAAAAAAAAAGGTGTGATTTCTCTCCCCACAACATGCAATTCAAGTTAAGATAAGAAATGAACAGCCTGAGAAGAGTAGGGGAAAAAATACAGGAAGAAGACACCACAAGCTAAGTTGTTATTTGGACTTATTTAAGTAACTCTGGTAATATTACAGTATGCTTTTATAAGATTACATAGCATTACTTTATGCAAGACTTCTTTACAAACAACATTTTAGGTCACAACGAAGGTTTATAAACAGTTAGGATGAGAGAAATAGAAGTAACAGGACAATTGTAAAGGAAGAGAGATCAAGAGGAATGAAGAAAAGGGAAAGTTGGAACAGGAAAAAGTCAGAAGGTGAGATATAAAACCCCCTATGAACCATCTCTAGTGCATAACCTCAAAAAAATTTGCAATGCATTTAAGATTTCTATAACAAACACTAATAACTGCCTGCAGCAAAAACTAAGATAATTCGCTGAGTTAAATTTGTGGCTTTTTTTTTTTTCCAAACATGCAGGCAATCAAAAACTTTTTGAATCTGGACTACCCTTCTGTCATGAAGGGAATTCTGTTCACTGTTTACCTTCTGCTTTACTGAGGTGATGCAACAAGGGCAGAATGGATTCATGTCTTCAACAAATATGAAGAAATGGGTGGCAAAAATCTGGATACATGAGGATAAAGAGCACTCGGGATTACCCTGAGGCTGTAAAGCCTGACTAATGCTTGTGGTAGAGAAGAGGAAAAGTTAAAAAGCAATGAAAGTCAAGGCAGCTGTTGTGAATTGCTCAAAAAGGAAGTAAAAAGCTTAGGAATGGCAATAAAACAAAGATACGACAGTTAAAACTAGGTAGCGTTTGAGGTTGTATCTTATCCCTCCTAAGATTCCTAGCTTGAGCCCTGGGGATGGGCCTCCTAAGGGTGTGTGTAATCTATGGGCAAGGAGCCAGCAGACATGGAAGCTGGCACCCTGAGTATACTCTGCATTTAAAAGCAACATTTTAATATGGAAATAGAGCAATCTCACTTTCGAAGACTAGTCATTAGATTTTAACCTACTCTGGTTTTCAGTTTATTCTCCATTATTGGAAAGCTTAAAGATAACTTTTTCATAGAAAGTGATTTGGATGCTTTCAGTGTCGTGTTTACGGCAAAATGGAGAGCTTACCTACTAAAGCCAGTAGTCTTCACTACTACAAAGTGGAGCAGGCACAAGATGGTGCATTTAGAGAACTATAAACACACGTGAAAACTATACGAAAACTCTGCTCTACAGTTGTCCAGGCTTGGAAATAAAACCACTGTTTCAAAAGAAATTCTGATAGCAGTTTTGCAATGTAGATCTCATACTAAGGAAAAAATGAAGCACCTGTTGGAATATGAACAATCCGTACGGCACTATCTGTGGTATTGACATGCTGGCCTCCAGCTCCACTAGCTCGCTTTGTTTCTATCTGTAGATCTTTTGGATTAATTTGCAGCCTCATCTGTCATTGGAAACAGGAAAAAACCAAACCGTATTATTTATGCTGTTTCTTTCTACATAGATGTCAAATATGCATAGTTGGTTTATTTATAAGGCACATTCAGGCAAGATCAAACTTTTTCAAGTTTATGAGTCGTAGCTGTGGTACCTCATATCCACTGCTAAACATGTTAAAAAATCCTTGTAGCCAGCCAGCCTGGAATGTGATGTGATAGAAAACAGGAAATCAGACAAATAGTAGCCTAAGGCATAACCATCCCTTAGCAAAAATCTTCCTCCCCTTCTGAAAGCTCTTCACCCTCTTCCAGCAGAGTTAACCAATATTTGAACTTGACCACATGGCTTATAGCTAAAATGGAGCATTTTCCTTGGCTGGCTCTGGAATGAGGAGAGGGTCTCTGGAAGGAAGGAACAAGACAACTTTGGGAGATAACAGGAAGGAGTAACATGTCTGACAATTTGCTAGGTCAACATGAAACAAAGATCAAAACAAAGGTTTAATTCTTAGCCAGTAGTTTTTAACCAAGCAAATGTGGTGAGAATCAATCATCACCCATAAACTTGGGAAGGGGAAAGTGAGGACACTACAAAAATGGGGAAGAGGAGGTACTAGAAGAAACCCTTATGAGCTCTGTAAACTAATTCAGTCTTTTGTTACTTTTTTAAAAATGTAAAGTTTTCCACAAAACATGCAAGACAGTCACAGTGAATTTTCACATTACAGTAAACTTCCAGTGACTTTCCTGAGATCAGGATTATAAAGAAATTAATAAATTATTTATTTCATCTCCCTAGGAAGTTAAACAAAAACCAACCAACCAAACAAAACCCAAACCAATTATGACTTAGCTTATTTAAAAGAGATTAACCAGAGAGTCAGATGACATTTGGGCATCAGCAATACATCATGTAAAAACATTGCTCGTGGTAAAATCCATTACACTGAAATATAAATATTACCTCAGTAGGTTGGGGTAATATTGCAACAGTCATTGTGCTGGTGTGAATGCGTCCTTGTTTTTCTGTCTTTGGCACCCGCTGAACACGATGCACTCCTCCTTCAAATTTCATGTACTTGTAAGCCTCAAGACCTGCTATACTGGCAACTGCATGTCTTAGGCCACCTTAAATATGGAAGAAAAACAGTTGTAAAGCTGTAAGAAAAACTGCTGGTACCATGCTGTTATATTTCAAACAGTGTATTTAGACACCATTGCCAGCATTGAACAGCTTGGAACTTGGAAGTAAAGCCCAATACAATCACGGTTTTGTGACACTGACTTAATTTATAGCCATTATCTACTATCAATTGTGTAAGAAAAACCCGTCATGTTTAGAATAAACCTGACCATAAAGCATGTAGTTTAACAAATATCTGTCAAAATTTTCAGTTTAGTACAGTGAAATCTTTCTGCTGCTACACAAATACTATTCAAATGAACAAAATATATCTTCTTTACTCTAAAAGAATCTTATATAACCTAAAATAATTAAGGTAGTTGATGAATAAAACTTATATAATAATAATAACAATAACTCCTTTATATATAAAAGCAAGCGCTAAAAAAACCACAAGCAACCTCCGCACATGAGAAAGAAGCCAGGCTATGTCACGAATAAAAATAATGTGAATGTACACAAGGCACTACTGCCAAGTATTAATTATGTGATAGGCAGTTCACTGCAAAAGCTAATGTTCTGTCTTTTCTTCCTCGCCTCTCCTGGCATTAATATATATACCACAGGTACAGTCGGTATACTTGAGCTGCAGCCGCACCTGCGACATTCAGGAGTGCTTGTAGTGATAACACTGTGCCAGTGGCACCGTAGTGCTTAGCATGAGATGGCCAAGAAACTGGATCAAAGATAGGTATTTAGGTTACACGGCTTCAAATTAACTATGACCAACACAGGTTTAATATGAAATGCAGACAAACCCACTGAAATTTCAACAAACCCTCTACCCTGGCAGACATGTGGTAGGACTGTGAAATACGGTTAGCTCTTAGTAACTATATACTTGGCCATTTCAATTAAAATGTCCCTTTTTACCCTGAAAGCTGATGTGCACAGAACAAGAGTGAGAGCTTGCACATGTTTTTTATGTAGCATCTTATGCCCAGATTGAGACACAGTCCCATATCTATTTCTCTGCCTGCCACTACAGGGCAAGAGGCAGTCGATAAACAACGACATATGGGCTTGTGCTTTAATGTGCACGCTAAATCTTGAACGTGCTATTTTCTCACAGTGGTATCCCTTGGGGTAAATCAATAAAGTCAGAAATCAATTCTTAATTGCAGCTTTGTTCACCATTCACCTTGTTCACGCATGCTCACATTTACATTTCAGCAAAATTCTGGAGCTCTCTGAAACGAGGGAGTTTGATGTTTTAATATAGGACATTGCTTGTGCTCCTGCAGTCCATAAAAATGGAGCATGGATGGGATGCAACAGCCTAGTGTCACCAGCAAGCATCCTTAACTCCATTCTTAGTCAGCACAGCACAGACACTTTGAACCTGAGGGTTCAAACATTCCTTTCAATGGCAGTGCCATCTATACTGCCCCTACCTCCCAATATATTTCTAGCTCCTCAGTTTTGATAACACATGGTCATGCAAGTAAAATCAGAAAATAACACTTCAAGAGGCTGACAAAGGCTAGGGCTGCCTTTCTTTTTCTCTATATTTACATCCTAACCTTCCTAAACATTCATTTCAGTGCACAGGCAAGCCCTCAGCAAGACAAAAGAGTCTAAAATAAATATATATCCCTTAAAAACCTAACAGCTACAAAGAGAAAATAGGGTTTTGAGGGCAAAGAGAAAAAGAGCTATATATATATTAGGTTAATGCATTACTTCAATTTCCCATTTAAGGCATTAAAGAGAATGCCTCTGAGGGTGTGGGCTCCTTGTCCAAGGACTGAGCTTTCACCAAAAGGGTAGTCAAGCCCAACTCCCCTTCTCTCCCAATCACAGGATTGCAAGTTGAGTCAGACCTGACTTAAAACTACCCAGTAACAGAGAGCTTTTAAACCTGATCACTGCATCCAGATTAGCACTGCAGCCTCAAAACTGCTAGAGCCGAGAGAGAGAAGGAACATACTGCTGACCAGAACGTGGGACAGCCCTTGTTTAAGCTGACTGTGAAACTGCTCTCTGAAGGTGAAGTTGTGACTGCTGGGGTTTACCCCACCTAAGTCTTGCCTCAGTGGAAAGAGCAACTCTCCTCTCTCCCTAGTATACGAAATGAAGAAGACACAGACCTTTCCCCCATTCTGTTTACACCCATCTAACCTGCACCGTGTTTATCCCGTTTACTTAAAAAAGTCCATAGATTTCTCCCAGCTTTGACCACTGAACTGGCTTAGCTCCTGGCAAAGCATTTGCCTGGTTGTGAATGAACATAAACATGACTTTCTTTCAGCAACAAGCTGTGCTGTAACATGAAGCTTCTTCTCATCCCTACCTTCACATGAACTGTGCAAACAGTTTACTTGACAAACGACCTCTTGACCATAAAAAAGTTTATTAGTAGCAACAAATCTAAATAACAGACAATATGGAATTCAAGTGTCATTAAAATAAAAATGTGTATTCATTGAATCGACAGCAGTCACTCCAGGAGATTCTGATCCTGTGAAAACCCGAGTTCGTGTTCATCAACTTGAAATAAGTCACCTACTAAGAATTCTAAAGAAAGTTATTCCAACATTCTGGAGACTTACATTTTTAAAAATCAAATTCTATTAAAGATTAAGAACCCACAAGTGTAAGTGAAATCCATAGTAAGTAAAATTGTATCTGTGCATCTGCAAGGTGAAGACATGGGCCTCCCTTTTTTGAAGTGTGAATACAGACAACAAATCAAGTCTGTACCTAGGGTTTCAAGTTCCCAGTTTGTGATGTCTCACTGTATTTCTTCCATGGAGTTCAATTTTTGAACCTTCTTTTAATCCCTCCATATGTAACAGGGAATAAAAAAACAGTACTTATGCAAACAGGGTCTTAGGGCACAGAAAGACCCTCATTAGAAGGTGAAAGTAACTCACTGACATGAGCAGCTCAATTAGAGAGTTGTGGATTTTTTTTTTTGGTCGATTTCCACATGGCTGTAACCGAAAGGTTACTTGATACTTTAAAATATCTATCCCAGTCGTGAAAAGCAAAGCCTCTGCCAGTATAAGCGAAAGGACATGAAAACAGACAAAAAGAAAAAAGTAGGACTGCTCAGGCACTAACATCAATCTATTAAACTGATTAACTGTGAAATTTTAGTTGAAGACTCTAATAAATTATTCTATCTCTTATCTCTCCTCTCAAAGCCTCAACAATTCCCTCACTTTGCTCATCCATTAGCTGTTACACATAACCTATATCCAAACATCCCAATTCCTTACATAAATACTCAGATGACATTATTTCATATAAATTTAAGATGCTTTAGATTAAACCTCAAGAATAGTTTTCATTATACAGATCCCTTTCTGCCAAGGGATCCACAATAATAAACAGACCTCTCATAAACACCAGAAACATTAACTAAGTCAAACAGCATATCCAAATAAAAAGTATGTGTGGCATGCATTTGTAAAAAAATAAAGCCAAAACAACGTATCTGCATCACATTCTGAATTTTATTCCACCAAGCACATAGTTTAATTTCTGCTTTTTGAAACTACTGAAAGAGAAGTTTTATTCTTTAGCACTTTAGTATTTTAATAGTACTTCTGAAATGGAATTTCATTCTCAAATACAGAAGCTGAGGAAAACTGTACTCAGACATTCAATCTTCCACTTCTAAAATTAAGTTAGTGCAAATTAGCTTCCTGTAGTCATGAAATTCAAGTGTCATACAAATGAGTGTTTGAACTTAAATTAAAAAGTACAAAGATTAGGTATTTTCATTACTGACCTATTTCACTGGGAAAGTATTCTAATATTTCAAATTTCCAGTTTTTATAGGCAGCATATCGTTGATACATGTCAAATATCTCCGAAGTGAACAGCATGGCTTCCTGCCCTCCAACTCCAGCGGTTACTTCCATGACAAGATCACTCTTGTCTGTTTCTTCTGAAGGAACCAAAAGCAACACTATCTGTGAATACAAAAACACCCAGCTAAGACCTCTCCCTGACACTGCTAGCCGCAGCTGAGCTAGTATAAAATGCCAGACAAATCTGTAATCGATCTCAGCTGTGTTCTCCTGCACTAACTCATGGGCTGCCCAGAGGACAGGCTTCTCGTGCTTCTTGCAGTGAAGCAGCAGCAGTCAGGAAGAGGTGGGGGCATGCTGCATCGCAGGAAGGCTCCCTGTGTCTGTTCACAGCCGCAGGAGCTACACAGGTCTCTCGCAAGACCTATGAAAATTCAGAGAAGTTTTCACTCATCAGGAGCCCTGCAACGCTGGGACACCACAGGATACACGTTGGTTTCTGCAAGACAAGTGAGCATCTCCCTTCTCATCAGGTTCACTTTTAACCCAGTCTCGACTGCAAAGCTAAGAAAGCATGGATGTTGAGGAACGCAGTACTTCAACAACTCAGCTGCATTATTCATTTATTTATTTAAAAAGGGAGAGCCAGCCTTAAACTAATCCGTAGAAGAAAGATACACTAGAACCTAAATGTATCTCAGTTTTGCAGGTTGGCTCAAAACTCCCTATGATTTGCAAATCCTTTTCAGTCATCTTCCTTTATTAGCATTGGGTGATGCTTCCTTCCACAGACAACTTCTTTTGGCAAAATCATAACCATTTACAAAAATGGTTATAAAGTGACTGTTGTATTGTCATCATCAGAATAAAGAATGTGACAATACCGGCTTCTACTTCATCAGTAACATTAAGAATATGTAACAGTTTGCTTATGTAAAGATAATTATTTTTATGTTAAATAACAGATACTATGTAGAACCTTTATAAGGTAGCAGCCTAAAGTAGTTACATATATTAACCTATTTTTTAACAAAACACCAGTGTGTGTGATACTATGAAAGTTTAATGTTTCCAACAGATAAAAAGCTAGGCATCCATAAAGGTACACCCAGAGAAGACAACCTATGGCACCTACTCATACAGACTTATGGATTCAAAGAATTTCAGATACAAGTGGGCACTTACAGGCTGTCTCTATACCATCTGCATTTTCCTTGGGTAACAGATACCAGTTGAGGAGTATAATAGGCAAGGAGGGGAGGAGGAGAAGACTTTATTGCATACATCTTATTTTGATCAGAACACAATTTGGCTTTGTCAATTTCGGAATGGCAAGGAAATAGAGGCTTTTAATGGGGATCTAACCTGGTGCTTCAGTTCAGCTATCTCCTCTTCACAAGAGGTGATTTCCCTTTCTGCAAGCTTCCGGAAATCTTCGCTCTCATCTGGAATAGAATATTTGAGCATGGTTAATCCTCAGACTTATATCAGTGCTGCTCTCAGAAAACCTTCTGAAAAATAACCACATGAAGAACTTACTCTACAAAAAAACCCACAAACCACCACACCCCCCCAACACACTAAATCTGCCAGAAAATGAGACTAATAATACGATCTGAAACAAAGATGAACAGCACCTATTAAGAGTGTTTTCTGATATTGTTCAGGTATAAGACATGGGAAAATCTGAAATACAAGGAGTTCCACTTAAACATAAAAAACCCAAACCAAACCACCAATAAAAAACAAAACAAAACAACAACCCAAACGAAAAAACACCAATTGCTGTGCTGGTGATCAAACAGTGCCATAGGTTGCCCAGAGAGGTTGTGGAGTCTCCATCCTTGCAAATATTCAAATCCCAACTGGACATAGCCCTGAGCAACCTGCTGTAGGTGAACCCACTGGAGCAGGGGGTTGGACTGGATGCTCTCCAAAGGTCCCTTCCCATCTCAGCCATTCTGTGGTTCTAAGAAATTACTTTCTGTATTTCATTGTGGCAGGAACATCAAGCATTTAAAGAGCACAGCAGCCGCACAACTGACACTCTTCATCAGAACTATTACCCCTATCATTGTATACAAAAATTTGAGGATAGTAGTAGTAATTTCAAGTATTTCATCACTGCCAATTTATTCCAGAACTGCTGCAAAACTTCCAACATCACTAAAAACAAAGGTATGGAAAACTCTTTCATAATAAAAGGAATTTGTCATTTGAAGTGTTACTTAATTGATCAACTCTAATGCTTTATAATTAAGATTTGGATTTCTGTACTACAGTTTTGATATGTCAAAATGTTCCTTTTTCTTTTTTTTTTTTTTTTATGGTCAGTAACAAACTCCACCCCACCTAAAAAAAATAAATTCAAAAATCAACATCCTAAGCAGCCTCTGATCTGCACTGCTTCAGCTCACTCACCCAGAGGAAAAAAAATATTACCCCAAAACAGAGAGAAGATTACACACAATGAAAAAGGGGGAACTCGGGCAGGCACAGGGACACATAACTGCACAGTTAGCACCAAGAGAAGAGAAAGAAAGATGCTAGACTTCTCTTTCCTGTGTACAGGAAGCTTTAAAATGTGTTCACCTCAGACGGGAGGTGCACTCTTACAATAAAGCCCCACCTTTTCAGCACTGTAACTGCATTTAGTCACTAACACAATTTTAAATGAAACTTTTTGACTTTACAATTTAGATTTAACATTGGTGAATTAACCACAATCACTTCTGTAAGAAGGAAACTAAGATAATCATGCATAAATGGGTTTAAACCACAACCATGTTCTACCTACAGCTGGCTAAGAGCATGTATGCTTGACTTGACATGTAAACTTGACCATGTCCAACTATCTACATTTCTTTACAATAACTACTGACTGATCAAGGGCTAGTCATGAAGACCAACATAAGGAAGGATACGAAGGAAGGAATTACAAATCAATTATCATCAAAACAGCTATTCATAATGCAATTAAGAACTGAGTAACAGTTCAATACTTTAGAGTGCAAATGTTAATATAAGCTTTAAAATAAAATGCAAAAATATTTTTACATATGAACTACAAAGGTGCTCAAAGTTAAGCCCTTGTAATCACTGCACTTTGTCGAAGTTCTAAACCTGGTTCTAAACCAAGTTCTAAACTTGGCTTCTTCAGCAGGTTCTGAAAAGAAGGGAAAAAATTCCCCCATTCCATTTAGTTTGTTTGGGTCATTGGTTAATCTGTTCAAAGGAACCAGAGCTCTTTTTTTCAATCTGAAGTAGGAGAGAATGAAGAGGGGAAAAAAAATACCATCCACTGTCAGACAGTGTTTTAATCTCCATCAGCTGGAATAAGTGACTACAGGTAACACCACTCTTATTTAGGCAGCATTTAGATAGGCAATAAGTATTACATGATCTCAGGAACATTTCATGATTTAGTGAATGTTTACTGATCTTAAAGTGGTTTTTTCCTGAATTTTGCTTTCTAACTGCTATCAAAGTTTGATTCAGGGTAAAGAAACATTTGCTATTTGGCAACACCAAAAGCGTGGCAGTACTAACCCAGCCCGCAGTAGAGGCGGCGCAGACAGACGCTGAGGTCTGTCAGTGCGGAAACGGACGCATGCATGCAGGCGGCCATACTTCCTTACAGCAAGAAAAAAAACCACACACACAAACAAAAGTTTTCTACCCCTGATTAATTATATTCTTTTTTCAACCCGAAGCAGACGCTCCCACGCTGCTCGCCGCTCTCCCGCCACCGACACGTGCCGTGCCGTGCCGCGCCGCCCACACGCGCAGCCGGCACCCTCACAGGTGCGCGGCCCCACGTGGCGGCCTCCGCCCCGCCTCCTCGGAGCCCTCCTCCAATCGCGTCGACATATGCAAACCGCCCCCACCCCTCCCACCCGGAGGCGCGGCAGTGCACCGCCTCCGCCCCTCCCCTTGCGGCCCTCCGCGCCGGCCCGCACCTTGCCGCGCCAGCTCCCGCGTATCGCGCAGCTCCTGCTCCTTGTCGCGCAGCCGCTGGATCCGCGCCGCCAGCTCTGGCCCCGCCCCGCCCTGCGACCTCGCCTCCAGCAGGCGGCGTAAGGAGGGGGAGGCGAACAGCTCGTCTAAATAGGGCCGGGTGCTCAGCCCCTGGCGCGGCCCCAGGGGGCATGTCCCCGCCGCGCTGACCACGACGGGCGCTGCTCGGGGGCTCCAAGGGAGCAATGCGACGGCCCGGCAGCGCTGCGCCGTGCGGAGAGCTCGCGAGAGCAGCCGCATGTCCTGCTGAGGCGGGAGCTCGGGTGCCCTTCCTTCGCCAGCCCTGCCGGGGTCGAGGGCACCCGAACGCGCTTTCCTTCCGCGTTTCCGGAAATCGCCGAAGAGGCTCGGCGCTTGATTTCGGGAGCAGTCGGAAATTCTCGGGGCTCCGCTGACGGAAACGGACGAAGGGGTTCGGCTCCCTTCGCTTCGCGAGGCTGTGCCGTGGGGCGGGCGCGCTCTGATTGGCCAGCGCTGGCAGGGCGGGCCAAGGGGCGGGGCTCGGCGGGGCGGGGCTCTCCTGCAGTGCCGGAGGCCCGGGAAGGGGCGATCTTCGCCCAGGGCGCCTCCCTGCGGGCACTAGCGGTGGCGTGGGAGGTGACGTTTGGGTGTTTTTTTAATTAATCCTGACCAAAAATAAGCCCCCGAACCTCGCCAGATCCTCCGTGCCACGCGTGTAAAGCCGGGCTCCCAGGAGGAGAGCCCGCGGGGTGCCGAGGGTGTCGGAGGAGGAAGCTGGGAAGGGCAGCGGAAGGATTGCTCCACGGCAAGAGCAGGTGCCGAATCCAGCGTTTGCAGGAAAATAAATGCGTCGTCAGAAGAAGGAAAAACGGCGACTGAAAGAGCCTTTGTGTCGCAGATCAGCGGCAACACTGAGAGGCTACACGTTTACAAAACACCGATCTGAGTGCAGGGTCTCACGACGTGGTTTTGGATGGGAAGGCAGTGAAAATGCAGTCGTTCAGCGAATGGGATGCGATGGGTGTGGTGGGATGATCTGGACAAATCCCCTCTGTTATGCAGACAGGGTGGCATAGTAACCCTGGTTTAGGCAACGTTATTTAGTGAGATTCTTGGCTAAACTCAAAATAGTTTGAAGAATATACTTTATTGTAAAAATGTGTAACTATCCATAACATTTTATTAGGCGGTATTTTGTATTACAATCGTTGGAGGAGTCAAAATCAGGTCTTTGCTGTTCTTTTGTCCTTGTTCATGTCTAAATAGAACTAGGTAATCATACAACTAAATTACACTGACTGAGTAACAGTGACTTCCATATGATACGTTAGTAAATTGTTATTTTCATGCGTGTAGTATCAAAAAACAAGAGTAATGCTTGCACACCTTAGTTTTGGTAGTCACAAATGAAAACCTAGAAGTCTTATTCCATTGTGGAAATCTAAAGGCAATACGTATAATGTGAGAAATCGCAATATTAAACATTAAAATGACTGGTTGGATAAAAACATTTTCCTATGGCTGTCAATGCACCGCTTTGGATAAGGTTTCTTGGCAAAATACACTGTAACAATAATTTACAAGTAAAATCACACTTGAAGAGCTTTGTGGAGAATGCACAGTCTGTGTGACTATTCTGGCACTGATAAACAGCCCAGGCTGTTGCTTAGGAAATCTTACCCTCCAAAAGCTTCCCTTGCACTCACTGCTGCCTGCCCATGAAGCTCCCTGAAGCCTTATTTCAGAAGAGGAAAGGAAAAATGATCAAATTTGTGAATTTAATAGACCAAATATTTTGGTGCTCTGTAACAACGAAAGAAATTATGAGAGTCTTAATGGCTGTGTCACCCCTGCTTGTGAGAGAAGTATACAGATCTCGGGGAATTTAGAGTAAGAGGGTTTTAATGTAAAGCATTTGAGAAGAAAAAATGTAGTATGAGTCAATGAATGATGGTTAGCCTTTGAGTCACTGATTTGTATCCCTGTTTTAAATCAGAAGAATGGATTTCCACAGAGTGAGTTTATGGATAAAGGGCCAAAATTTGGCTTTTTGTATAACTTTACAGTAATATGAAGACAATGTCTATGGCAGGTTTTTTTCCAGCTGATTTTGGCACCATTGTTGCTTTGTTCTTCCATCTCACAAGCATCACATCCACTGCTGGCAGAAGTATTGAGGACCTATGTGAAGAGAGCTGATGTTTTGTCACTGCAAATGTACTCAGGCTGTGGGTGAACAGGACTGGACCTTTGCCATTGCAGCCGTGTCCCAGGATGTGCTATAGTTCTGGTCTTGGGTCTCTCCAAAAATAACAGCATTATGGACTGAAAAAAAACCCTATTTTGAAGTTAGCAGTTAAGCATGATTCAAAACAACTTGGAGCAGACATTGCAACTGTCTGTCTACATGCAACCTTAATTTTTTGCTTTGGGGATTTGGTAAGGACTCGGGCTGTTGCTGGCTGGGCTAATGCTGCCAGGAGCAGGCTCACAGACATTGTAGGGGTGTGAGCTTTACTCCCTGTGGTGTGGGGAGTTAAGAGACTTTCTTGTATTGTGGAATTGGTATTGTGGAATACTTCTGCTAAGCAGCTTTTGCAAGCACTTACTGCATACAGAAGCTGCTTGTTCCTGAGCAGGTTCAGGTGTGGCCAGTCCAGCAAGTTGCTCTCACCCAAAGAGCCTCCCACCTTTTTTAGGTACTGGTTCCATAGGCAGACGTTCCTTGTGATAGACTTTGCTGCCTAGGGGAACAAGCATCAGGTGACAGCCTAAACCCAAGCTGTTTAATGTGGAATGTAGGTCTCCTCTATTTGCTTGGTTTAGACCACAGTGTAGCAGACACTTTGGCATTATTTCAATTCAAAACAGAACTCTTACTAGCTTAAGTCTTGTTTGTGTCCACTCTGGGTTGTCCTGTGAACAGATTATGTGGACTCCACAGGTGCTGAAGCAAGCAGCGGAGGGGCTGTGGGCCTGGAAGCCCTATGGCCATGCTTCCACGGCACCCTGCTGCCTCACTCAGGTGGGTAACACACAGCCCAGCCACCTGGGCCACTGACCTGTCTCTTCTCCATCTTACCTGCAATCTCCTTCATACTCTGTATGCCTTCAATATAATTTACAAACCCCCAATATTGTCTGTTGTTTTGTTTTATCCTGGGTATCCCAAGCTACTTTCAGCGCAGTTATTTGAAAGTTGACTGTAAACAGCTAAGTTGAATACATGCATAGCACAATATATATGTTAAATTTCTTTGAAACCTAAAGGTCTCAGGAGTGTGCCCAAGTGTTCTGCTTATTTGTGGCTATTCACCATTAGTCGCTATTTGACAGAAAAGGTTAAACACTGGGCAAAAATGACAAAAACATAATGCACTTTCTGTAGTGCACTTGCTATATACATTCTCATGAAAAACTGAAATACAAGTTAAATACATACTTATTTTATTTCAGGCTATAGAATAAGTGTATTTAAGCTGTTTTTCAAAGTGTATTGTACGCTGCATGCACAATAAATCAGTTTAATAGCTCAACTGTTTTACAATTTGTCTTCAAAGAACTGTATGATAGGCAATGAGATCATGTTATGGAATGATTTGTTGTCCATTTGGACCATATCCATTTTTTAATAAACAATTTGGGAAACCCAAACTGATAGATGAAATGTAAATTAATCATTTTAATATGAGCATTTGCTCCAACAAAGAAACTCTGTAGGTTATGTTCAAGTCTTAAATCCCTCCAAATAGAGGATTTAAGACAATAAATTTTGAACGTGATTTCATTGCAGTATTACACTGAAGATTGGTGTAATATTTTTCAAAATGATGTAACAGTTTCCAAATTTCCAATAAGATTTTGGAACCTTATGCTAGAAATCAAGATTAATACTTTAGGGCCCACACATTTAGCTTTAAAACTCCTTGAAAGGATGACTTGTCTATGTTGACAAGAACTTCTACCTGTGTGAAATATCTTATAAAGATAGCTTATGACTGGCAGGTCACCATCAAATAGTAACATTAAGAATATTCAAGTCTACATTTGTAAAGACATGCATGCAGTTTTGTCTCTTACACATTGTCTAAATGTGTTGTCTAAATGTATTGTGCCTCAAATGCCAACAAACTTGAAATTACACTATGTAAATATATACATATATGATGCTGTATATGTTTAGTACCACAGTAAATATAACTGTAATCAAATGATACTAGACATATGTAGGACCATAGTTAAATTCCAATTAAGAAAAAAAGCCAGAAAAATTCATTTTTCTAACAGTATTTCACAGTAGAAGGAGGCAGTCCTTTCTCACTGAATTTTCCCCCCTCAGGATTTGTAAACATCGTATCTATTATTCTATCAGTATAATAATTGAGTATTTTATTCATAATGGTAAGTAGCTAACCAACATGAATAAAGTTGTCATAACACAATAACACTTTCAGACAAAACAGGTATTTATTAAAAGAAACATTTATAAATAGTTTGTCTTGCATTTTAAACTACATTTTCATAAATAACAATATTTAAAAGTGCTGAATATGGTAGGATAGTCAGCAACGCCACTGTAAACAGATTTGTTTTCCACTTTGCAGATTTTTTTTAGATCCCATTTTGTCAAACACTAAAACAGTTAAAATATTTGCATAGGGAATAGAGAATAGCCCTTTTAATCATCTCCTGAATTCTATATAAATTACAAAACCAAATGAGTTTAAGAAACAGTTTGTTAAATTGTTTGTATATATATCCAAAAAAACACACAAGTTTCAAGTAAAAAGAATGATTAAAAAATTCCCCAGACTTGCTATTTGAAGCATGTTCAATAAATTAAAAAAATGAGAGGTAGTAAAGCAAAGGAAAAAAATAAGCCCCAGAAAATAAACTCAGACCTGCATCCTACCAGTTACCGTACAGCAGCAGACCCGCCTCGGCAGCAGCAGCTCCAGCGAGAGCCAGCACCGGCGGCTGCCTGCAAGGGGTAACTGGGTGGCTGGAGCCAAGTGTGTTTGGGCTAGATTCCACTCAAGGACACGACCACCAGACCTTCCAGTCCCATCGAAAGCAACAGGCTTATGCCACGTGTAGTCCTGTGTAAGTGAGAAGAACCTTGCCTCTTAAGTCTTAGTATAAGACCAGTATTAAATATATATATATACATACATATATATATATTTAACAAGTATTCAAAGCCATTTCTTGGTATATCTTTAGCAGTTTGTGAGGGATGCTAATGTTCATTTTGCTTGTATATGGTAGGTATGATAATGGGTTTTTTAAGTTCCCAGTCTCAAATCAAAAATGCATCCTAAAATTCAACTTTTTTGATAAAAAGGCCAAGCAAACAGCTATTAAAAACATCATGGCAGCCAAGTGATGGGAGTACCGTGCTGCCTTAGCTCTGGTTAAGGGCTCAGTACAGGATTCTTTACCCAGGAAAGACACCCATTGCATTTCTGTAGGCATTTTTCTTGGGTAAGGACTGTAGGTTTACGAGCCCTTGAAGATTGGTTTTATATTACTCTCCAAACCCCTTGTGTTCAAGGAGTTTCTCAAAATCAATGAGAATAAGCTAAGATAAGACTTCTTTAACCCACCACCTTGTAAAACATTACTTTGTTTAAAAACATTTTTTACTGGTTTTAGCTTTCAAAAAAAAAATCTTACAGGACAGATGCATTTCATGAAAAATGTTCTATAATGCTCTAAAATGCTACATGTAGGCAATCTTTTATTAAATTTCTTTATTCAAAAAACTAAATTATCAAGCTTTTTGTTTGTTTTTTGTGGGTTGTGGGTTTTTTTTTTTTTTTTTTTTTTTTTTAATGACATTGCAAACTCTGTAATGAAAATGCCACAGTTTTGGCAGTGACCAACCAGAGGAATCCTCTGCTTGATTTATTTTAAATAAACAGTGATAAATAGCTCTTTTTTTCTGTACAGAAATATTGGCTTCAAAAAGTCAGTGTATTGTACTTAGTAGAGCATGTTGAATAATGCTACACCTTAAAAATTGGCTTTTTTCAGTTAGTGATGTTAAAAAAATGCAAGCCTCTTTCTGGTTTGCTGCAATTGTTTCTAGGTACCATAAGACTGTATTGCACAAAAAAAGTTCTTAAATACAGATATAATTTATGTTATTGGATTAAATATTGCAACAACTAAGTGGTAAGTGAAGCAGTTTTACCTTGCACATGCAGTGTGAGGATACACAAGGAGACTGTTCATAAAACTACAAATACATCGTTGCAATCTTGACTGCAGTAGGGTGAAAGAAGTGTGAAATGAATGTATTTTGGCAAATCCATTGTTCCCCTCCCATGCCACCTTGAGCAAGGAGGACCTTGGTAAAAATGTAGACAGAGACCATAATATGTATTTGTTTTCTTCACAGTAGCCTGAGTAGTGCTAAACTGTAGTTCTCCAGGAACCCAGCTCCAGATGTTATTAAACTACTTTTCTTCCATCCCACCCACCCAAAAAAAAAAAAGTTGTCTTGTTTGAAAATTAAAACTAGGTTTCAGAAGTAGAGCCTGTAATACTTTCAACAAGAGACTTATAAATCTGAGAGTTCAAAAACCTTGGAAAAGAGTCTCTGTGCATGAGGGTGTATATCTGGAGTTGGGCATCTTCATACATGTGAGGGCTGGGATCCAACAAGTTTCTGTTGATCACTTCTCTCACCCGGGAATCAAGACTAACCTGAAGAAGATGAGAACAGATTAATATTAAACAGTAATTTTGGAAAGGCACTTATGTGTATTTTTATTTCTCAGGGCTCCGCAGAACATGCTGAGTTTATCAGTTTATTCAAGTAATGCTCTGTGCTTCTGTCAGAGCCACCACACAGTTACGGACTGAGGCTGACTCTATTTCAGTTTTGACTTGGTCTTTGCATCCATCTTAGGATCTGTAAGATGAAGTGCAGCTATATAACAGAATAAGTACAATGCAACCCAATAAAGCTTTGCAGTAACCTGCATTTCCCAAAATATGTTATTTATCTTAAAAAATATTTTTTACTTATTTAAAATTATTTCTCTCAAAAGAATGTTGAATAACTGTCATTCAGAGAGTTGAAATGTTTTGGTTTTTTTCCTGATCATTTGTGGTTAAATCTTTAGAAGCTTTCTCAGCATTCTCATCTGGCTGTGCTACTGATTTTTTTCCTAATTTTTTTCAGACCCTACACCTGTTACTCACAAATTACCCAGAGTTTTTTGTCATTTTTATCTTGTAAATCTCTCCATTAATATTAACTATTTCACATTCATTCTACTTTTCAAGATCCTTTAGCAGCTGATAATTTTCAGGATATCATATGTCCATATTGAAGTTGTTAGCAAGTTTCAATTTTAGCTTCTCATTTACTTTCCATTCGTAATGAACTCCTGTGCCTAGGCAGAAAAGGGCATATTATGTTTGGGATGAATGCACAGATGATTTTAGAATATCATTTAGAAGTTTGAGTGAATGTACAGCTTATCCACAAAATGCTCTAAACCCAGTAAAATTAATGCCTTCTTGATTAAACAAAATGGCAGTAGCAGGGAAGCCCACTGGGGTCAGCAAGGGTTTATTCAGCTAAGAAGAAAAAGGGTAAAACACTTAAGAGAGAAATACCAAGTATAGATCAGTTAAGCTACTGTGATTTACACCAAATTGCAATCTGACCTCACAACTCTGCAACCATATAAGTAGATATTTGTATTTTCTGAAGGATTGAGTTCAGCCCTGGAAAGCTTCCCATACTGGGACAGCTTGACACATGAAGGACGGTACAGACATGAAAACTCAGGACCTGTGTGAGATGTGTATTTGTATATGTGGCAAAACAAAGTCTTTGAAATATAGTTGCGTGCCATGGTATGGTACAGTGTGGTAGTGAGGAGTAAATATACATTTTAATTACACCTTCAGTTCCAACTATAGAATTGGAGTATTGGTGCCAACCAAACCTTTTTGGTTTGTTGGCACATTAGAGTATGTTACTGCCACAGCAGGTAAGACCTTTCTCCTTCAGGATTCTCTGTTACTTGGTTATCGGTCACAAGGCATAACTATGATGCAGCCTAACTGTGAGTAAACTGTTGCCTGTTCACGCTAGCAAACCGTACCTGTTACTCAAGCAGAACATCCATTGCACCTGCTTCATGCACGCTCTCCATCTAAGAACTCATGGCTGCCGTGTGCCTCGCTTACGGGTGGGCAGCAGTGCTGCCGTGTCAGCTGCCAGGCACAGCCTCCCCCTTTCCCACCTAGGTGCGTCCCCCTCCCTTGCGCTGGCGTGGCTGTCTGGGCAGCCCCACGGCTAGCTATGTTAGAGCATCGATCCATCTGAAAGTGGCATTTCTTTTCGGGACTCTTCTTCAATCCAGGCAATTTTTCTGATGGAATTAATTGTCTAATGTAGCTGTGCAAGCAAATCAGGCTGCACAGCAAGAATGAACAGATCGGTGGGGCTGCTTGGCCAGTGACTACCTGCTTTTAGACACAACAGCATGCAGGAGTGTAGTGTTACGGTAGTTTTGAGAAGCAGTGTTGCAACCATGTGTCTTTGGAATTTCTCTGGATAGATTTCAGTCTTAGCCTATTGCATTTCTGTAGCACAGAAATGACACACTAATGATTTAGGCAATTCTCCCACTGACACACACGCACATGCATACACACACACACGTATCTTAGCAAAACCAGTTTATGCAGCTAGCTAATTGATTCCTCATTATCAAATATAATGGCTGGGATAAAAAGCTCAAATTTGGTAGGACGGTGGGGGGGTTTCTTTGGCCACTGAATATAGTAAAAGTTAATTGCAGTTATAAAACAAACAAACAAAATGTTTCTGTTAATTCACATTGTAGTTTTTCAGTGACTCACTAAAGCCAGACAGGAAAACTTGTTGGAATTACTAAAGGTATTTCTTTGTTAAACAGATGTACACAAGGTATTTATTTAGAAGGCAAAAACCTTCTGCCTCATCCCCAAACAAGTGATGATAAATATTTTAGCTCCTATGCCAAAGGTAACACCTGGGATGGGATTCTGGGATGAAAAAGAACTTTTCAGCTCCTGCGCTGACCTAAAGCAGGGCAGACAGTCCTTGTTTGCCTCAAGATTTCTACCAGGGACAGGAGCAACTGGATTGATGATGTCCACATGTGTCCAGTGCATCAAGCTGGTGAGCAGTTTTGTTAAACACCAAGTCCAACAACACCTAGTATAATTTTAACTGCTGGTGTATGTTGGCCTAGAAAGACAATGAAGCATTCAGTACATATATGTGTACTAGAGATACATATATACTGTAAGAAACACAGATTATTAGCTTGCTGCGCTGGCAGTTACCTCACTCCGAAGCAAAAGCACACACTATGGCACAAGAGAAGATAATGGAGCTATCAATTGCTGTTGGCTTCATTCATATGAATGAAGTTGCAAATTGCTGCTGAAAGCAGTGCAGAAGTAAAATATAGCAAGCAGGGTCCACAGTGAGCAGAAATTAGCATAAAGCCACTGAGTAGAAAGCCAGATGCAATGCACAGAGACAAGGCAAAGGAGCTAAAGGTACATGATGAGTTCATCTACAGTGCTTATATCTTTATATATGTCTCTATTTCAAACCATGATTTGATAGGGGATGCTTTCCTTTACTCCAAGTGAAGATAATTTCAGAATCTGTCTAATTCAGCTTGAAGATAATTTTATATAATTTCCCAGGTATCATTCTACCTTTCATTAGGGGAAATATGTGATCTCCATTCCTGGATTAGTTGATCTCACATAGGAATAACCAGTGCAAATTTGGATTTTTCTCCCAGCCAGTTGTTGCAGCAGACAAATCTATAATAATTCTGATTTAAATTCCTTAATTTTGGTGCCTTTTCTCCAGAAGTGCATTTGCATTGCTTACTTCCTTTCTCTGGCAGGCATGTGGCATTACTAAAGAAGCATATCCATTTCTCACCCTTCTGTTTCTGGAGTTTCTCTTTTGTTCCCTTTTTACAGAGAGATTTGAGGTGTTGTGGCCAGTGATGCTAAGTGGCTTGACACCTGTGTCTCTAATTTTTCTGTCCCTTCCTTTCCCTGATTTAAAGTCCATACTAAGACTTTCATCTGACAGATGAGGCAGACTTTCAGACCCCCCTCTGGCAATCTAGGGTATAACATTTCTGCTCTGGAATAACAGAAAATGCAAATGTAACATTTACAGCTTTACCTCTTTTGGTGACAGGATAGAAATGTAATCTTCATATATAAGTCTTGCTTTTTCTTCAATAACTTTCTTGTTCTGTTCCTTCTTTAGATCTTCACATGCAAGCCAGAAAAGCAGGTTCTCCTCACTATACTCTGTTCGAAGAAACTCTCTGAAAAGGTTCCTCCCAGCTGGTGTTTTCATCATCTTGTCAAAATTCTGAGCCCAAGACAAAATTTCATCTGCAGTAGGGTTTTGGCTGCAAAAGCAAAGTATCATTACAAATATGATTCTATTTTTGTAACAGTGTTTTCATACATTTGTCCGAGAATTCTCCTTTCAACTGCACTTTAGTCTAAAGTGAAAACTGGAAGCAACAAGGCTTCAGCCATGACAGGGGAATTTTGTTCCCTCTTCACTTGTGCATTCATTATCTCAATAGCCCACTAAATGTGTTTAGTGTTATGAGACATGCACTCGGCTTTCTGCAAATTTTCTACTAGTGTTATTAGCCATCAGACTCTAAGACAAAATCCCACAACAGCACAAATTCCTGTCTCTGCAGTTAAAGGAGATGTGACTTCAGGGATCTGGCAACAGACTTTTTCATGAGGGGTTTAGATGACACCTGATGTCCCTGCCTGCTTCTGGTGGTGTTTGGGCCAATCACTGGCTGCCACACGATTTGATTTAGGAAGGATAAGAAAAACAAAAAGCTCTTGGCAGCCAAGAGCATACTAATGAGGGCAAACAAAATAGTAATTCAGAGAGCTTTTAAATTAGCATATTTCTCTGTGCTTGTACTTAAGGGTTGCTAAGCTTCCCTCTGTTTGGTGCTATTGACCTGAATGATGATTTACTGGCACGAGATGTGATGGATGTTGCTAGCAAAACTGGACAGAGAAGGAATGGGAAAAAGTCCTTACTCCCATTTTCTGAAGGTAACTGTTTGTGGCTTGTAACAGTGGCTGCACTGGATAAGCGATCAGAAAACTAACTTGTGTCACTGATCCATTAATGTACAAATGAATAGCATGAGAAGTTAATGCTCCAAGCTACTTAACAACAAATAAATATGGTTTCAAACTTAATTCTGAGCGCTCACTCTCCCCTTCCTGATAGGATCCAACACAAGAGCTTTACTAGCTGTCATTAATAGCTTCTGTGTAATCATGTGACACAATAAGTGACATTTGTCTAATTGATTTCTCTTCAAGTCCACTTATCAACTCCTACTCTGCATGCGAGGCAGACTGGATGACAGAGAGCTATCTGTGGTAGCTTTTTGGCAGTCCAAAAGATCTAATAAATGAGAAAGTGTTTAAGGTTTAAACTATCCAGCAAAATAATTGTAATCTAAACCAAAAAGTACAAGCATACAGATTTGAAGGTGAAAAGTCCTCTCTCTGAGGAGGGTGAAAAGAACCTGCTGAGGTGGATGGAGCTGACAAGCAACCTGTGCTGCCTCCTTGTCTATTGGGAAGATCTCTTCACTATAGTACTCTGTGGAAATTTCCAGCATGGGTGTCTCATAAATAACCATGAGTAGCAATAAAGAGAATGAGTTGTTTGGGTTGCTTTTACCATCAATCATATCCTCTAAAGTTAAGTTTCAATTTACTTTTTATGGGATCAGAGAACTCAAGACCACTGATAGGTTAGCATTTTTTCCAACACAGTAAATATGGGCCCAAGCTTTAGACAGAAACTGAAGCTCAGACTTTCAGTGTGTATTAGCCTTTTTTCAAGGTATGTGTTTCCTTGGTTAATTCAGGTGAAACCATAGCCCAAGCTGTTTTATGAAAAGTAGCCATGCTAAAAATCTTACTGTGAACGGTACTTTTGCCCATTAGTTTTTTTCTTGTCTGGGTAAAGAGAAGAAAATGCTCCCTTGGGTAGCAGAGGCTTCTTATAGAGGCCATAGATCTATGGAACCATGCATGCACCTCCCATTCCACCCCACCGTTCTTACCCCACAAATAAGGAACTGTAAGTAAACCTGTCTCTCTTGGCATTTCATTGTCAGGACAGATTTTGCTTCCTTTTCATAGAATTTTTTGGAGGAAAAGCAATTAAAAGGACATTCCCGGAGCGTAAAACCCAAGGCACATCTTGATATTAGTTATATGCAGATTAAAAGCATTTATACTGGACCACAGTTTGACCAACTTACCATTCTTCTATGACTTGGATACTTTCCATTTTGGTCGTATGTGTTGGCCTTCCTGCATTGTCTCCTCTATCTTCATTCCTAACAGTGAGGCTGCAATGTAGTACAACACTTTATTTTGTCTAGAGAAAGTTAATTTAAAACAGTGACTATAGTAATGCAAACTTTTAAATTATAAACCTATGTAAAGTGTCATTTTTCACTCTTGTCCCTAAAATTTAAAACCCAGAGTTTGGAGAGAATTTTTTGATGATGACTGCCTTAATTCTGATGGAAGTTAATTAACAGTTGCTACAGCATGTGTAATTTTTTACAAGCTCACAGTTAATCCACTGAAAGATGGACATAAATTTAGAGGTCACTTTTGCAGTTATTTCACTTAGTAAATTGAGACTATTAGTAACAATAAGGGTAGAGGGGATAAGAATATCTGAATTAGACATTGATGAGGCTTTGGGGCCCCATCAGTTCTGGATGGTTGTCCATTCTTTATGAACATTCCCTTTTTTTTCTCCATGATTCAGTGGCAGTAGATGGCTTGGGTAAGAACTTTGCATGTGGCAGCTCCTTATGATTTCTTTGACCCAAATTTGTTTTTCATTCCAAAAAATAAAGCTTACTGGCCTCTCAATAGAAAGGCATCCATTACCCTCATATTACCAGAAGCAAGGAAAAGAAAGACTTCCTTTATGTAAGGATGTTTTTAATTACTTTTGTTTTCTTCTCTTTTGAGCTGGCAACTAGCATCACATATTTTTCTGTAAATATCTTTTTAATTGGATTTGCTTTAGTGGTAGCAACTTCCTCTGTGTGTGCCCTCTGTGAATGTTCTGGAACACAGTATTGCCTCTGAAAACACAATTACTGATAACTACTGAAAAAAGTACATTGTGAGTGACAGAAGTATTCATATAGGAAACCTAGTTCCAATAATTAAGTTTAAGAAGTAGAATGTAGTATGGAGATGGACATTTCCTTTCATCAGGTGTTCTTTACATGCCCAACTGAGAGAAAACAAGCAACCAAGCAAAAATTCCCCCTCCTAATCCCAACAGAGCTCATATTTTGCATATTGAGTATTCACCATACAGTGATGCTCTCAGTCATCCTAAGTGGCAATATACAAAAATATGTTAATAGCATAAAGCCTCTCCCTCCCCCACTAATCTGATAACTTCTGCTCAGCTCTAAGAAGAAATCCCAGCTTTGAGACATTTTTAGCACCAATAACCTTTCCTTATAGCCCCTCTGCATGTATGAGTTTTATCAACACTTTTTCAAGCATTTGGCACAGTTAATAGGTGATCTCATACTCCTCTGAAAAGTGGAAGTTTAAGCTCCCAGGTAAAGCAGAGCACATATTAAGACTTAAACATTACAAAGACGTACACTTTCAAATGAAGCCGTTTGATACTGGTTGCTCCTTCACTTACCTGCCAAGACCTTAGTTCAGGCCCTTGGTCCTGCTTCCCCTGTTACAGCGTAGGAATGCAGCTCCAGTGCTGCTAAGGTGTTAGGGTGTCATCAACTGCTGCAGGAGAAACAACACATCCTGAACTCTGGGGTTGGCAGGTAAAAAGCCTGTCTGTCTCCTCTGACCTGTTGCTCATCAATCTATAGAGGGAGCACCAAGGAAAGCCAGTGGGAGTTCCGTATATAGGAGGAGAGAGAAAAAGGACCATCCACTTTCTGTCTTGTAATCTTTAAGTCCACACATGTAACTGCTTAGGGTCACCCTGCATCTGGCCGGAGCACAAAGCTGGGGTGAGGGAGAAGCAGGGAAGGCACAAAGCTTCTCTCTCTCCCTCTCTCCCTCCTTTGCAGAGCAGCATTTGTCTTCTCTGCTGGATGCAGAGAACTGAGTGCTCTTTGGTTCCATGGAAAAATAACACCACGGAAGGAGGAAACAGCTGGTGTAGGCTCGGAATGTAACAGGGTGTTCACCAAGTCCATCCGAAAGAGAATGAAGCTGCCTGTTTTCTTTCCTCCATCACATGAGCAGCAGCTAAGCTGTACTGAGATAATTTACTTGTAGGCTTATTCCAAGGTTTCGATGCGGAGTCTTACTGGAAGTAGAAGGTGACTCATCTGAGAGCAGTTAATTAACACTGCTAATTTAATTTGGTGTCTGGGATCAAATACTGCTGTTTTGCTCATGCAGAATCTCAGCTAAACTTAGGAAAACCATCATGGGCTGATGAAGGTGCAATACAAGTAGTGAGTGGTGAGTAAGAAAGAGAAATAGGAGAACAGACAAGAAAGCCATGTTAACTTCATTGCACTTTTTTATCAAAGGAGTAATAGATAGGCGCTATGCGTTTTGATGTTCTACAAGACTGCATCTTGGTAAAAAGTTCAGATGGTGGGCCCAGAATGCAGCACGCAGCTTTCTGGTATCGATACCAGAGTGATAATGCCAGGTACACAGTAATTCCTTCATCTAAGCATTCATAGCTGGAGTGCAATGGCTGAAGTTAGCGCTGCAAAACAGGGAAGACTCTAAAGAAAGAACTGTTACACTTAATTGGAATAATTTCTCAAGTTTGGGTATTGTATTTAAAGCTGTGCTAAATTCATAAAACGTCTAAATTCTGCATTATGTTTCCTGTGACAAACACTAGCACTGCATTTTAACTTTTATTTATCTACATCTGTCAAGGCTGCAGTTCCATCGGATACATTACTTTCAATATGTTTTTCCTGTGAAAGAAATCATAATTTTTGTACAGGAGTGCATTCAATTCAGACATGTTCTGTTTTCACTCAAGGAACTGGTTCATGTTCGCTTAGGAAAAAAAATTAAATATTTACACATTTGTGTCTACAAAGCTAATTTGAAAGCAGCCTTTAAATAACTCTTATCACAATAACAGATTGCTACCTTTTACCTGAAAATGACAACATTGCATTGCTATTTGCTATGTTGCTATGTTAAGTTGAAAACACCCTATCTGTTCACATTTCTCTGTGGAACTCAAGCAGTCCTCGGTGGCAAAGGCACCCTGCATACCTTGAGCTGGTCTCCTTGATACATCATTCCATCATGCAAGCTAGCTGATTATGTCAGAAGAATAATGCTGTATAGTGTAAAACTAAACAGAACAAAAGTAACAAAATTATCTTAGTTAAAGCTTTAAGAAGTGGAAATTGCTGACATACCTTATCAAAACATAGTTAAATAAAAGGGGGGTGTTCTAGAGAGACATCTGATGTAAATTAACATATATGGTGCCACTGTTATTTATTAGTTGGAGTATATCCAGCAGGTATCTTTAAAATTTAGAGATGTAAATCACCGATGATAAAAGGACAACAAAACTGTGGCCTTAAAAAGGGAGCTTTGGGTGTCCAAAGGCAGAACTTAAGTGGAAAGCACAAGCACTGTTTGGTTTTTTTTTTCTTTTCCTATGGAAGGTTTGTTCTGCCCATTTTTATGCTGATTTTATTGCTCTGGAGAGTATGGTAAAAAGTACTTAAGTAAGCCCAAGTGGCCTGACCTCAATGTACCTTTCAAATATATGTTGGGTTCCTAATTTCTACCAAAAAAAAAAAAAAAAAGTCTTCTTTAACTACTGCGACAGTACTGAGGAATTTCTGTTTGGAGTGAGTGCATTTCTATTTTTCAACTTCACAAACTTTGTAAGTAAAAATGTTAATGACCAGGGACTACCTGAAGTATACATATAAGGTTAAACTGGTCCAGGTTCCTAGCTGATGTGATTTTGGAGGAACTACTGGGATTCAGAAGACCAATCTTTATTTATTTAGCTACTATTATTCAGCTGTTAATATTCATGCTCAGCAACTAAACAGTTGTTCTGTTGAGTAATTACTTTGCTGCATCAGTATTGCAGGCCACTGGTGCATGGTAAGGTAAAAAGGCCAAGCTAATTGGATAAAATCATCAAGAGACCTGGACTAACTTAAGAGCAAAAATCTTACTGGCTCGTCCTCCAGGTGTTTCCAGCTGGTGGTTTTAGCCTTTTTTTAAAGTTGCTTAGCATCCCTACTGCTTCACTTACCTTCTACTGCCATTAAGAAACTGAAAATCACTTAGAGCTTGGATCTGATCTTTTATTCTCTGTATATCCAGTGCACAAGTCATTGCTAATTGCTTCCCAGGGTCAGATTCTGATGTACCAGTAGCCTAAATCTGGTGAACCTGTGAATTTCTGATTATGGCAAGAAAACGATGCCATTGTGACGGGTACTAAGATTAATATTCTGCCCAGGCATGACTAACACCAGTTACTAATCACTCAGGTATTTTCTCAGTTATGTGCATTATATGCAGTATATCATCACAGTATTTTGCAGTTACGTCTGGTATTGAAGACAACATGATGATTAAAGTCTCTTGCCTTAGTGGTGTTTTTTGGAGCTGCCATCAAAAGGAGTAGCAATCAAACTGGGACCCTGTGAACTAGTTGGTACCTATGGGGTTGCCATTCAGGAGATGTGTGCTCAATTCCTACTTCATGGTTGAAGTTTGTAGATGCTAGGCTCTGCAGGGCAATGACTACATTTTAGGCTGAACCTGTGTATGTCACACAGTAGGGCTACGATCCTTCTAGCCAGCACTGTAACACAAAAGCCTTCCTTATTCTAGCCCAAAGGCCACATGAAGTCAGTTGCACATACATAATTTAAAGGCAGAATTTGGTTTTCAGATTAAAATCAATATTCAGTTAAGAGCCTCTGGATAACACATGTTCTGACATGTTTCTTTCACTGATTTACTCTTCGAAAGAGTATATCTCACTGGCACTGCTCTTCACCCTATCCTACTCCTAGGAATTTTTATTATAATCAGATCAAGAGACAGAACATTTTTAGGTCAGAGGTCCAAAAGCCAAGAAGGATTGTTTTGATGCTTGAGTCCAGCTGCCAGTACAAGCAAGCTACAGGCAGGACGCCATAACTTAAATAATGGTAAATTAGTAGACGTAAATTAAGTGGAAGGTTTCTTAAAAATACCACAACTCCCTCCCCCCCAAAAAAAACCACAAGAGATCAAGATTTAATTGCGATTTTAAAATTCCACTGGTAGATGATGTAAAATGACCATTCGCCTGAAATGTTGACAGACAGAAGCTGAATTTACTAAATAGATTCAGTTAGGAAATACTTTTTCAGGGATGTTCAGAGGAGGAAAAGCCCTCCTTTAAACTAGCAGTTTAGTGCACTCATTCAGAATTTGAAACACTCTTCCTGTGGGACTGCAGGGGGATAAATGTCTTTCAAGCAGTTCTGCTGAAGCTATTCCACTTTGGTAAAAAAAACAGAATACTCATTACACAAGATAGAAACAAGAGACTCTGAACTTAATGGCAAATCATTGTGTAATGAATACTTAAGTATTCTATATAAAGTACAATATTTTATACCTCATTAAGGGGAGAGCCTGAAAATAGGAACATGTTAGTGCATTTTCCTGAAGTGAGGGGAAGGAGGTTTTGAAAAATCTGAGACAAAGATGGGCAGCAACCCTAGATCTTTCACCAGCTGGGCAAACACCTTCACTCTTCAATACAAAGTGGTCGTGCCCCTGCCTGTATCAAAGCTCCTTGATTCCTTGAATTTTATTACAAGTGTCTGGCATAAAACATGCTATATGAACAGAAACATTTTTTTCCTAGTTTTAGTTTAGATGCAGAAAAAGTGCATTCCAGTACCTTTTCAGTTTTTGATTGTGGTTCAGCCTGATTGAAGTGTTTTCCATTCTGTTGTTCAACAGTCAAGCATTGAAAAATCAAGTGTTTGCACAGCTCTGTTCACAAGTTCACTCCTACATGCTGAGACAGGCTCTGGTAGGAGTCAGAGATGGATGTGGTCCCCTCATGCTGCATGGTAATGCAACAGACAGCTATACTGGCACTCTAATTTCTTTTATGAAACTGAAGATAAAATTACTTTCTGACACTTTGTTTTTCTGACAGCTGAAAGATTTAAGCCTGATGGCAGTGAAAACTAGTCAAGGCTGTGTTTGTTTATGAACAGAGGAGCATGATTATTTTGCTATATTGTACAAAGCAAAAATAATGAAAAATAACAGCAATATTATCACGATCCATTAATAAAGAAAAATATAGCTATGTTAATCTCAAAATCACTTAGACAGAGTCTAGTCAGTAATGCTATATTATGTCTCCCTTTTAATGACAGAAAAATAGGCATCCAAGAGAATGAAACTTTACATGGACAATATTATCCTTTTTGGTTTTATTTTTTCAGATGAGTAAAGGATAAAAAAATGCTTCTATCAAAGTTAGGATAAGAGTTCACTTTTTGTTACAATAAATGGATAACATCTAGAATAATTATTCTAAGAAAAACTAAACCTATAGTAATGATTTTTATGAAGGAATGATACCTTGCACTAGGTATTTTCGTAGGCTCAGGTAAATATGCACTATATCTTTCATGCCCCTGGCTGTATTAGAAAGAAAGAGGATGGATCAGTCATCAAAGGCATGCATTGCGGTCTCTTGTCTCTGACTTCTGAGAACTTATGTCCTTGTGAGAATAGCTAGGCAGACTACTTACACTATTGTAATAATACCAGTATACGCAAAGCATAGAAGTGGAGAACTAACTTCAGCCAAAATAGTGGCAGTAAATGAATTCTGGAGCAGAGGCTTGCATGGACCCCTGGAGGTGGGGTTTATCCACAGAAGTTACAGTTCATCCACAGAAAAAAAGTGAAAGAGTAAAAATTGCAAACTCGTTATTTCCATATGTCTGCATTGATTGTCTGCAAGAAACTTTGGCAGGCAACGGTGGTCAGGAACCTGAGGATTCATTTATTTAAACTAATCAGAATCTGGTCTTAACCAAGTCAGCAGAACATGATAAGTTTTTTTCCAAAGAAGAAACAGATTAAAAAAATGTGAAGGATTTTTTTTTTAAATTAGTGTCCATCCTAGTTCTGTAATGAAATAAGATTTATAGATCTTCACTAAAATCAGTAAAGAAATACAGGATGTAAAATTTTATACTGAATACAAGTTAGAATTTTAGTTAAAAATAGCTATATCCTTCTCTGAGGAAACTAGTCGTTTCTGCTTAAAACTAAATGCTGGAGATTGTTTTGAGAAGACTGACACAGGAAAGCAGCCTGTTGGGGAAAAGCCAACAATTACCATAAGGCTATAATCAGCCTACTTGGCAGTGTCCACTGAAACTATAAACTCCTTTCAAAAAGTCCAGGTACCTGTGGTGCTAAGTTTCCTGAGTGCCAGAGTTACATTTGCCTTAGGTAAAAAGAGTGTACAAGAGACATGTATAATCCAGATTTTTTAAAAGAAACAAACAAGCAAATACAGACTCTGGACTCAGCTGTTTTAGAGTGAAAAAAACATACGTATTTGCAAGGAGAGTTTATTAACTTGAGGTCTGAACTGCAAGCGTTATCTCATGTAAGAATAAAAACCAAACAATTTTTTTTTAAATAATGCAAGTATTTGCAAGGTTAGCATCCTGTTATATTATGTATTATGTATGTTAGTATCTATTTTTTATTACAACTAAAACCCCCCCAATATTTCAAAGGTTCAGATGGGGGAAGGGATGTGCAGTCACAAACCTCCCAGCTCTTTGTTCAGCTTACATTGTGGTCCCAACATTTTGACCTGTAATGACAAAAGCTGCAGTGATAACTGGCCTTCTTTTTTTCTTCTCATAGGTCACAAAAGGTAAAATAAAAGTGAAAAAAATGATAAAATCAGATGCTTTGCCTCTTCCAATGGCTAGAAAACTTTCAATTTCTTCCTTTCCAATTTTCCCTGGTGGTATTTTTTTCCTCTCAACTGAGTTTGCTATGTTGGAGTTTAGTGTACTTCAGATTTTTTTTCCTTTTTTCCATTTCTTTGTTTGAAGAGCATACAACTGAGAAACAGTCTGCAACATACGGTTGGGCACTTGTGTGTGCTGTGAATGTGCTTTCAACTGAAAATCTTAGTGTCTGCTCAGGATCCAGTAACAGTAAATGCAGGCAGACTTCTGGCTCCCATATGCACCTTTCTGCATATCATAAATCCTGTGGGCCAAGGGGGGAGCTTGAGGTGGAAATATTCTGGTCTGATTTTTGCTACCCAGGATGGGTGCAGAAGCTGTTTCACAGGCCCTTCCACAGGGGTTTTATAGAGAATGCATCTGACTAGAACTGGGTCTGTGCTCTGCACAAATTTGGCTGGTAAATATAATTTACTTCTGAATTGGCTTTTCTGCAAAATAGTGGTTTTGGAGAAGTTTAAGATTAATGAAATTCCATAATTTGTTTTGATGGTTTTAAAAACCGTTATAATAACATTTTGAAATGAAAAAAATCAGTTGTCTTGGTTTCATTCATTGTTAGTAACTGTTACTCTGATTAATCTTTTGTAAGTAAGTCTGGTTAATGTAAACAATGAAGTATTGGGCTTAATTTTAAAAGGCTCTTTAGAAAAATTACATTCTGCCATAGTAGACGTTTTTCCCCATAAGCTTTCTGATTACAAGAAAGAGATTTTCTAATAAGAAAACAGTTCACCAGGAACCAGCACCTATAACTCTTAACTTCATGATACCTGGAATTTATTAGAACCTCATCTCTCCTTCTTCTGCGAACAGTTAACAGCCCCACCTTCACTCACAACCATGTTTATGGTAAGAGCCCCAGAGATAAGCTTGAAGAGCACTGCCTTACAGCATCAAAATCCTAAAGCACAGCAAAACCTCCATTTGTTTTCTGGGCTATTTTGAAGCTTCCCTAAGCCAGTCTCAAGATTTCTAGAAGAGTGGCATTGACAGTGTGGCTGTGGAGTGTGTGGGCATAGGAATGAAGAGATGTGGTCAAAATCCCCTGTGCCTACACACGAGCATCTTGGCCTGTTCACTGCCATCTTTCTGGCAGCTCTGCTGTAGCAGCAACCCAAGGGTGACTGAAGGAATCGCTGACAGTTCTCCTGTCTTTGTTCTGCAGTGTTGCTCTTGCAATGCTACGTAGATTTTTCCATGCAAAACTTTTAGCCCTGAGATATTTGTGAGTTTAGAAGGAAGTACACTTCAAAACACAGTGGATGAAGAGGGTTGTACCTTTGTGAAAACCTGGACTAAAGCCCATGAATGCTTTTGTTCTAAGGCTTATTGTAAGGCCAGCCCATCATTGTTTAGAATTGTTAACTTCCCCATGAAAAATAAGAAACTTCTCAGTTTATCTGAGTTTGTATATCTTTGCCATATTTTGAAGGTGAGGAAGAGCAGGCTGAATTTCTTACTGCTTTTCAATAGCAGTGCTTTCTTAATCCTGTGATGGATTCAGCGTAATTGGTCAAAGTCATTACAGATCCAACTATAAACCATAAAAGAAAAAGGAGATTGGTGGAAATTAAAGTTTAAGACATCTGGAGCATCTCAGGCTATTAAGGTCTGGTCAGTTAAGATATTTATCTCTGTCCTGATAGTCTTACTTATGTTGTGCTAGTCCTCAGCTTGAGTAAAAGCAGAATTGAACCCAGATGATCTAGTGCTTAAGAGTATAATCACCTCTTTGTTAATGGGAAGTCTTGGCCAAGATTTTGGAATTTATGTAAGATCATTACATAAGGTTATTAAATTGCATCCCACATGCCGTTGTGAAGGTAGATCATCTTTACTGAAATATGAATGCTAAACTAAAGTAAGTCATAGGGGGATGTGCTCAGTAAAGCAAATACCTGAAAAAGGTTTTAGCAAATCCACAGTGTTCCACTCTATTCCCTTTCCTGTATATTTAACAATTCAAAATGGAATTGATCTAAAATCTGGTACCCTGTTTTGTTCATAAGGGACAGTCAGACTAACAGTCTCTTTTTAAAGCCATGAGTTATATTCTCCTGCTGTATTTTCCATAAAAGTTGAATTCAGTACACATTTGTCATACAAGCTTTGAAATTTATCCAAACTCTGCATTTTTGTTTTGGTCCCCATAAATAATTTGGAAGCAAAGCCTTGTAGAATCAAAAATACATGTGTCAATACATCTGTCATCATAGATTGCTATTTGCAATGTGATCATTGATGTAATTTTTCTATAAATTACTTTGTTTTTCAGAAAACATTTAGAAGTTGATTGGTAGTGTAAAAACTAATCTGCTGGTAGTGACCTGATAAAAGGGACCCATAGATATAGCCAGAAATGTTTTGCAAACATGAAAGATCTCAATTTAGTCTTTGCCAAGTCAAACATGGAATTGCAGAATCACAGAATGGTTGAGGCTGGAAGAGACAAAACTCTCGAGATCATTTTGTCCATTTCTCCTGCTCAAGCGGAGCCACCTAGTGCAGGCTGCCCAGGGCTGAGTCCAGATGGGTTTTAAATATCTACAAGGATTGAGACTCCCTGGGCAACCTGTGCCAGTGCTCAGTCACCCTCATAGTAAGAAAGTGTTTCCTGATGTTCAGAAGAAGCCTCCTGTGTTTAATTTTGTGCCTCTCTGGTCCTGTCACTGGGCACCACGGAGAAGAGCCTGGCTCTGTCTTCTTTGCACCCTCCTTTCAGGTGTTTATACACATTGACAACATCCCACTGAGACATCTCTTCTCCAGGCTGAACAGTCCCAGCTCTCTCAGCCTTTCCTCATGAGAGAGGTGCTCCAGTCCCTTCATCATTCTTGTGGCCCTTCATTGGACTCCCTCCAGTATGTCCATGTCTCTTGCAATGAAGAGCCCAGACCTGGACACAGTACTCCAGCTGTGGCCACCAGTGCCACAACCCACATATTTACTAGGATAATATTTAAAGAAAGACTGCAATTGAAAAATATTTTTGGAGGCTGCTTAAAAAAAATATAATGGTATTTACACTTCAGGATGACTTCCAGGTGAAGGACGGAAATACTCCCAAGGTAAATGTAGGCTACAAGGTATGTGAAAGGAGACTGGTCCTTTTAACGGAGAGCCTTGCTGAATTTGTTTTCCTCCTCTGTTTCTGTGTGACTGATTTAAGCTACCTAGCTACAGATATTGCAGCTCAGCAGGCATCCAAAGGCAGATGGAAACTACCAGTGTGCACTGTACTTGAACTTCTGAAATAGAGGACAGTACCTCCCTCAAAATTAGACTAGCACTGAGCAAATGTTAACTGTGCAAGAGAGGAAAGAACTAGTGATTTAAAGCAACCTGACTTTCCTAAACCCTCCTTTTTCTCGTATGTATTTTGTTCTTCTGAAAATCTGTAAGAAAATATGCTTTCTGTTGGATTCTACTTTAAAGAGATTATGTTACTTTTACATAATGATAGCCACACCAGAATCTGTTACAACTTGTGCAAACTTTAGTCCCTTCTAGGATAAATTTTTGAGATTTTTGTTCTCAGATATGGAATGCAATTTCTGTATAGGTAAGAGATTCACGGCTTGCCAAACTTTGCTTGCCAATGTTTCCTAATGGAGTTACTCGAGCTTTGCTTCATTACTGTAGAGCTAGTTTCTCCTTTAGGCAAGATTCAATTCAAGGTTGTATTTCTCTTGTCAGGTCACCCAACAGATCACTAGTCTGGCTGTCAGCATCATTCCTTCCTTCAGAATATTACCATTCATATTCCATCTTGTAAAATGGATACATCTAATTACTAGACAGTCCACAGTGCCCTTAATCCTAACTACAGCTATTTTGCAAGCAATTCCTTCATATATTTGAGACAATTAATAGTGGCAGTTGCCTAGTGTTCAAAGAAATAGGAATTATATTCTTCAAAAGGGTAACTGGACGAACAAATGCCCTCCAATCCACTAGCAAGCAAGCCCAATTGTCTCAATTAATTCTGATAAATGGGCCTAGTCTCAGTTTCCGTAGTGTTGTTTTTTTATCATTCTTGGTTTGCAACAATGAAAATAGCAGCAACAGTAAAGAACTGAGCCCGATTAGGGTCACTCCTTTGCTTCCATAGATTTAGTTGCAGTGTCCAAAAGGGACAAGATGCCTCGTAACATTCATACTAATTTCACATTGTTTATTTTGATAAGGTGTTGTAAAGTTCTTCAGTTAAAGAGGGCTATATGTATTTGTAAAGTAATTCCTACCATGATGTTTAGAAACACCGTATTTCATAAAATAAGCACAGACCAAACTAGTTTACACTTATCCACATTACAGTCAAATAAGATGGGGGATCTTCCACTTAACATCCAGCCAGCTAACAAAGAGGACTGAGAATCACCATGCCAGTCTATGTATATTACAGGCAGGTTTATGTTTTGATGGGTGTTAACTGCTGGTTTCCAGATTTTCTGTTAGACAAGACCCTGAGCTGGGAAGTTCTTTCAACATGGATGTCAACAGGAACTGAAGATTCCCATTGCTTCATAACGGCTGCTCAGCATCTGCTAGTATCAGGCCCTCAATCAGCTACTTCAGAAGAGCCAGTGTTGCTATCTAGGCAAATATATGTGCTATGGAATTATTAAGGGTGACTAGACAAGATTTGCATCTCCTTTGCCTTTCTGCCTTACATAATGAATGTCTGACCCACTTTTCTAGTGAGAGGATCTCCATCTTATAAGAGTTATCTATGAGAGGTGCAGACTCATTTCCATGATACATTCTCTCATTTTTTTCTCTTAAAAGTGCTAGACATTTATTCCTGTTTTAATTGACATTTTAAACCAATTTGTAATGATACATGATTAAAAAATAAATCTTTGTAAGATGGAAATTTCGCTGCTAACAGATTTAAGTAGCCTAATTTTTTCCCCTTTCAGCTTGGGACTACAGGCTGCATTTATTCTTGCAGATGAAATGTACTGGGAGAGTTCTCTGGCTCTGAGGCTGGCTGGCACCACGTAGTCCCAGTCCAGGGTTTCTGCACTTGCAACAGGTCATTGCCTGAGATTGTGCACTTTGACACTGGCCAAAACTCTGCCAGGGAGTTAACACTTGCTAACAATTTAACTGTACAGCTGATTGCTTGAGCCCATATTAGACCCCAGCCCATCTTAGTTTACTAACACAGACACAGCTAGTGTGTTTAATTTGGATAAGATTTTTTGTTGTTTTTCCATGTTAAATATTTGAGTTTTTATTCTAATCCACAATGAACAAAGTTCAGAGGATTTGCAAGGCCACCTTGCAAGATGACACCATCTATCAACGCACCTTTCTTCAGCTTATATTTTGACCTCAGACCCATTTTGACCTTCCACACACTTCTCCATTTTTGCAGTTTTACACAGCCTCTTGAGTTAATGCTTCTTTGTCTAAATACCTAATAGTCAAATTTGCAATAAGGAAACAAAAAAGCAGCCCAAACCCTATTGGGGGAGATTTCAAAGGCTCCAAACTCCTAACAGCTGAAAACCACAGCACAAACTGGACTCGGGCATCCTCAGCACTCTTAGTTTTTTGGGTTTTTTTCTTTTTTCCACAGTAATAGTCAAGCTGTGTGCTGCTGACAGAAAATCTGTCATGACATTACGAATCTTCCTTCAGCCACTGTTCTGCAGACATCAAGCTGAATAGCATTTTGGCTCAGGCATGTGAGAAATGGGCATGAGTGGTGAGGGAGAGCCAAGATGCTGATGTCTCTGAGGAGACATCAAGCTGCTTTACCCCAGTGGAGGTGATTCTGCCATTGCTTTCTCTCCCTCTAGTCTCCTCGAGAGCAGCTGTCCCTGAATACACTCTGTGTTCTGCGCCACAGCAGAATCAAGATCATTTTCTAAAGTTAACTAGATTTAGTCTGCTGTCTCCTTCTAAGGAGCTACTGTCAGCATCTTAGTGTGGCTGAATTAGAATGAGCCCTGTGTAATCCCAAATCCCCTCTGAGCATGTATTTATTCTTCAATTTAGGAGGACTGCAGTTCTGATTTTTTTTTTATTATTCCAATTTTCTTTACAGGATTTATTTCTTTACTTGAAATAGGACTATATTCTGCACTTAGACTGATGAGGGTTTCTTATCTTAGTAGTATTATACATACAGGAATCTATGCATTTGGTTTGTGAAACTTCAGGAACATTTATTAAAAATTTGCTAATATACTGTGTTTGTGTTCTACCCATTCTCTAACTTGCTTATGCTATCACAGATGGGTAAAAATGTCAGTAAATACATGAGCCTCCACCTGTTCCTCAAAATGAAATTAAATTTCAGAGTTTAAAATATTAAGGATAAAATCCTGATACTAGGAAAGCTTGGCCCAGAGAGCCCAGGGCTGGTTTTGGTGGTAATGAAGATTCTAGCACTGGCTTGTGATCAAAGTTAACAGACCGGCTGCTCCACTCTTACACATTAGATTTCTATTTATTTGTGGGGAGGAACAAATTTACCTCATACCTTTGAAAATAGAAACATTTATCAGTTTACATGGAGTTAGACTCAATTTATAGTGTTAAAGATCTTTTCAAACCAGAGTTCTTTGTTGAAAATTAATTTAAAATGATTTATACATGCTGAATGTCTGTGTAATGTCTTGTGCATCTTTCTTCTTCCACCATGATTTCATGGTAGGCCAGCAACAGCTTAGCGACTACCCCTTTGCAGACACTGGCCAAAATAAATGCAGTGTGCACCTTATGGCTTTCTCCTAGAGAAGTATGTGATTTTGATTTACTTGGCATGTCCCACAAGGAAATGACCTGCACCAAAGCCACTTCTGCGTGGCAAATGACCCATTGCTGCTGTGGGAGCCAGTGGCTCGCAGCTCCTGCCCCTGCTCCAAGGCTGTGCAAGACCTTGTGCTTCCACAAGGCTTTGGAGGGAGGTGGCAATTGGCTGAGAAGAATAAAGGAAGTTAAAAGGTGGTGGATGAGCTTGGAAATAGTGATTTCTGGGCTGCTTTTGGATGAGGAGAGATGAGAGGTACTTGGTTATTTTGGCTCCACAGTGACCAAGGCGGGCGGTCATGAGATTTAATAGGTTAATTTTAAGCTTCCTTTAGTTGATTTTGCATTAAATTCTGCTTTTTGTAAATTTGATTTCTATAGTCTTTTTGGTTTGCTGGTAACATTTTGATTTCCTGCATTCACACCTTATTCTTTAGAAACAGATGCGGGAAAATTTATAGAGATGTAGTTTGCTGCAGTTGGTATACCTGAGACCTCATCTGTCATACCTTTGCATCTTGTGGCATTATTTATGTGGAAGAAATGCGCTCCCCTCTTTCAAACAATAGCGTTTCACATCTGCTTCACAGGCAGATGTGGGAAGTGGTCAAAGCTGCCTTTATTCACCACCTCTGGAGCTATAGGATCAGCCCTGTATTGAGTCACACCTGAGGTGTATCGGTGTTCTGGCTCAAGGAGAGAGCAAGCAGACTTCCAGGAATTATTAGGCTAACACTGACAGTCTGGCCCAGTGTCACAGAAGGGTGCAAGCTTAGAGGTTGGCAAGTCAGGCTGTGATGCCCTGGGAGTGTTATGTAAACGAGCATGCACAGAGCCACTGGTCCGCAGCCTGCCCCAGGACACAGACATCCATAAAACTCCAGCAAAATCGTTTGCCTTGTCTGTAGTACAAAGCAGGGTGAGCCTATGAAATATTGTACCTAGGAAAGTACAATAGCTGAAAGCTTTAACAAAACTTAGGAAGGAACGATCTCATACTTAGGAAGACATGCTTTCCCCCGCTGAGTTTTTAACTTTAGAGATCATCCCTTTCTTTTGGTTTAAGGGGAAAATAAATGCTTTACTTGGGTATTATTTAATAAGTACTGTTAACATAAGTTATGAAAATATGAAAAAAATGCTTGACAAGCTATTTATTTTTAGAGTATCTTCTGCTTGTTTTTCCAAATGCTGAGAATTTACATTTCTTATTTTAAGTAGCTCAGAGAACCGTGAGAGGCCCATTTCTGAAGGACTAAGTATTTAAATCCTTACCCCACACTCACCCCATCGTGCACTCCAGTGACAACAGGAATGTCAGCTAGGCAGCTTTCTCTCATGGCCTCAGCACTTGAGAATACGTGGCTTTAAAGTCAAGGTGATTTAAGACTGATTTTCTAGAATATCACATTCAATAGCACGTGTGACAGGACATATAATAGATTTTGTTCAGCTCTAAATTCTACCTGTCAGAAGAATGCTACTCCTTTCCTAAGAAAGCATCAGTGCCGCCCACTGCACTGTGATGACCCAGGGCAAAAACAGATGATACTGTCCCATAGGTGCATAAAGCACAAGTTCTTATGCTAGCTAAGCCTATTATCCCTCAGAATAAATTATTCTCCAGGAAAAAGAGGGAAAATGTTCATCTTTGACCTCTGTAACAGCAAATGTTAAAAACATAAGGAAGTCCTGTGATGTTTTAAAGCATAAAAAGGCTCAGAATGTAACATCCTTTCCCATTAAATAGTTTTAAAAATACCACCTTCTATTTCAGTAAAATAGAGTATGGTAGCATGCACTTCTGTATCCTGCACTGGAGTACAACAGCGCCTGAGGCACTTTTCCATATTTGCTTTTCTCAGGTGCAATGTTTTGAAAAGGTATAATGCAGAGAGTTGAGTACATCCGTTTCAGATGTGTCACCCTATGTGTTCAGGGAGGAAGAGGAGAATTAAAAAAATTAGTTTTGTAAAAAAAATAAATTGAAAACCAAAAATATTTTTCAAAATGAGTACTTTTGTTTCAAAGATAGAGATTTTATTTTCTTTTCTTGCTGAGAGCTTTAACAAAATCCTGGAGCCTGAGTGACTCTTTTTGTACCAGCCCACCTCTAGTCTGCTCCTATTATAAAAGTTCTGCTGCAGACAGGCAGGTGAAGCAGAATATGGATTTTGTTTTCCATGTATTTCCGAACATGTGGCTATAATTTATAGCATTAAATTGGTTCTTTGTATCTATCCTTTCTTTGCTTCCCTCTCCTCCAAACTTTCTACCATAGTTAAATAAGCAGCCATGACTATGACCCCCAGGGATTATTTTGTGTAGAGTCATGCAGAGCTTAGACACAACTTTTTGATGGCAAACTAATACTGAATATGCCAGAAAAAAAAAATCATCTCAAAGTACTAGAGAGATGGGAAGTGTAAAAAAAAAAAAAAAAGGCTTGGTTTGTTTTTTTTGTTTTGTTTTTTTGGTTTTTTTTGGGTTTTTTTGGTTTTTTTTCATTTAGATCACCATGCATACTACCTGTTTTTTTAGGAGGAGGAAAACGTTGAATCCCACAGAGAAAAAATATTAATATAATTTAAAATTGTCTGTAGAACTGCATCTGTCATCTCATATATGACTGAGGGGTGACCTAATCGATGTTTATAAATATAGATGGAGCCAGGCTCTTCTCTGGGACATCCAGTGACAGGACAAGGGGCAATGGGTTCAAGCTGGAACATAGGAGGTTCCACTTGAATATGAGAAAAAACTTCTTTACAGTGAGGGTGACAGAGCACTGGAACAGGCTGTCCAGAGAGGTTGTGGAGTCTCCTTCTCTGGAGACATTCAAAGCCCGCCTGGATGCGTTCCGGTGCGATCTGCTCCGGCAGGGGGATTGGAGCAGATGATCTTTTGAGGTCCCTTCCAATTCCTAACATTCTGTGATTCTGTGATATTCATGGCACAAGTGACAGAAATATCTTCTTGTAGGCCCAAGTCAGCTGCTAAACCCATGCAAGGAGTATGTTCCCTTTAATGAAGAAAAATGTTTGTGTAACAGGGTCGTGAGGAAAGTTTCAGATGTAACTCACAGCAGTCATAGGCAAGTTATAAGAACTGGAGAAGAGAGGTTCCTTGCCAAGAGCAACTACTGTTTACTGCCAAGCTGGCAAATACCCTATCTTCCTTGGCATCTCTTGGGTGTGGGAAACTAGTCATGGAGAGGCCAGGAGAAATCAAATGACAGGAATAGCTTTTGTACAGGGCACAGCTCGGACCTGCAGGACACGTGAGTCCCTTTCCCTCTTCCACAAGTCTTCAGCAGTTGTTTTAATGGTTCCCTTTACCTTAAAGGCCTCCCAGCTTGCACATTTCAATTGAGCTACAGAACTAACGGTAGTTGTGTGATCCTCTTCACTTATCCAGCCTTTTCATGTCCCACATACTGCTATACTGTTAAGGTGTCTTGCCTTCTGAGTCTTCTGTGTGTGGTAAAAGGTGAGAGATTATCAGGCATCAGAGTGTCCCACAGCTTTAAAATTCACTTATTCACGTTAAGAAAGGGAGAGAGAATAAAAAAGATATGACTTCTGCTCTGCGTGGGAGACAAAAGAGGAAGCAAAATAAAATTGGCAGAATAGCCAACTTCCCTTGAGATTTTTTTTGAAGAATGTGATTTACAAGTGTTTGCAAGAAAATGACTGGTTTCATGTCTGCTCAGGAAGCTGGAGTAATGGATTGCTAAATAAGTCTAGGAAGGTGAAATAGCAGGCTTCTACCCTTACCTCGCCAGGCTGAGCTCAGAACTCTAAATACTAAATGTGCAGCTTTCTGGAGAAAGTGTAATTGAGGAAATTACATCAAGGCCAGGCCGGATGAGGCTTTGAGCAACCTGGGCTAGTGGGAGGTGTCCCGGCCCATGGCAGGGGGGTTAAAACTAGATGATCTTTAAGGTCCTTTCCAACCCAAACCATTCTATGATTCTGTGAAATCGTAGACTGTCATGTTAGGAGTCTTACTGCAAATTTTGCAATTCTCAGGCTACCCAAGTAATTGAAATTACACCTAGTAAGGAAACCTTTTCTTCTTTCCTTGATGGGAATGGTGTTTCCTGGAGGCTTAAGACAACGGGTGAGATTCAGTCGATCACCTTTGGTACCTTGACTGGTACCTATTTGTTAGATGCTTTAGTGAGGTGATCTTCCTGAAGTAAGGGACTAAGGCCTATATCTGGCCAGTGGAGTGAGGAAGGTCCTATAGAAGATCTACGGAGGGATATACTATCTGCCTTTGTGATAAGTGGACAAGTTTTCCTGTGGGGGACTTCAGAAGCACTTTATTTTCTCCACTGAGGAGGACAGTTTCTTTCACTACTGATGCTCAGGCACCCATTCAGGGCTTAAGCTAGTAGGGCAACATTCCAACGATACCTATTACAATACAGCTTAAGGAGTCTGTTTATCTGCTTTGTCCTTGTAAACTGAGCAATTTACTGTCCTGAAAAATATCAGTGTCAATAGATGTACCAGCTCTGGCTGGGATGGATTTAAGTCTCTTCATAGCCGCCCACATGGTGCTTTGTTTTGGATTTGTGACCAAAACAGCGTTGCTAACACATCAGTGTTTTAGCTGTCACTGAAGAGTGCTTGCACAGCGTCAAGGATTTATCTGTTTCTCATACTGCCCTGTCAGTGAGCAGGCTAGGGATGCAGAAGAAGCTGTGAGGGGACATGGCTGTGACAGCTAACCTCAGCTGACCAAAGAGATATTCCACACCTTATCACATCATGCCAAGCAATAAAATCTGGGGAAGAAGAAGGAAAGGGGAAGGTTCAGAGTTGTAGCATCTGTCTTTCCAAGTATCTGTTATGCATGATGGAGCCCTGCTTTTCTGGAGATGGCTGAACACCTGCCTGCTGATGGAAAGCAGTGACTTAACTCCTTGTTTTGTTTTGCTTGTGTACACAGCTTTGCTTTCTCTATTAAACTGTCTTTATCTCAGCCCACAAGTTTTCTCACTTTCACCCTTCCGATTCTCTTTCCACATCCCATTGGGCAGGAATGAGCAAGCGGCTGCATGGGGCTGAGCTTCCTCCTGGGGTTAACCCGCAACAACACGAGAAGCGTTGTAATCATCATTAATGAACCCAGCAACATTTCCAGATAGTTATCTCCTGAGAAATTCACGTTACTCAAATGCAAAGACCTGTGGAACTAGGGAAAGCATGTGATTACATTAGGTCCAGAGAACCTATTACAATTATTGATTAGGATTTACTATTACACAGAATTATCCTAGAGAATTACCTACATAGAATCCCCGGTATAACGAGTGACTGGTAAAGTTTGTTACATATTTTTAAAAAATATATTTTTGTAGTTTTTTTACGGTACACAACTGAGACAAGAACAGTAATCTTGGACAGTTCAAATTCACCAGACAAATTTAGCACCGGAACCAGTTACTTAATTTAACTGAGATTCTGAAACTTTTCATATTGTTTTTTTCAAAGCTTTGTCCAATCTCTCCTCTAGTGGAGTTTCCACTATGGAATCACTGAAGACAGAGCTGGGCAAGACTTATTACAACATCTGTTCTACCTTTTTATTTTTAAAAAATGTAAGTGATGTCACTATCCCGTTTGACCCATTCTTTGACTTAATCCTGAAACCCACCTTAAATTGACAGGATTTCTCCAAACTCAGTCTAACCTACTTTACCAAAAAAAACCCAACAAACCTCTCAACAGCTGAAAGACAGTATATTAACAGCAAAAACAATTACTAAAGCAGCTGAAGTGACATCCTACATTTTAAAGCAATAATTACTCTAATTTAGATTTAATATGCCTAAAACAACATGCCAAATGTATAACGGCATTGCATTTTAAGAAGTGGAGTTACTCCAAGGGTCACAAAGCTCATGAACACTTCAAAATACAGTTGTCAAGTAAGACTTCTTGAGCTATAGCATGCTTAATAAAATCAGTCATCTTTAAGTTTTAGAAATTAGACTGATACTTTTATGGCCATTCATGTTCCAGTATGCAAGGCAAAAGCCAATCCTAGCTGTACATGCACAATGATGGGCCTTATTTTCATTCAGTAAAGCGGTGTTGTAGTCATGGTGGATAATTCTATGAAAAATCATCTCAGGGATTGTAAAAAAGCAAGCAGAGTGCTAGGAATTAATAATAAAAAATCAAGAGCAAACATAAAACATGGTGCACCCATGACTGGGCTGCTGCAAAAGATCTAGTCACACATCTCAGAGAGGAGATAGCAGAATAGGAAAGGTACATAAATGCAAGGTAGGTGGATAGAAGAGAGAGAAGGATAAACCACGGTCTGGGTCAGTTTCTGTATCACAGAGATTAAAATAGAGAAGACTATGGAAGAAAAGATACTTGAAGAGGGACATGAGAGAGCTCTATAAAAATTGATCATGGAACGCTGTTCTTCACTGTTCTTCCCAATCATAAGAACAAGGAGGCATCAAATGAAATTAACATCTAGTAGGTTAAAACAAATAAAAGGGAGTAATATTTCACAGAGTGCATAGGTCTGTTGTAGAATTTATTGCTACGGGAAGCTGGATGCCAAAAGTTTAGATGAATTTGGGAAGTCACTTCAGAAAACGGTTTGACAAATTAATGAAATAAAGTACCATCAAGGGCTATAAACCACACAGAAATAACCTGTGTGCCAGGAAGTCCCTAAGTTGCAGATTGCCAGAAACTGTGAGGAGTTTTGCTGTCTGTAGGTCGAGGAGGTGCATGTCCACTTGTTTTATCCTTTCCTTGTGGCATCCACTACAGGTTACTTCCTGCAGTAGGATACTGAGCTAAATGCACCTGTGCTCTGTAACGATACAGTCTTACATTGTGCCCTTGTCACAAAGCAGAGATAACAGTGGCACAACATCCTCCCTTTTCTTCCCATTTAATACACTTCTCTGCTGTATGGCTTGAGCACATTGCGAAGTATCTTTGTAAAAGCATGAGGTCTCACTTATCCTTGCTCCAAGTATCCTCTGCATCCAGGTGAAACTGGAAGTAACAGCCAAGGCAGGTCCACCCTGGCGCTGCCTCCAGGATGTGATATCCTGGCAAAAGCTGTCACATTTGATGCTTGGTGCATACATGCTGGTATGTATTTTTAAATATATTCAGGACAAAAAGCCTCAGATTTTGGACTGGGGCCAGATGGCTGATTCAAGTGAAAATAGTACAGATACACAGAGGAATGGTTACTCCAAAAATACTGAACTGTGTATGTAACAGGATGCCCAGGCTCTGAACAGTAGTGCATGTCAATTACTTTATGTTTCAACATTAACTGTGTTCATGAAAATAAGAAATAAAGACCAGATACATCTCAAGACACTAGAATTTAAAGCTGTTTCTGAAAGGGGCTTTAATTCTTTGACTTTCCAAGTGAACTCTTCGTTTAGGAAGAGATAATCAGCCATGATTTTTGAGCCTTGTTCCACTAAGATTATGCCACACCAGTTAAAAGAGAAAGTGTACTTTAAGGCTTATGTTTTCAGATTTACAGAATGTATATTATTCAACAACTAAGTAGTAAAACAATTCACCATATATTCATATGACCATCTCCCTTTTTCCACCCTGAATGCAGAGAACTGCAGTATCAAAAGTACAAGGAGAAAAGAAAATGGCTTGAATACAAAATATAAAATGTTTGGTATCAAGTCTCTCATTCACACATACTAGCTTTACAACTGAAATTTCCTCTTTTAGTTATTTAATAGGGTAAATATAGCTTGAATTTACTATTCTCTCGTCTTCCCCCTCACAAGATGTCCAACCAAATCAGGGAATTGTTTAATGAAATTTTTAAGTGAAATGTTAAATTGTGCCTCTTGGCAGCAATCCTTTCCCAGAAGTTTGCATGTTCCCAGTGCTGGGCACTTTCCATTCTCATAGTTTACCTGTGGTGGATATGAAACCAAATATACTACAGGACATACCATGAACAGCTGCAGCAACAGCACCAACAAAAGCAACATGTGTTGTTGGGCCTTTGGTTTCCAGGTGCTTGAGACACAGCTGATGTTCCTTCATTTTGTGACTGCTGCCTCTTTCTCATTTCAGTTACTTCAGTGCTCAAGCGGCTATAAGAACACAGACATAAGAGATGTACAGAATTACGACAGGCCATCATAAAGTACATTCATATTTCTACAATAATCTCTGATTCTACTGATTCTCACGGCTTGTGGCAACAAACGCATGTGGCCATCAACTCTGCTGGTCAAGTAATAGTTTATTGTGTTAAAAGCAGTTTCCAGAAGACTACATTTTAGTGACACACTTACGCTACCATGCCTTTGAATCACGTCTATTCTTATCGTTTTGGCCAGATTAAAAGGGCTGTTTATTACCCTTCTGAACAGCTTGTGTAGCACTTGGTAGAGACTGAGTTGTTCCCTGCCATATGACTATCACAGCTCTTTCCATTGTACTAAAAATACAGTGGGATGGTTATTCAATTTAAACATGAGCTGGAAAGTGATAATTTTCTGCTATTTGACTTCTCTGGTCCATGCTGCACCAATGAAATCCATATATGTGATGTTATATCACCTACACTAATAGCTGTCGAGAGCCAAGATTACTATAAGTATCATAGCTGGGAGGTTTGCTACCCATGAGTTATTTTCTGTAAATAAAAGGAATAATAAATATGTATTTCCAAAATACTTTTCCAACTTTGGGACTATTTCCTGGTCACAAAATATTTTCTCTTGCTCATTGCCAGTCTTTCCTAGATTTTATTAGGCCAAGATATTTTTATTTCCAGTGACTTGTAATATGCAGCTGGAAGTAATATTCCACACATTACTTAGTTTTCAAAAGAAGCTAAAACATTTATTGCTAAGTTATGTTATTTAGGAATGTTTAGATGTCAGGATCCTTCTAATGGTTCACATCTTCTTTGTACAACAAGTTTTCCAGAGTAATAGCTACTACAAGCGTATGTAAATTACAATAAATTTAGTACATTTGCCTTTGAAAACGTACAGATTACTGTGGAGAAGAGCCCATTTTAAAACAGAAGTGGGCAGAAGATGGCCTGGTGTGAGCAGCATGCACTGTGCTCCGCAGCCCTGGGTCATCATGGTGCAGCCCGGCGTGCTGGGGAAAGGCAGGCTCTGGTTGATTTGCCACCTGGACACATCACGCACAGACAGCCAAGAGATGTGATACTCCATCTACATGCATTCAGGCAGTAGTGTCCTTACAGACAGTTTACACACAACAACATGTAGCAGGGATACTAAGCTTCAGAACTCAAACCCATGCTGTAAAACTCAAGGTTGGTGGCTATTTCAGCTTCCTGCGTAGCTAACTTTTTCACGTACACTGGCACCGAATCTTTTCCACATACACTGGCACTAGAATCAAGATATTTCTGAAGTGTTTGGTCAAATTAAACAATGAGGAACCATTTAACTACATGGGGTGAGGGCACCTGCTTATCCTGTTGATATTAATTCTTATGGTTTATGGCTGCTGAACTCTTGATTAAAACGACGTATGAAAATAACCCACAGCTTTTTTATCAAATGTAAATTTGTGTTGTTAACAAGGGATATTTTGACATAGTTGAAGAAATGCCCATATTTTTATGATAGATAGGAAGAAAAGGAAACGTGTTGCAGCATAATATGTAGCTCGGACAGTGAGTGACAGTATGGATTCACTTTATCCAAATTATAGTGCTGAACTGCTGACTGTGCATGATGAAGTTAAATTATTTCATAGATAGTTGTGTTGTGCTGTGAATGGTACCTGTTTCAGACAGTGCAATGACTATGGTCAAAAAAATTAAAGCCAGATATTTTCACAGGGAGTTTGATTCTTTTAAGTCAGAGAGAGATTCTAGAAGCATTTGTATAAAACCACAAAATGTATTCATTTCAGAAAACAGTGAAACTACTTATATTTAGGTGTTTTTAGGGCTGTAATCTTGCAATGTAAACATCCCATGCATTCCACCTATGTACCTAAAGTCATGCATTTCTTACACAATTTTAGCCATATATAAAAAATGTACTCTGGCTAGAATCTGTTGCACTACAAATACAAAGGGGCAGGACGAAGGTTATCCATTCAGACATGATGATGACAGTTGGCAACTTGCCTATAGTTTCACAATAACTTTAACACAGCACAAGCTGCTGCTGAAATAAATGTCTCTCTCCCTTTTCTCCTGCACAGCTCACAGTCATTCATTCCCTCACCTGAGCTGTCCCCTTCTCTGTGCTGGCAGCAGCATTTGTGCAGGTACATGGTGAATTGGATGAAAGAGTAGGCATGAGTTAAAATTAATTCAGAGGGGAAAGAAAAAAGAATTACATTAGTTTTAACTTGGCTCAAGTCTCAGTCTTGTTCACCTTGTGAAGATGTGAGCACCTGGGCCAGAGCAAGGGAAGGAACAGCACATCAGGCAGGTGAGGGGAGTGTGGGGACCACTTCTTTCTGTCCCTGCTCGCGCTGGCAGGAAGCAATGGTGAAGTGGATGGGAGTTGGGCAGCTGTAGAAAGGGAAAATCTCCAACTGTCATTCCCAACACACAGCACATGGCACGTTTCACAGGAATGGTTCACATCCTCAACACTGCCCAGCAATTTCTATCACCAAAAATTCTCAGCATTCGCCTTTCGGCACCCTGTGACGCAAAACAATAATATGTTTACTAACAATGAAGTAGGATGGGTGGAAAGTTTAGTTTCATGCTTATTTTAGTTGGATTTAATGTTTCATGGTGTATTTGCAAATACCAGATGTCATCTACACAAAACTGTAATTGACTCCATTAGATTATTTAGGATGCAGAAGCAGGAATATCTTAATTCTTGGCTATATTTAGAGAGTGAACTGTAGACAGAGGGTTTATATTTGGTGCCTTGGTCCAAGGCACGAAAAAGAAATTTAGAATGTTTAATTCAGCAAGTCAGTCTAATGAGATAAATTATTTTTCTGTAATTAAATGTGAAAGTTAGTACGTAACTATGAAGGAGTGGAATATTGTGAACTGATATCGAGCAGACCTTCTAGGACAGTGGTATGAATTGCACATATTGTCTCCAAGATCTCAGTTTGCCTTTTAGCTTTTTCAACGTTTTTATTCTTTCTGAGACCCTCTAGGTTGGCAAAAATAGTGGGTGGTGAATGTGGGCCTTTGTCCAAATTTCCTCCTTGGTACTCTGTATGAACTCTCAGACCATCACAACACCTAAGTTTCTTCAGCCAGTTTTGCATCTGGTTCTTTGCCTCTGTTTGGTGGCATGGTTTACTAACAGTGTTATGATTTCTGCTTGTGCTGATAGGAAATAGGAATAGTATTCCAGTTTGCTTGACTGACTCATTCTCTTGGTGGTGGGTAGGTATTACGGCCCTCTGAGCAATCCCCTAATCATGAAGGATTTAATTTTGCAGAACATCTGTTGTCCCTAGTCTGCAGCTGAGGAAAGGAACGCAAGGGTACAGCAACTGTTTATTATACAAGTTAGGAGACAGGTAGTTCATACAAACCACAGAGCAAGAAGTCTGTGTAACCCTGTGTGTCTTCAATTTTGCAGTGCTAGAGGAATATGAAAACTAAAAAAAACCCTTAGAAATCTGGAGTAAGGCTTCCTGTCAGTTTTGGAACTGATGGCACAAGGATCTATTTCTATATTTAGACAGTGTAATGACTATTTATTCCACTGGGTACTCAGGGGTAATTATTACAGAAATACCCTTGTGCACAGAGCAGTATCTTGGGAGAGAACTCGAAAAGGAATAATAAAAGAACCATTTGGTTTATTACATTTATACCTGGACAGCCCTATTGAATACAGACTACAGTCATTTCAAATTCCACAAAGTGCCTCTAGGAGATGAAAATAAACTAATTTCTGAACACTTTCACCTCTCTGACTCTCCACCTCCTGCAGGACTTGTGCTAAGATTTTAGAGTGTTTTCCCCATAAATTCCCAAGATGTTGGACATGGCACAAAACACAGGCTGCATAATTTCAGTCATTTCAGTGGCTCTATTGATGCCTATCCACTGATGAAGCAAGAGCAAGCTTGTTTGCTTGTTTGTTTGTTTGTTTGTTTTTCTCTGGCCTCAAAAGCTTGTCATTACTGATCCACAAATTACCTGAACTTTTGGCACTGTCCCATCCAGCCCCCTCTGCTCATTTTGGAGCTTCCCCTTGCATATGACCCTCCTGTAAGCATTTCTGTCCTCTCCGGACTGAGAGGGCATTCCCTGGAGAAGCTCATGCACTATGAAGTCATAGAAACACCCTGAAACTCTGTTAGGAATTGGTAATTTTTTATAGCGTCTTCTGGAGCCATTCCCTAATGGATGTTTTGAAAGAGACATATCGTATAAGGGTGCAGATAAACACACACTATTTTATACAGCAGGGAAGTGGTGTTTTGTCTTTTGTTGCAGGTAGGATGCATAATGGCTTAACTTTCAGGACAGAATTGGAGCAGAACCAGCTAGAGCAATCTGTCTTCTTTTCAAACTTCTGCAATAGGCAAGAAGGATCACCATGCGTCTGAAATGAGCAGCCGATAACTTAAGGATATGGAGGGTGATTTACCCTGCAGGCAAGAAACATAGCCCTTAAAATACTGGGTTTTGGGATGTTTTTTTGATCTATCACATCAGCTCTTCTGCATTGCTTTGCTTCCTTTAACTTCACCAATAAAGGACCAAAACCTTAACTGTGTAGCTTACTTAAATTCAAACCTTATACTGCTTGTGACTTATTGATCTGTTAACCATAATACATGTTTTCACAGCCTTAATTGGCATTCACTTGGTACGTGGATTCCTAACAAGAATTGTTTTTAAGTTTAGGGATGCTGAAAGCCTTCAAGCCCTAAGCTTTAAAGTAAACACTATCCATTTAAGACCTCATTCAGGCTTCACTGTAAGAAACAGACATACTCTGAGGAAGACTTTGTATACTGTGGATTCAAGACTTCCACCTACCTTTTTAGGTTTTCCACATATTTGAAAAATCTAAATGTTTCTAAAAATAGAGTTACATTAATACTTCCTTGAATTTTTTAGTGAGTTGCTTGGGCACAATTGGAGTGATCTTTACAGGATTTTGATTGGTTGCTTGGGCTTCAGTTTCCTAAAACAGTCAATGGGAGAGTGATAAGACACCTCTGAAATCCTGTTTTTTTCAGGAGTTAGGTGCCTTATATATTTTTTTATAAGTGCCGATCTCCAGCCTGCCAGGATTGGGATGGCATGCTGAAACACACCAAATGCACTCTGGTTTGCTGAGGGGGGAACATTGCCGAAAGCAAATCCTGTATGCAAGCTCCCAATTCATTAGCGAGGATCACATAACCTCAGTTTTGCTTTTACATCCTACTGATCTTCAGATTTTGTCTGTTTTCCACTACACGGTGTTTTGAACCTTCTGCTTCTCACACTCACTATAGGGATTTCTGAATTGTTGCCTCACTTGTCCACAGTCGTTCTCTAACCTGAAGGTCAGTTTACATTTTTGCTAACCACCAGTTCTTTAATCCCACACATAAGACATCTCTTAAACTTAAAACACTAAGCAAAAACCCTCAGAGAATGCCATAACTTGCCACTTCTAATGATCTGTGATATGCTACCTGTTTTAAAGCCATGGATTTTTTAAGGACAGATTTACTAACATACCAGAACAGTGCAACGCAGCTTGGATGCACCTGCCAGTTAAATCATCTCACAGATGTATGTGCTGTTCTTGCAGTGTAAAGTCAGCCCTAACACAACATCGATCTTTTGTTTGTGCTGTCTTCATTCATCTAGAGACTGTCTTAAGGGTACCACAAGCTAAATGAAGACAGACCAAGAGATTTTTACAGATGTCTCTGAGCTATAAAGATTTCCATACACCCTTTGCAATGCTGAGTGAGTAATGAAATCAAGACAGCAGAGCCATGGGCACCCTTCTAAGTGCTGCTGACCACTTAGACAGTCTTCATGGAACAATGGCATTCATACTACGCACTGTGTCCAAGAGAAACCTAGACATGGGTATATTCTTTCTTTTCCACCAAGTCCTGAAAGCCATTCTGTATTTCACAAACAAATTCATATAAAGTAATAGAGAAGAATAAGTCTACCAGAAGAAGACCTGTAATTGAGTTACGTTGGTCTACATTTACTTATTTCAATGTATCTGTAGTCTATTACAGAACAATCAGAAGCTATTGTCAACAATGGAACCTTAATTGCACCTTAATTGATTTAAATATAGCCTACATGGAAAATTTCAATTAATTGCAGCAGTATGGAAAGTTTGAAATTTTTGCATTTTTAAAAATTTGTGTTTTGTAAGGAAAGATCAATACAAAAGGCAATTTCTAAAAATTGTTTTGGTTAACAGTGTTATAACTCCAAATTTGAATAGATTTGCTTTTCTGGGTTCTTCAGAAACTATATTTTACACCACATCTAAGTTCTAAAAACTATTCAGCAGGTTACCAGGAAAAACAGGTGTGAAATAAAAAGGGCAGCTGACAAGAGTGGGAAAATGTGAAGACAACAAACAAATATGGAAGGCAGAAGACACGGATTTACCTGACTAAATCTTGAGTTAGAACCATTTTGGAGCAATAAATTAGAGTGGGTGTCAGAGAGATGACAAGCTATGTGGCTTTAAAAGCTTCAAAATTTTAATGGGAGGCTTTTTTGAGATATAGAAAACCAGATACACAACTTTTAATTTCTGTGTGCATTGAACTATATGTGTATATATATGTTAACAAAGTAAACATTTCAGCAACAACATTTACTTTGGTCAAAAATATAAAAATTCTACCTAGATCTCATGGAAAAAGTCGAGGCACACTTGACACTTCTCTGGGCACTGGAAACCACTGGTCCAGGCCCTGAAGCTGTTTTCTTCTAAGATTCCCTGACAGCAGAGAAAAGGATCCAAGAGTTTTTAAAAAGGTAACACTGTGTTCTTCAGGCTTTGATTTGCATTCACCTGCAACGACCCAGTGCAGTGGTATGGGATGCACTCAGCTCACAGCAGAGTGACAGACTTTTATGGGACTGTCTACCTCCTCCTGATTTGCACCAGTGTCTTAGCTCAGCTCCCTTTCCTTGGCCTCCTTTCCTTCCCTTCCCATTCCTGAGGTCACTGGCTCTCCCTGGCCAAGATGTCTGTCAGCTCTGCTGCGAAACTGATAACCTGCAGAGCAATCCAGCAGGCAGATGTGTGTCTGATGCTGCTGCAGCAAGACTTGCTGTGAATCATCTGTCAAAGATACTAGGCAGCCAGGAAATAAAAATAGACTTGTATAGAAAAAAAAAATCAGACTTCCAGGTTAAATCTCCTTGTCATTACAAGAGCCTTCTAGAACTTCCTCACTGTCTTTTCAGTGAGAGAAAGCAGGTTTTCTTTCCTTTCTCTTGTCCTTGTTTTATCCCTTCCCTTGCTGGAAGGATTCCCATGTAGAAAGCTACAGCCTTCTTTGTGTACCTCATCACTTGAGCATCTACCTCAGCTGCCTGAATCCTCAGCAGCATCTTGTTTGTTGGTTTGCCTGGAAGAACGGGTTTCCCCAGAGCTACTCACAGTTCCTTTTCCGACTACCACAAGTTTATGTTGCTGTTGATACTTGTGGTTGTCCATCAAAGGGTGGACATCTGTAGCACAGTCTCTCTCTGCCCTAAACATAGTCAAAGTGGTATCTCTAAGTTCATAGAGATTCCTAAAAACCACAGTGAGGCAGAGGGCTTGAGGTGCTTTGAAACTAGTGTGAGGAATCCCTAAAGCTAGTTAGCATGTTGTGTGTTGGAAGGGATGCATGGAGGTTCAGGGAAGGAAAACAAAACCAGTTATGATTTCTTCTCCTTTCTTTTCTCCTCCCATGGTCATTTTTTAACGTTGGTTTTAAAACACACAGATTTCTAACCATCCCAGTAAACAAATTTTCATAGCAAGCTGTGCATGTGTTCTTTCATATTCACCAACGGAAAAGAATAAATTTTGTCTTCCTGCAGAATCTGACAGCTATGGAACTATGGAAAACTTACATATTCTTTCAGAATGGAAAAAACAGCACAGCAGTTTTTCTTTCTTGTTTTTTTTTTTTTAATATTTTTTAACCCTATCAACCATAGGTTTACTCTTTTAGCATTTCTACAAATACTAAATACAAATTTGCATGGAAATAATCCACCATTTTCCCTCCTGGGAAAGGATATTTGAATTTGGAGGACATGAACCGATAGTAAGGAATATTCCAGAAGTTACTTTGTTCCCTCTTTTCTTTATATGATGGTATACTTGAAGCAGTATGTGCTTAGGGAAGGCTGTGGTGCTATTGCACTTGTTCCAAAGCTTAAGAAGATAAAAAAAACTGCAAATCATTTGCTTCCCAGAAAAGAGCAAAATAGATCCAAAGGCAGAAAAACCTTCTGAAGACCACTTTTAAGTGAATTATAAAAACGTCTCACATAAAAGGTCTATTTTTAACACCTCATTTTTATAAAGTCTAAAGGATGGAACTTGAAACGACTTTCCCATAGTATAAATATGATGATTTATTGTAATCCAAGTTTATTTATTGTACCAATATTAAAAAATCTAGCACTAAGATAAAAAGGACTGAAAACAGTGTGTGAAAACTTGAAACCTTTGAAATCTCTGGAAACATGCTAATTTTGATATGCAAGTGTCATGTCTAGTCAGATCGGTACATTTACAGCTCTCTACTCTTATGCTGAGCATTATCACAGATTTACAATCACCACCTATGTTACTGTAGAGCAAGGCATTCAAGTGGCTCTTGAGTATGCAATGAGATAGAGTGAACCAATTAAATTTAGATAAATAGATCCCTGAAGATCTGCAGACAAGACCTCTTGGAACACTGTCTTCACAGATTACTGAGTGAAGCTTGATGTGGATGTCTGGTCTACCACCCCTCTTCCTATAAAAGCTCTGCTTGCTGGCAGTGCAGCCTGTCTCATTTCCTTGTTTACTGCCACACAGACTATAGGCTCCAAGAAGGAAGTTCATTTGCATCCTTTTACCCAGTATTTCATAATATTAAAAAAAATTATAGAGCTTTGCATAAAGAGCTATATTTCCTCTAGCCAGTGAAATATACTTAGTTTTCTTGCTGAATTTTATAAAAGTTATGTCTATAATGGTAGGGGGACAAAGTAAAGTTTTAATAATTTAAAAGATTTGTACAAGAGCCCTGGGCAGCCTGTCAACTGTGTGCTGAAGGACAGCATTAAGTGGATTAAAAAGAAGCATGGGCATAGCACAGCCGGCCCAGCCAGATGTTCGCAGCTCCACCTTCTTCACAGCTTCCCCTCCAGCAGCCATTCAACAATACAGTGGCCTGGGCATTGAATTCTGTCCCAAACTCTCTTTGAAAGTAGGACCTTGCTATGAGATCTGTCAGAGGATGGGGAACAAGGGACGCTCAGGAACAAGCTCTGCATTTATAAGGCCAAATTTTACAGACTCACGCACAAGGATTCTCTCTGAGAGACCTTTGCAGTGAGCTGTCATAGCAGCTCTCCCAACAGTGGGGATTTACATGAAGTCTGTGTTGGCCAGTAAAGGCTCTTACAGACCAGATCTGTGCTCCACAAGAACTTCAGCAGGACCTCTCTCCCTCACTTGGCTGCTGTGTATTTTCCCATGCACCTGGGTTAATTTTCTGTCTTTGAGATTGTCTTTGAAAGTTTGACCTATTTGGTTGAAATAGGATGACATACATGAAGTTAGTGGAAAGGGATAGACAGGCAGATACAGCAAGGCCTCACAAGCATCATCAACCTGGGAAACTGAAATGAAAAGTCAGAAACCAAATGAATGTGAAGAGCTTTGAGCAGTATGGCCTGGATTAGCCCACCACTAAATAATAAACTCCCATTCATCCAGCCACAGCTGTGATCCAGGAGCCATCTTCAGTCATTCAGGCAAATGGTGAAGGGTGTTGTTGGGGAAGGGTGTGGAAGGAAAAGAGAAGAATCGTGCTCACTGTCTAGCCAAGCTATGTTAAGTAAAGCAGAGCCAGACCCCACTGTGGTTTTATTTTGTGAATTGGGAGTATTTAGGCTAGATCCAGTCCTGCCAATTGTGCAGCTTCATCACACACTTTGAGGAAGAGAAAAACACTATGCAATAAAACTAGAAAATACAATTGAAGCTACTAAGCTTTGCAGCAGGCTAAGGAGGACATTTAATATTAGAAACTACTTCAATCTCTTTTTTAAAAAGGCAGCAATTTGAAAGAAGGTTTCTTTAGACTTTTTTTTTTTTAGTCCTGTAAGACATAAAAATTCAAACTATTCCAGCTGAAGAGCCTTATCTAGCTCACATTTCAGGTCAAAATTTTTATGTCCTGTTTTTATTTGCCTCAGTTGATTCTACTGAGGCAAAGAGTAGAGTATGGCATTCTATTATACTTATATGCTATTAGAAATAAATATTGAATCAATTGCTTTAAAATCTCTACACTAGTTACTTATAGTATCTTTTCTTCCAAAACCCTTTACAATAAAAGAACGATGAAGCTTTTTTGAGCGAGTAATGCTAGTAGCAAGCAGAGCTTGTTATGGACCAAAACATATATTTCTTCTTATGAAAAATACAAAATGTTCTGTATGATAGGACTTTCAAAAACATCCAGTGGTTGTAATATGCTTTGTCCACTGAATCAGCTCTTAAAAACTTCTCTAATTTGTAGCAAAGTGCATATAAAGCTATCACCCTGAAGAAAGAAAACATGTCCAAAACGGTTTTAAAACCTTCCTGGGTAGGAAAGATTTTGGGGACAGAATATTTTAAGAATTAATAAATCACAGAAAAGTGCATAAAATTGATTTTATTTACTGCAAACCTATCTGTGTTTTAAGTATTAGAAATGAGGTTGCTTCATATGGGTGCTTTCTAAGATTGCATGATATGCATCAGAGATTCTGCTGACATTATAGCTTTCACGAAGCAAAAACTTTTTTCACTTGCTACAGCTAAATAAATCCTTATCCTTTGAGGCAAAAGATGAATATTTAACACACCTGTGCAGTCTCAGAGATCTACTATATGTCTTTCCTTGTTCATACCTGAATGGTGTGCAACTAAGTGCAGCGATAAATAAGAAGAGAGGCTTCACAGATGGACATTAAACACAATATTTCTCAACAAAACAAAATGACTGCTTTGTTTCATGAGTTCTCAAGCTAAACAATGCTTTCATGTTAGTTTTTGTATTTGACTCACGCCTCTTGCAAAGTTCTGGCACATTCAGTGAATGCCCAACTTAAAAACTCAGCATTTCTCCCCAGCACACTTGAAACAAGTCAGCACGCCTAATGCCAGTCTGCCAGTCATTGCTAGTTCTAACAAACATCTCTTGAAGCGGCTTTATTCCACATTATAGACAAGAAGAAAAAAAATCCCAGTAGAGTTACTCAGTTATGCTTGGAAACAACTGATGGAAAAGAACTGCCCTGTACTGCACAGAGGAGCTCAGAGATGTGGGACAAATGGGGCTGATGTAGCAGGCATCCGTGGCACCCGCAGAGCACACCGGGGCAGAGGTCTCTGGACTACCATGGGAGGCCACTTAGAGCCTCTTCTGGAAGAAGGACATCTTACATAGAAGAAGAAAGGATATAACGTATTGGGCCTATTGGGAATACTTTTCCCCAGCAGCACTGCAGGCATTCTCTTTTCTCTTTGTTATTTAGCTGTTCTCTTGTGGGGGAAGGGTCCCCTTGAAAACCCTGTTCCTGGTTACCTGTTACTATTTGTTGCTTTTATTTTTGAGATACTCTCAGCACTTTCAATGGTATACTAACTTGTGCATCAGCATTCAACATTGGATAACTTGAGTATTCCCTGTATTTGCAGTTAATAATACAGACATCTTTTATTCCAAGGCTGTCTTAGACTGTTAGGAAGCACTCTTCTGTTCATCAACTTTCCTGAAGTCTGCAGACTTCCTAAGGGCATATTCCAATAGTTTCCAACAGTTTTCCCACACTGGGCAGCCCTACTTGCGTTGTTTGCAGGGTACTGCCAATGGTGGACTTTGAGTTCTGAATGCCATTCCACCTCAGGTCTATTTTTAAATGTGTTTTATGCTCTTGCTCCTTTTCCACAGTATCAAAGTCCTGTTTATCATTCAAAACTTCAGGCAGGGGCATTTCCCTTGCCCATGAATAAACATATTGCTAAGAGTTAATTCCAGATCTTTCAGTAGACCAAGGGCTTTGCCTCAAATTTCAGTCTTCATCTGGTTTTGTATCACAATTCACCTTCCCAAAATTACCTTTGAAAACTAGACCAGTCATTAACTGCATTTTTACTTGCATGTAATATCTTGTTAAAAACCACACTGTTTCTGGGGCTCATTTTTATACATTGCTCATATTTTGAAGACAGCCTTGTAGCTAACAATCTCTATTTGAGTTAGCAAAAATATTGAAAAATAACAGATTCTTCAGTACCACCTACTTTCAGACACACAAATGCTTCCGTTCATCTTCTTTTTCAGATAGCACTGACTCCTGCCAAAATGAAGGAAAGTCTGCGACTTTTCCATCAGCCTTCTCCATTTACAGACTTTCAGCTCCCAGTGGAGGATGATCTGATCCTTTCTTCCCCTAAAGCTGGGGTAAAAGTCTCCATTACTACATTGGCTGCTCTGAACCAGTGCCTGGCTGTGGTCATCATCCCTCGCGAGGCCGTTGTATGACCTCCCTCCCCCGAGCCGAACATGTGGCTTCATCCCCAGCCCCATCCCCAGCCCTCCTAGGATGCTGTTCTGCAGAGGGAACTGCAGGAATAAGGTCCACCCTTCCCTCCCATGTAAAGGCAGTGCTCTCAATGAGACACAAGCAGTAAGTAGTTAAAGGACTATTGCCAGCCAATTTTTAATTTTAATCTGATTAATCATTACAGATAATCTGAATGTAGTTAATGAAAGCGATAAGAACCCATAAATTGTGTACTCCATTAGTACCATATGCTTTGACATGCAAAAGCCAATTCAGCTAAACAAAAACACGGCTTATGAAACATTGTGCAGGTGATGTAGCTGGCCACTCTTGTTCAGGCTCTTGTGAAGTCCCCAGGTGGACTACAGAAGCATATCCACAGCTAAAACTTTCAAATAACCTGCACTATCCTGAAACACCTGTGAATTACTTAATAATATCCTCAACTATGATTGCACTTTTTTTCCCAGAAAGACAGACTCAAATTCTGATGATGATAGCACAGAATAGAAAAACCTTTTCAGAGATATTTTCAAGTTATGTAGTTTAAAAAATGCAAAAGATGGTTGTGCAGAAACAAACAGTTGTGTCTTACTGCAAAGTACTGAAACACATTTTATCTGATTCTGCCAAGGACTAATCAGAGTCTCCCTGGGACTGCTGGAAAATGGCATTTTTGCAACATTACAGGTTTCCTGGGGTGTGGTAGTAGTGGAAAGACTTTGCTGGTTATGTTCTAAGTTTCTGGTTGGGGGAATCCTCCCCCCTCCCCGCCTTTCGGATTTGTTCAGTTCAACATTAGACTGTTTCTGCCACCAATGCCATGATTCATCAACTTCCCAAATGCTGGGAGCATTTTTTAGTTTTATGTCCTGTGATGCACTGTTTTCCCCTCGCTGCCTAAATCCCATAATGTATCACTGAAGTACCATTACTGGAAGTGCATCATGGCAGATGGTGGGTGGAGAAGACCTTGATGCAATGGACAGGTGTTATTCTGCAATTAACGCCTGAAATACTTTGCTCAGAGTTGTTCAAATGATGCTTCGGTACCTCAGATGTTTTGCAGAGTTATTTCAATCATTTGAGATTAACACAAATATTTAAATAAGACAGATTTCTATTGTATTGGTATTCTCATTTTTCCCCAAGTTAATTTCTGTTTTAGAGGCAGAAGAGGGGTTGAAAACCTCCACTGGCACTTCTATCCACGTTGTGGTCTTTTCAAATTCAAATTAATGCAGAAGAAAAATTTTCCTGGAGTGGGTCGTTTCCTACTCACATCACTTATTATTTTAATTGCCTATATTGAAATTGTTATTTGTATTCATGAATTGCCACTTTAGGAACAAAAGGCCAAATTCTGATCTCCCTGTTTAGTGGTAAATGCAGTGTCAGTGCGCTTGGGTTTTCTTGCACATATTAGGAATGCCAGCCACTCTGGCACTTCTAAGGACTCCTTCTCTGTGCCTACCTACTTCTCACTCAGCAGTTTAATAAGACTGCAATCTCTACTGCAGTCAGCCTTTTGGTAGGCTGAAGTAAATCAAGCTGGAGCTGGGTCAAGTAACTTATAGCCACTACACATCCCATGTTCTTTCTTCATCTCCTCATTCCTATTGGCACATATACACACCAGATGAAGTAAAGAAGAATTTTAATCAATTTATGGGTGTTACAAGGGGATTCCTGTAACATTGACTTTCATGTCCTCTTTCTGTCCTCAATTCAGGGAAAAAAGATAGTAATACCCAGCATGCTCATTTACCCATTGAGGCTGAGACAGTGATCTCTTGCCCTCTTGGAACATCTAGGGCTTTAATGTCAGTAAGGCCTATGCAAAGGAGACAATTTTTTTTGTTACAGTTGAAAGAAAAACTTCTGTCTCTATACTATAAACCTGAGTATCTTCTGTCTTTTTGTTTTACCACTTCCTAAAGTTCCCACTGAAGACTGGGCTGCTTTAGTGAATTAGGTATAATGGGGATCTCTGTCCATTTTGTTAGTTCTGCTCCAGAATTATATGTGGGGCATTCCCTCTCAAGGAGAGTTTGTTTTCTTCTAAATGAAGAATTATGCACCACAGGTTCCAAACACCTTTTATTCAAACTCTCTTGAAACATATTGATTGGGATGTTCAAACTGAGTGATTTGTAGCAGTGAATAAATCCCCCTTGGGGAACAAAGGTGTCTGCTGAAGATGAGATTGGAGAGTATCCCAATGCACTCTTAAGTGCTTGAGGAAAAGATTAATTATATCTGCCCCCAAAACGGCTGCGGTTAGAAAGCTGGAATTGCACAGGGAGACTGTAATCACCATTGTCCTGTCGTGCTCTAGCAGAGAGAAAAAAAAAAAAGAAAAAAAGAGGAGTTGATTGGAGGAATAAAAAGGTTTTGAAATCTCTCCAGCATCTCATTTCCTCTCCCTGGGAGTTCAGAAATTCTCACTCATCCTACATGTACCAACTCTTTTGATACTGCTCTTACTATTGCCCTTTTTCAACCTTCACGGGTCCAGCTCCTGCTGCAAGTACCGCTGCTCTCTCAGCACACCTTACCACCTCCTCTGCTAGTGAGGCACTTGGGGTAGTGGCAGCAGTAACAAAGGTGGTGGGATGTGGTGGGATGTGAAGCAGCAGCAGCAAGGAACACCTCCATTTTTTTTTCCTTAACAATTTAGCCTGAAAATGCAGAGATGCTTTATAAGCAGGGCTAATTTGTAATTGGCAAAGTAATTATTCTGTTAAGGTATTACAACAGGAACATGAAGCTCTGCAACTGTGTGCACATACATAGTTTTCTGGAGCCCTGCAATTAGCAGAACATACTGTTTAGTGAGCATCACTGTCATTAAGCCTATTCCATGGAGTAAAGGCAAATCTAGATTTTAATCTTCATCAAAATAAGATACTGCTGACTCCCATTTCTTGTGAAATTTCAACTTTTTAACCACTGGCACTGTGCATGCTGATGTACTACTGCGATGTCCTGCAGAGGACATAGTAGTGAGTGCAGACGCCTTCCACACTCAGGGCAATAAGCAATCACAATCTGGCCACACTAGTTCCCCTTGGTGTCACAGAAAACAAAATCAGTAATGCCTTCTGCTCACTATGAGATTTTTCGGGGAAAAAAAGCTGCCTTATATAACATCAGCTCAATTTTATGCTCTCACTCCCCAGCTGGCTTTTCTTCCTTGGGCTGTGCAAATATATTTCTTTTGCACAGTGTCCAAGTGCTAGCCAATTCCCATGTCAATCTAGAATAGGCCTGGTCAGGAATTTTTCAATTAAACATTAATTAGAAAAGTCCATGTTTGTCAAAACCAAAACTGACTGCTGAAGGAATTGTTTTTGACAGATGTCCTCTTAAAAGCCCACTGAAGTGGCTTTGTTTTGTTTTATTTTTTGTTTTGTATTGATGAGGGACAGTTTTTCATTTAAATAAACCTTTGGTTTGAAATTAATCAATTTATACTGGGAATTGAAATAAAGGAATTCCAAAAATGCAATGTTTTAATTAATCCAGCCAAATTTCCACATTTTCCCTATTTAGGAAGGGTTCTTATATTTGAGAGACTTTTTTTCACAATTCAGGGCAGGAACATTTTTGAAAATGTTAGAGATGCTCAGGGCACAGGACAAATTTTTCTGTCTCTGCCTCTAGATTGGAACTGTTCAGGACCCTGAGTCAACTAGTTCCTAGAGACCCCAGCAAGTTAAAAGTTTAATACAGTCCTTTCATGATACTATCAATTTCCCTCTTGTGTATAAACCACTAATTTTCTAGATTTAAAAGTTGTATTCTCTGAAATCTAATTTATCTTGTTTTTAAGCAGTTGTGCTGAAAAGAACGAGTGCTTCCACATGAATAGGGAAAACTGCTGTGGTATGACCAAAAAGGGGAAAACAATTCAGAGGAGAAATCAGAGCTCAAGTTATAGAATTTGTAAATGGTTGGTTTGGAAAAAACAAACCAATATTTAGAGAATACATTTAGAGTTCTTCTTGTACCCAAACCATGTTTGCTTCCTTCTTATGATGTGAACAAATACCTTAAATTTAGCTCTAATTAACTGATTGCTACTGATTCAGTAGGGTATACCTGCTTATTTTACAGCATAAAACAGTGTTCCCTCATACCAAGTTATGTATTTAAGTTAAAATAAATACTATTAAAAGCTTTTTAGGTTGCCAAAGGTCTTCCACTTAATAAAACAATTATACTTGAATGGCAACAGTATGTACAAAGGCACTGGGCTGTACTTTTCTCTCTAAAGTGAATATATGGTAGCTAGAAACAAGTTGGCAAGTATCTCATAATGCGAAGAAAAAAAGAATATTTATAAATTTTGGCAACTTAATCTCTTCTGTTAGAGACATCTAGGCTACCTCATAATTATCTCATCCCCTTTTGAAGACACCAGTAGAGAAGTAGATAATTGAACTGAAGGAACGGGATCCTCTGGGCATAATGGGGAAGAAAAGCTAGAGCTTTGCTCAGTCAAGTAGTGTCAAATAGTCAAGGAGGATGCAGAGAACTATAATATTATAATATCTGATATTATATTATAATAATTATAATATCTGAGATTTAAGGTAAATTTGTGCAAAAATAAATGTTATATGTGAGAACAATAAGTTGTCATACAATTATTTCTGTCCATGCCTACAGTGATTGAGTGACCACAATCAAGTTTACTGAATATTATAAAAAGGTATTTAGTCCTGCTTGCATCTCAGCACATGAACTATCTGGAAGGTTGTCTGGACAACTGAGTGGGTCAGGGGTGCAAAACTGAGCAATACCCAGTGACTGCTTCCTGTAAAGTTCTGCTTCAAAGATTAATTTCCCTGGTATTTCTTTGACAGGACAGGAATCTATTATTTGCATAGTTGCTTTCTAGGGGTGTTGAATCATAAATACATCTAGGAATTATTAGTCACCATTTACCATCCCTTTACTCTTATACTGGAAAACCTATATAAACTGGTATTTTAAAATAAAAACATGAATAGTGAGCAGTAAGCTTTACAGGTACTGTTGCAGCAGAGGGATAATTTAAAGAGCAGCTGTAATGTACATCAGAGAGGAATCATTTTAAACAGTGACCCCATAAATCTGCCTAGATTATTTCTGGTATAAATCCATCATAGCTGCTGTAAAGCCACAGTTTGTTTGGTAAGAAAGCAGCTTTATGCACTTGCATAGAACTTCCATCAGCCCCCCAAGCACCAGAATTAGGTTCCCAAATAACCCTGAAAGGAAGATGAGTTTTGGTTTCCTGTAACTGGTCATATAAACATAAAAGCAAGTACATAAGGGTTTAGTGGGATTTTTTGCAGTTATACAGAAAACAACTAAGTGAGGATTTAGCACAAGGTTTTCTTGAATCCCCCAGATGTCCCCAGTTAGAATTGTATATATTTCATATTAGATACAGCTAAAGAGCTACTTTTTGGTTGGTTGTTTATTTCTTCTTTTCTTTTTATGATGGGAGGAAGGAGGGACAAAATTCTTGACACAGAATGGATAGCTCTTGTGTTTTTTATTCCTACAAAGAATGAAGGAATGGTATAGGACTCAGATTTTTGCCTTATTTGCTTGGTAGTCAAGAAGCTCAATACTGAGAACTGAGATGTCAAATTGCTATAGAACAAGCAGAAGCAAAGTGATTATTTCTGTCAAAAGATAGGCAATAGCTTGGATACACTGTGTTTCTTAAATGAGTCAGGATTACTCCTTGGGAAATGCAGAGGACAGTTTACTCTCTACTCCTTGCTTAAGACAATGACATATGCCATGATGCAGGAGTTTGCAGGTGCTCACCTTGTTTTACTTTACAAAAGCAATTCTATCAGCTGTCTCAGCTTTTCCTGCTCCCTTTCCTGTGCTGCATCCTCCGTTACACTGCTTCATTGGTGTTTATGCTTCAGCTGTAGAGATATCCACTGTAGGGCTCTGGTGGCAGTTTGTAGCCACTTGGCAAAAAGAAAGATGGTTTAGACTCTATTATGTCAGGAAACTGGGATTTGTGTCTTAACAGACTGACCTCAGATTTCAGGAATAATCTCAGTCTGGTTTCCTGCCGTACCTATGCCTTTTTAGTAGCTTAGCTCTGAAAGTCCATTAGTTCAAGTATGTTTATGGAGGCTAAGTTGCAGTCAAGAGAATAATACTTTGGTCTTCAGCACCAACTCAGATTCTGTCACCAAAATGATGTGAATTCATTTCCAAGTTTTCCATCCCATGCTAAATGGTGTACACTGCTTCTCACTCAAATATTTTCTTGAGTGACAGCTGACATAAATCACTCTGTGAGCACACCTGCAGTTTACATGTGTTACTTTGGTTTGCTTGCTTTGGGAAAGGTAGCAGGACAATGTTTTTTAAAGAAAACACCAAAACACCAGTCTCAGATCCAGCAACAAATATCACATACCATAGCTTCTTGAAAAACTGAATCTCTCTAAATCTGGAGTAACTAATCCATAATCTCCCAACTACCATGATACTAACCTAGACACAAACTAAGTATTAGTTTCTTTCAGATAGAGAGACTATTTTTATCAAATGGGGGTAATAAATTACTTTTTTGATGTGACACTCAAAACATAGAATCATAGAACCACAGAATGGTTTGGGTTGGAAGGGAACTGAAAGATCATCTAGTTCCAACGCCCCTGCCATGGGCAGGGACACTCTCCACTAGCCCAGGTTGCTCAAAGCCTCATCCAGCCTGGCCTTGAACCCCTCCAGGGATGGGGCATCCACAGCTTCCCTGGGCAACATGTTCCAGTGCCTCACCAACTTCATGGTAAACATAAACCAAAAGAAATCAGAAACTACAACAGATGGAGAAACTGAAGTAATATATAAATAGTTAATGATTCTTTAGACATGCTTGGCAAATTTTCCTGGTAAGAATGCTATCACTTTGGAAAATAACTTCATAGACAGACAGGACAGGAAAACAGGTTTGCTTCTAATGGCATTGCTATGGTGTAATGGAGCTCAGATGTCTATATTTAAGACAGATGCCGTTATTTGTTCTAGCTTTACCATAAGTGACACTATGATATTTCCAAAATCAAGCCTGAAAGCCCATTAAAAACATCTTGCTGCTTCGACTCATAACAAAATGCAGGAATTGTTTTTTTGAGTCCTGCTGAATGGAGAAGCTTTCAGAACACTCAGCCTGATGATCCCTAGCTTTTACAGCAAAGTACAAGGCAAACTTAGTGGTCTAGTGATATGCTTTTATCACCCTTTCTCTTTTAATGGTGTGTCCTTTTCATCTAAGTTATTGCAGCAATCGATAGAAATGCTGCTTCCCCATTTACTCATTTATTCCCGTTTCTGTGCATTTGTGTCACTTAAAAAAGTTGGTCAGTCTGCTAGTCTCCCAGAAAGATACGTGCATGCCTTTTTAACTAAGAAATTACTTCTGTGCTCCAGGTGCAATCCTAATAATTGAAGTTTAATTTAGCATAAAAACCTCTCTCTTACTGCACTTTAGTTTTAACAGTGTTCCCTTACAGTAAGCCATTGTATTCCCCTAACAGACCACACTGATTCTTTATTTGATTTGTCTTTCTGTGTTCATCTTCACTGTCTCTCATATCCTAAAATCTGACAGTGTATAAGTAAGACATTCCTTTCAGGAAAAAACAGCAATGCAGAGTTAATGTTTACATTAATTAATTAGAAAATCTGGTGATGGAGATGAGGACACTTTCTCAGTGTGTCCAACTCTACATAGAGCAGGCAGCAGGCAATCCTGCTATGATTCACCCAGGCAGTGTGTTAGCAGATGAGCCAGAGGCATTTTAAGAGTAAGTGTCAGATTCCACTGAAGAACATAAAGCTTTAAACTTTCTACAACAGTCGTTCACCACAACTTTAATGACTAATTAATAAAGGAAGTTCCACTTGTGCCCAAGCCAAGCACCATACCCAATTGATCAGAGATAGTCAACAAACTGGAGAGGAAAGGTGATCCAGTAGCTGAGGGCTATCCTAAAATTTAAGCCACCTGACTAAATTGTTCCTTTTTGTCTTTTAGCAAGTTACTTCATTCAATAGAAGTTGGACACTACAGGTTGTGAAATGATGTATTTCAATTATCGATGTACAAAATATTTTTTCCATTTCATGAAACATATCTATAATTTTTAAATCTTTCCAGTTTTGAATTGACTTCAGACTTCTCACTTGTGCATCAAAGGGGATGTAACTGTTGGCAGATACAAAGCTAGGAGATGCAACAGATGCAGGCATAAATCCTTTTTCTGCTCATTGTGCACTTAAACCTTGCTTTCTAAATCCAGGTGGAAGAACAAGTGATTGACTATTGGATGAGCAGAAAGGTGGCTTTTCTTTTTATTAGATGGTCAAAAAGTCGAGCTTGGACTCAAGACACAGATTTTTAAGATTCTGAGGTACTCAGACAAGATAATAATGAGAGGTACATAAGAAATGTAGATAACCAGAGAAAAACTTTAACTCTCTAAACTACTGTGCCGGGCCACAATAGTGGGCCTGTCTGCATTAAGGGAGCCCTGTCTGGAATTACCAAAAGTGTTCTGCATTATCTGTTTCAGTCCTGTGATCACTTTTAAACAACAGCTTTCATCTCCCATATATGACTCATGTCATACTAATAATTTCACAGACTAGGGGAACATACAGCCTCTTGTCTCTTCCACAGGTCTCTGGAGCAGGGACTGACAGATAATTCAGAAACCTTAAGGGAGTTTCCTAAATCCACCCACATTCTGCCTCCATCAGCATGGGTCCTGACCCCAGGAAGTAATTTCCTTACAGTCGTGTTTGATGTCCCTATGGAATTTGAAAGATTAAAAACAAATGGCCTCTTTTCAGAAAGCAACAATTTCAAAATTGTCTGACATAACTCCCTGAAGAGCTCATCTGCACCCAGACCAAATGCTGCATCAGAAGAAATGCTTAGAAAAGGTCTGCCTTCAGGGCATTTTCCATCCAGGTTTGGTGAACAGCTTCACTCAGGTGAAGTTTCAGAAGACTTGATTATAGTATAGATGGAAAAAAATAAAAGAGAGAGAAAAACTGTGAGGTAGAGGAGAAGTGAATTTGTTAGCTATAGGTTTAGGATAACCACATAGCTGCAGAACTTCTGTGCATGGATAAGTACCTTTTAGGATGTCTGTTCAGGTTGAACACAATAATAATTGCAGATCTTGAAGAGAACTTGTCAGGCTATTTGTTGCATGTAACATTTACTGCAGGTTTAGTCTTTGTCCCAGGTAGGCGCCTAGATTTTGTTGGGTTTAATATGCTCCCTAATTACATTTTTTCCATTTGTTTGAACAACAATTAATAAGTTGAACCACCTTTTTTAGCTTTTGATTCAGTTATTTGTTATATGTTAGTCCTATTGCATATGTAAGACACCAAAAAAATATTATACACAAGCATAACCCCAAAAAGTTAAAACTGGAGCCCAACAAAACTAGAGCACTAGAAGAAAAAATTGCACAGTTCACATGAGCACTGTTGCCAAGATGAGGAAATGAGAAAACCAGCCTGATGCTCCTTCTGCTTCTAGTGCACTGTGGGAAGCTATGGGTTCCCCAGAGCTGGCCCCGCTCAGCTGGCTTGCAGGTACCAGACCAAAGAACTCCAGCTGCAGAGAGGCAATGAGCCATTTGCTTTTAGAGGGGGTTTTTGCCTCCCTAGAAGGGAACAGCATTATGTAAAGTACCTGGGCATCTTCAATACCTTGACAGGATGAGACAACACAGAATGAATTCCCAAAGGGAGAAATCCAAGTATAAGGCTCCATGGCAGCTTTGGTCAATTGACCAAATCTAAACCCTTGGTCCTTTGACTCCTGCTTTCTGGTGATGTGTTTCTACCATGTGATAACCCAAATCAAGTAGGTGTTGTGGCAGAAAACTAACTCTGCAGAAACAAATTATTTAGTTGTCAGATTAACTCTCTGAACCGATTCACTGTGGTTGCTTACATGTGGCAGGGAGAGAAGAGCAGCAGTTCTGGCTTAGACTGGCTTAAGCTGCTGCAGAGCCAGGACTGGAGGACTGGTGACTAAAAGAGTGCTTTACCCTGTCCCTTCATGGTATTGAGAAACCCAATCTGAACTGCAGAATGACTGAGAGTTGCAGCCATGGCCCTCTGATAGATTTAGGACCCTGAGTCATCCCTTTTAAAAATACATTAAGGACTGGGATATGCTTTAAAAAAGGAAAGAGTGAATGCTCTTTCTTGCTTTTATTCAATATCACAAGGATTAAATAATGTGGCTCCCATACTCGTTAGTGCTTAGAACAAGGCAGAAATCAAGGTGTTCCTGCTCCCAGATGAACATTGTAATGGTTGGTACTTTGCTGCCTCTTTGGCTAATTACTCTCGAATGGTTTGATGGGGTTTTGGCTGGGTGTTTTTTGCAAAGCAACATAGTGTCAACGGGAATAGTGGAGACATGTTTCTCCCTTTGAATATCTTCAGGACACAAAACTGGTGATTAGGGCAGGCTTCCTGTGATGGGGAAGGGAAGGTCTGAACTCCCTCAGATTCACATGGGATGAACCCAGGTGTCTCACATTCCTCCTGCTTTATTTTATGAAAGAAAAATGGAGAAAATGGCAACAGTTTTGGTGGGGGCAGGAGGGATGAAACAACTGCAAAACTTACTGACCAGCCTCCTTCTCTGACAGTGTTTTAGAATGACAGTTTGTTCATGTCCTGTGTTTTGTGATGTGCTTAGCTCTTTTACGAAATGAGTAGCATGCTCTCAGCACACCTCCTGGACTAAGGTCCTCTGGGAACTCAGGTAGAAAACATGTCCTGATGAGAGCTGGTTGTGACTTATCTGAAAGCAGTTCCAAGTATAAGTAATAGGCACTCAAGGCACTTGACAGGGTAAATTTGGGTACCTGAATGTGTGAGGGCAATGGGATACTGTGAGCTCTTAGATACAGAGGAGTGAAAGCCAACTAAGTCCTACTTTGGATGCCCAATCTCTGTAGTAGATTGGGATCAAGGTGCATACAGCAGCTACTGCCATTCCAGCTTGAGTGACAAAGATAAACTCTTCCTTGCCTAGCTCTGTGCTAGACCAGCTCAACCTATGCACAAATACCTCATCCTGGAAGGCTGCGTGTAAAATGGAGCTGTAGGAAATTTCTGAATTAAGTAAAATAATTTAATTACTTTTTTTTTGTTTCTCTTCTGTCTAAAAACTGTTTTCATCAAAAAGAATGACAAATATCAATGCCTCTATCCCTGAAAATATGGATATCAGAATGTATAATCAGGCAGTATTGAAATGGCCACTTTCTGTTACCACCAGAGGGCTGGCACTCAGGACACCGTAAACAGAATTGATAAAAAATAATATTAGGGAAATTTTGGATGGTAGAAAATGGCCTGTTTTAAAAACAATGAAACAAAATCAGTTTTTAAATGTCAAGTGTATTGATCAGGATACAATGAAATTTTGAATTATGTCTAACAGCAGCAAAATCTTTGGGAGACCTGCAGTTGTCTCAACAGTACCTTTTCCTTAGTACCTTAGTCCTGTAATAGAAAGCATGCTGTGGACAAGAAAGGCCTCCAGTAGATTTCCCACATAAAGCAAATCTAGGAATGGCATGAGCTTCTATTGCTATCAGAAGCTGTCTGCCTTCTTTTTCTTCATGTGCAGATATCCCGATCTAAAGAAAGCACAGCTTTGTAAAAGTTGATCTCCTTTCTAGTCAAGAAGGTCATCTGCTTTTACTTAGCCTGAGGTGTCTTACTTATTTTGAGTGTGGGGTAGGATCAAAAAAGGAGAGGGAATATAAGTGTTATCTAATTGTTAGTTCTGATCATAGAATCATAGAATCATAGAATCTTAGAATCATTAAGGTTGGAAAAGACCTCAAGGATCATCAAGTCCACTGTCAACCCACACCACATAACTCACTAACCCATGTCCTGAAGCACCACATCTACACGTTTCTTGAACACCTCCAGGGATGGTGACTCCACCACTTCCGTGGGCAGCCTGTTCCAATGCCCGATCACTCTTTCAGTGAATAAATTTTTTCTAATATCTAGACTAAACCTCCCCTGGCGCAACTTGAAGCCATTTCCTCTTGTCCTATCACATGTTACTTTAGAGAAGAGCCCAGCACCCACCTCACTACACCTTCCTTTCAGGTAGTTGTAGAGAGTGATAAGGTCTCCTCTCAGCCTCCTCTTCTCTAGACTAAACAACCCCAGTTCCCTCAGACGCTCCTCGTCACACCTGTGCTCCAGACCCTTCACCAGCTTCGTTGCCCTTTTCTGGACCCGCTCCAGCACCTCAATGTCCTTCTTGTGGTGAGGGGACCCAAACTGAACACAGGATTCAAGGTGCGGCCTCACCAGTGCCGAGTACAGGGGCACAATCCCTGCCCTAGTCCTCCTGGCCACACTTTCTGATGCAGGCCAGGATGACCTACTGTTATGTCCAGATCAAGGAAATTTAGTTGAATGGCACATAGTTTTGAGTGCCTCAGGAGGAAATTCTAGTTATGGATAGCAAAGGAAAACTGAACATGGATTTTGTGAGGTTTTTGTTGTTGTTGTTGTTGTTGTTGTGATGGTGGTGTCCATATGTAATTATTTATTGACATAAAAGAATTATTCTCATTTTAACACTTTTTTTTTTAAAAATAGGACTTGAGTATTATCTTTTGCAATATTCAGGCTGAACAAATATCTCCTTATAGAGACTGAAGTCCTTGGATGCTGCTAATATCTTCTAATAATCAGAAGCTATTAGAAATCAGATTTTATTTTAAAAAGTTACTATAATACAGTTCTTCAATACCAGTCAGTCCTTACTATAAAATTCTTCAGCGTCTCTTGCTTCTTTTTCTGGCTTTTTAATGCTGGATTTCTTTTTCCCGCAACAATCTCCCTTACTGCCGTAAGTCTACACTTGCACATGTGGTCAGTTTACTGTTGGTGAGATCTTGCCCTTTTCAGCCTTTTGCCCACCAGTGAGTGGCTTTCTTCTCCTTGATGTTGCACTGGCAATTTAAATTCATTGGACAGAGAGAAAATGTCTTAATCTCTTCTCCAAATTTGCCTCTCTCTTCTGCACCATAATCTTTCAAATCACTTTGTTCCCAAACTTTTAAACTTCAGTCACCATTGACTCCTCTCTCCTTCATTTATCATTTCATCTGTTGCAAAATACTTTGTACATTTTTCTGAGGAAATCCCTCTCTCCTTCCCATTTCCATAGCAAGAAGCCTCTGTCTGCCCCCCAACCTTTACTTGTTAGCATCCTACTCTCCTATTCCATGCTTCCAAGATTGTGTCACTGTAGCCATTTAATTATTTTCTTCACTAATTTCCTTTTTTCTTCACTAACGAGCATCCAGACTCACATTCTCACTTCAGTACCCTTCATTGCTATCTACCATTACAATCTCAATGTCTATTATGCCTGTTTCTTGCCCTTTCACACTTTAAATGTCCTTTTAACATCTCTGTGTTCTCTCAGTCTGTTCTGGTTACTACTTCTGCTCTCGCAGATCTGTTCCTTTACATGGAAGATCTGAATAGCTGGTTCTGAAGGGTATACACACTCTGAAATTTTCTGTAGACCTTCCCTGTCAATAATTCAGTTTTCTTGCTCCCCAAGTTCAGCAGTTCTTGCCTCAGCATGTAAGCAGTGAAACAGCTGGAGAGCCAGGGGCAAAAGGCTCTCAATGACTATAAATGTGGCATAAAAAGTTCTTTAGATCTTATGGAAGGCCTGCATAGAAGGCAATGAAACAATATTTAGCATCTCAATAGAAGATTCATCCCACGTAGTGAATAGGATAAACTTCTATCCTCTGTGGAGCTGACTCAAGCACTTCCTCCTGCAGGGAATTTTTTGTAGTTTTGTGGAAAGAACTAGTTAGAATTAAATTGAACCACCTGCATGTTTGGTCACAAAGTAAGATTTTGCAGATTTTTCTGCTAGAGTAGGGGCCTCTGTTCACGTTCATCACTCCATTGTGTGGAAATGTATTAAGGAATTTGGCCTTGCAATTACTGATTTAGACTAATATGTTTCCTCACTGGGGTAGACCTGTGGGCAAGTACTACGATACTTCTGTGGAGAATATTTTTTATTCCATCTTTCAGGATGCAGTAGCACCAAGCACCTTAAAAAAGTATATGTCTGCTCTTACTGTCAGAAAACATCCCTGGCCACTGATCCTCTATATCACTGCAAATCTACTTCTAACCTTCCCATTCTCATTAATATTCTGGAAAAAGTTATAGATCAAACTTCTCAAAGACAATCTAAATGTCTCAAAACTTCTTGAATTTTCTTTCTCTGGCTTCACCCTAACTTACAGCCTTATTGCTATAATGCTATGATTGATGACTTCTGGAGAAAGACTAGCAAAGGTTAGATATTCTTGACAACAATATTGTGTCTAAATCCACACCAAAAATTTTGATTTTGGGGAGTTGCAGATTAGTTTAGAGTCCTAGGAAGAATAAACATGTGCTGTGGAAACCTTCCGTCTACCTTTGAGAAGCTTTGCTTACAAGGGGACAAAAACCACAGGTCCCCACCAGCTGTAAGAATGGCAAGTTCCAACGGTCCACCCACATCACTGTCTTGTGAACATAAGACTTCTTGTGCCTGTGTGCGGCATCACATCAGCAACAGGGCCAGGGAGGCTCAGGCTTGGGTAGGATGTGGATTGCCTGATGGCGTAACCATCCACTGGACACTCAAAAGACAAGCAGCTAACACTTGGGCACCCAGACCAGCTCAGTGTTGTCACCACATCTTTGTTGGGGGTGTCCAGGTTTCAGACTGGCCTTTAACAAATGGTGCATGCATACTTACAGACTCGAGGTAGCTGCTTTTTCTGAGCAGGGGTCTGTTTTCTGACACATGTAGATAATACTCATGACACATGTTGGCTGCTGGCATGTCACCCATGCAACACCTTAGGAACGAGATGTGGATGAAAATGTTTTCAGTGTGCTAATAGTACTGACCTTTGTATTTCCATTATACATCACTCAGAAGCAGTGACAAGGCATTCAAAATCTGAAACAGTCTGGAAGCCAAATTTAGGTGGTTTCTGAATGGCTTTATGTTTGTTTGAACAATACATTTTTTAAATACAAAAAATAAACCGAGGTCATGTTATAAGCATATTACTGGGGGGGGGGAGGGTTGTAGATGGCTGCTGATCAGCTCAGACATTTGGTCATTGTTCAGCCACCATAAGTTTGGGCGCAGCCAAATCTCATTTCCTAGTGAGGCCCTGTCCTGAGATAGGGCTGAGTACTTTTCTCAGTGCATAGTAACAGATAGGGTGATAGCAATCACAATAAAGGACACGGCAAGCTTATTGTCAGCTCAATCCTCTTCTTGGATGTAAAGACAACTTTTTAGATATGGGTGCGAAACCCTCATAAAGCACCATGATCTGTTACCGTTCAAGTCTGCAAGTGGGTTGACAATACTTAGTTCATAACAGAACTGAATTCTAAGAATAATCATCAGCCAATTCATCTTAGTGGCCCAGATTCTTCATTTTCTTGACAAATGTTTAATTTTCTCTTGTGATTTGACTTTTCTTTTGGAGGTGACTCAGGCAGCAACAGATCAAAGCAATGACATTTTTGTTTGTCCTGTGCAATCTCATGTAGGTGAACCAAAGCATTTCCACCACACAGCTGTTCCTGTTGGAATGCTGCTCTTCTAGACTAATATCCTAAGTGTGTACATTAATATTTTGTTTATTTTCTAGTCTTACAACATGAGAAGATTGTGAAGCACTTACAAGTACTTAAAAAAGAGTTTCCTGAAAAAGCCATTTTGTCTGAAAACAGAAATTATACTGATACTGAAGAATTCTTGTATCCAGATCAACATGCAAACGTACTTTGATGATAGGAAAAATAAAAAAAAAGACACTTTTAGGCCTCCCAAAAGTTTATTTAGGTGAGTCTTTTCTCACATGCATGATCTTGTGAGTTTTGTTGCCACTATTCACAGCAAGGATTGCACTGTGTCACAGCACCGAAACTCAAGTAGCACACTTCTAAGATTTCTTTAGGTGTTAGGTGCACCTTGAATACTGCTTAGCAAGGGATCCCCTTTATATAAACAGGAGGGAGAGGATGCTCATGGAGTAGTCACACAACCAACTTCATTCCTACTCCACAAGCTCCACAGCTAAAGTTATGAAGGGAAAGGGCTGGAAAAGCGGTTTGTGATTGGAAGGAGTGTTGCTGCCATGACATTCGAGCCCCCTTTCCTCATCAGATACAAAGATTTTGTGTTCCCTCCATCTTCCAAGGTCAGTTTGACCTAAAGAGCATTACTGGTGCAAATATGTGAAGGGTCGAGACATGAGTGTGTCAGGTGGACGAAAGGAAGGGAGGGAGACCAATGTAGTATGGATGATTGCACAAGTACAAATGGGAAATAAGTTATCTTTGAATAAATGTATCTGAAAATGAGAAAAGAGGTTTTCAACAGGAGCTCTGAAACAGCCTTTGAGTAAAAATAGATGTAAAAAAACCCAAAAACCCCCTCCTGCTTTTAATATCAACTTGATCCAGAAAAGCAAGGAAAAGTAAGAACTGGTTGCTGGAAACAGCATTAGATTGAGATGCAATTAGCTGGGGTGCTCCCTCTAGTCTATGTTCTGATTTTCCAATGTTCCTAAAACTACTACTAAGCCACCTGCTGGAACTGGCCATACTAATGAAAAGTAGTCTAATCCCAAGAGCTGCTGAACACATGCTGCCAGCCTGGTTCGATAGCAGTTGATTTGCTTGGCACTCTGCTGGATACACTCTGTGCCTTAGAGGACTGGACTGTACCACAATTTAAAACAGTCTCTCACCTGCATAGCTTGGGGTTTAACATAAAAAAAAAAAAAAAAGTCTGATGTATGACTAGTACCCAACTTGGTTGTAAAACCTAAAATACTGTCTTCAGTTGATTCCAGCTAGTACCTCACAGCATAGGGTGCAAAGTCAAAGTGTCTCTGGCATTCAGTCCCCTTGTTGCATACGATCTCACTGTCCAGCAGAACAGTTCCTCAGTTTCTACCACGGAGCCTAGATAGAGCCTTGCAGTCACGTGTTTGAAATATGACTGATGGCTAGCATTGCATGTAAGAATAGTTTCTGCCATAGAAGTCCATTTAAGTTAATGGAAAAGTGCCTTATACTTTAATAGCAATTCAATTATTTGGCCTCTTAAAACCCCCATGAACCTAAAACCAACGGAATTCCATCTACAGCTGGGTCTGCAATAAATTGCACTTTCAGACAAATTTAGTCTTCTTACATTAAAGTACTTTTAGACCATATTTACAGACAAATTTAGTCTCTTACACGAAAGTACTTTTAGACGATATTTACTTGAATTCAAAGAGACCTTTCCCCACATCTTTAAAGGGACATGCAGTAGCTTACTTCTTTTCATTGAGAAATAAACTGCATTGACTTTACTTGGGCCATCAGCATACTTCAGGGCAAATTTACTGGAGCAATTGATTGGTGGTAACTTTTGCCACAACCCATGGATGTGTTGTCTCACTGTGGTAAGCAGAAGGCAACTAATTCAAAGTATCTTAGGCTAAATAAATATATATAAGCATATGTAAATTATACACTGACATAGACTGATTAAGGCATCTCCCCTAGACCAAGTTCTGATCAAGCTCAAGAATGCATAGTGTTATTAAAATTCAGAGTAATCCAGGGTTAGAAAAGGTATGCTCCGTGTATAAATAGAATTAGGCATGAGCTGACTAGTTAGTCCACTCTCGGTTATTACCTGTAAAAACATTTTGTTGTATGACTGTGATCTTACAGGATCTTTTATCATAAAAACTAACAATCAAGCCAAAAGAAATGTGCATAGATTTTTTTTATACTTAATCTGGCAAAGCTAGGAAAGGTGTTATTTGATGACTTCACTGTTTTGGAGCTACCTCATTTTATGAGTAGGACAGCTGTACAGGTAATGGTTTAATGGATCACAAAAATCCCAGATTGTTTTAAAGAACTGATAAGCTGAATATCAGGAGATATATGCAGAAGGTATCATACTACTGGCTATATGCTTCCATTTTCTTTTTCTGACTTCTAAAATGTGGGGCTATATTGCTCAACCATCCAAAGTCTCCATGTTTTTGAAGTTGTCTGCTTATTGAGGAATTATTGTTTAACATGGCCATAACTAATACCTTTCATATTGCTATTCAGGTTACATATTCAATGGAATAGTGTATTATATGGGATGGGTTTTGCTCTGATCATTTTTATAATGTCTAAGAATATTTCAGCAAAAAGACTGACTTCTGATTTGACTGCAAATTCCCATTTTTGTCCTGGAGATTTTCTGAATCTGGAGATTTTCTGGGTCTTAAACACTCTCTGATGTTTTATATACAAATATTACTTTGGTAAAAGGGAAGATGTCAAGTGGAGTGGAAAATAAGATTCTTAATATTAATTTTTGACCCTTGAAATAAAAAAGAATTTTGAATTTTGTCCCTTTAATTTCTGCATCTGGCACTATTGTGATCCTTGAATTGCTTAAGTGATATGTGTTTGCATTTATTTTCTGTGAAATATCACTGCTGTTTACTATGTCCCAGCATTAAGAGGTGATGTGGTTGTTTGAAAAGTGAGCTTGCAGAAAAGATGGTATGATGGGACAATTAGCCTAAAAGACTTACTAGGTCTAAAACCCAGAAATCTGGAAAGACAGTAAGAGTCTTTTAATAGTGTGTTCTGTATTTATTCTCAGTGCATAGTAAATTGTCTGGGTTCTCAAGTTAATAATAATATGAAGAACAGTCCACTACTTTTTTACTGATTTGAGCTTTCTGGATTCTCTATTTTCTTAAAAGTTCCTTAAATGTTGCCTGCTTTTACACATTGTATGAAACCAGGTCACAGTGTTTGTCACAGAACTATATGCCTGACCAAGAAAAATGCTCAGTAGAAGTAAAGTCACACAAGGTATATAATTTTCTTATTATATCATGCACATACAGATACGAGCCACTCCCCTTCCTAAACTTTACACTTCCTTGATGAATAGGCTTGACCAATTGTCTCTCCGGTTATGTATGAAAGAAATGAACATTGAATATAAATCATACCCACCTCATCCCACAAATTTAATAGACCATTAATAGTAATAAACACATGAAGGACTTAAAGGAACTCCATATAATTAAAGCCATTTAATATGAGTTATGCTAACTACAAATTTTAAAGCTATCTATATTTGAGATCGGTATGAGATGGTTATACTAATATTTTATATAAGATTAATAATCTGATGGCTAAAGTTGGTGGCTATATTGTCAATATACATATGTTGACTTACGTTAGTACGCACGACACTGTGACTGTAGAAAAAACATCATAAAAATGAACATGGTAAACATTAAATGTATTAAAAGCTGATGAATATTGGTCTGAAATTAAAAATGGGGAATAATTATTAAGCAGTAGTGTTTCTATGTTTCTAACTGGATCCTCCAGGTATATGTTCTTTTGTACAACTTGACAACCTTCCCCTCTATTGTGAACACAACAGAACAAACCATAAAAAGCAGTAATGCTATTGTTTGTAGTAGGTGAATATCAAGGGAAAAACATAAGGTAACAGGGACAAATCACTGACTTAAGGTGATCGGGATCCTTTGGTAAGTAAATCACAGCAAACATGGATTTACTTTGGTTTAATCTAATACCATATGCCTAAGCAGAAAGCATGCAAGCCAAAGTCAGAGGCTGGAGGCTATATCCTGAAGACATGTGATGTGTCTGTACTGGAAAGCTAAGCAGTTCCAGGGCTTGTTCTCTGGCTCTGAGGCCAAATGGCCAATTTAGTTATATTCACATAATTAGACTGAGCTGCTCTGGATAACAGGACAGCCTTACACAAGCATTTTATTGGGAATGGTCCCTGGACTGTGGTAACTTTCCAGCCAGGTCTGGGACCATTCTAACAATCTAGTGCATGGACGATCACGTTCCAGTGCACAAGCTCATGCTTTTGGTATTTTACAGAGACATAACCTGGGACTCTAAAAAGAAGTGAGAGTCATGGCAAGTAAATGAAGTGCTCAGTGTAATCCTGCACCCAAAAGAGCTGTGCTACTTGGCTACATAAAGCCTAAATCTTAGAGAGCCATGTGAATGCCATGTTACTTCTGTATTTTTCACTTACTGCTATTGAAACAACAGTTGTGATGTCCTTAGATAAAGTGGGTTATTGATCAATTGAAGCAGGTTTAAGAAGAGCTAAGACAACAGCTGAAGGAGTATGGAATATATTTCACGGTAAATGCCCTCAAAGCCGAAAACCAGAAAAATTTCATGAGTGGATTTCTCAGTTTCTGGGTAGTCTACACTGCAGGATGCAAATGACATACAGATAGTAGAGGTAAAATAAGGTCGTTTTCTCACACAGGGCCCAGTGTTGCTTTAACTAGATTTTTTTGAGTGTCCAGCCTTTGTCGGGTATCTCTACCCTACACTGCAATTTGCAGTGCAGACAAAGGCTTTGAGACAGATACTTGACTCGGGATGGTTCTTCTGCAGAGAGAGCTCAGGACAAATCCAATAAACAGATTTCTGTATAGTGAATCATAGTATACTGACCCACTGACCAACACCCAGTCCTACATGAGCTACAAGCTCAAAGCTGCCACTTTCATACCTTCATAATTTATGAAGTTGCTGCAGTCACTGGGTAGAGGTATTCCCTCTATCCTTTTTAAGATCCTTGCTACACGAATACTTACTTGACTTTTTTGTGGTAGCTCTATGACTTGATTTTACATATCAAATAATCAGACGTAGAATTTAAAAACATTCTTGTTTATTCTGGTTGGCATGATGCTTACCATACAGCTGTGACTCTGATTATTATTATCAGAGTTTTGGCTTTTTACATTGTGAGGGTCAATAAGTGTTTATAAAAATACACATGCAATACATATAACAGTGAAATAATGCTACAAATTAAACTCTGGTTACCAGATTATCAGATAAATCAAGGTGTATCAATTAGATTATCACACCAGTATATCACAACTGCATTCCAACAAACTAGTTTAGAGTTAAGCATCAAAATAATTTGCGGATATATTGTTAAACCATTCTATCTGAATTATAAAAAATAATGTATACATCTCACTCCTCTCTTCCCAAACCCATCTTGAAAGCTATGAAGTATCCGATTAATATTTTAGGACTTTGCAACTTCTGAAGACAATAAGACTTGAAAATAAAAGTAGCTCTTGGACACTGAGTAATTAGGACCACGCTTTTTACCTACATTCATTAAAACAGAGCTACTTGTGAAGCCCTTGTACAGGCAGTAATTTCTCACTATTCTTGATTTTCCTATGATGCAAATCATTGAGAAAGCAGCATCTATGTCACCCAAAGGTCTGGTGCAATGTGAATACCAGAGTGTGTGCTGTCATAATAAGGTGGATTGGATAATAAATTCCTTACTTCAGAAGGTTGCTCTCATTACATTAATTATAAACAATAGCCATGATATTAAAAATTTACTATACATTTCCCTCTCATTTAGGCTTTTGGAGGTCAGTGTGTATACGGTGATACTAGCTGGCCAGTGGTACTGTGGGAAAAGGAAGGACTTCTTGAAGCTCCTTGCCATGGCTGTGATGTGCCCAGGGCGCTTTGCCTCTTGGGGTGCCTAGTGTTTTGAGCTCTCTTGTCTGAAAGCTGTCTGAACTACAGCAAGCATAAAAGTGCTGTGCTAAGGATACCATGACAGCCTTCATCGACGATTCCTGTGGTTTAACTGCCTTATCTCACAGGATTATTTTACTGTAACTGACATAAGTTGCTGATAAATGAAGACATTGTTACAGCATACACAGCACAGCAAAACACAGCACAGCAAAATGTAACCCAGCAAAACAGCCCAAACCGTATTCACCCTTCCTAAAACAGAATAAGATCAAATCTTGCTTGGACTTGCACTTAACTAAAATTACAGAGCAAGGTGGCGTAGTCAATTGACTTTGACAGCAGGGAGCCATGACAGAGCAGCAGTCTCCCTTTAAAGGCAGCATTACCCTGGTACACATACAGACTACCAGAGTATATATAGAGTTAGAGCTATGTAGAGTGGTCCATCGTGTGATCTCCCTCTTATTTCAGCAAGCACAGAGCTGTCGCCACCAGAGAGAGCAGCCAAGCTGCTTTAAATGAAGCTTCTTTGGTAGCAGAAGCTGCATATCCGTGCTAATGCATCACTCACTAATTTACTCCCTTTCTCACAGATGAAACTAGGCTAGATATTTTTTTGCATGGAGAAAGACTAAGCAGTGCAGATGCAGTGTTTAAGATGTCTGAGTGTCTCTAAGTAATATGTAATGGTTGGCTTTAGGATTTAAGATTTTATTAACCTATTTTCACTCCACCTCTGTACCTGTAATTCCCCACACACATTGTGTCTAGAAATGTAGTTTTCTAAGAATTTACTGCCATTTGCTTAGAGATTAAATAATGTATGAAAATTTCCGTTGTATGTATGGTAAGAAGGATTTAATTAATATTTTATAAACAAGGAACTTAAAGGTATCACTCAAAACTTATATAAAGACGTGATAGAATAAATCTTACATTGATTGAATTACTTTTATTCTTCCTTTTTTTTAAAAAAAATTTAAGCCCAGATTCATTAATATACCATAACAGCACAAATTATTCAAAGCACACTAGTCATTTAAATCGAATTTATATCTATTGTGCATCACCAGCAAGGCAGCTAAAGCACACTAGGGAATCAAGCCCCTGCTTTCGTTTAGAGGACCCAGGTTTAGCTGAGGCCCAGGTTACATGGTGGCTGGGCAGGAGGAGCAGCGCAGACCCGAGTTCAGCTGGTTGTGTGCTTTAAGCGCTCCCCTAGGCTCCTGCCACAGTCACACTGTGTGGCTGCTTCCTTTGTGCGCGTTAGAGACAGCAGCAGTGCCAAGGGAAACCTTCTGAGAGCACATACTCGACTTTGGGTGGAGACACAAAATCTTTGCAGAAAAGAGATCTCTGATCAGTTCAATTGCTGGTGGATCGGAGTGAGACGTGCATGCAGCTCCCTGTCTCAGACCCACTGCAGCCAAGACCCGCAGAGGTGCCGAGCTGAAGGGCTGAGCTCCTTTGGAGGGTGCAGTACTCACCTAGGACTCAGCAGCAGAGCTACTCACACAAGCCTACTTCCAGCCTGTAGAGTTATAGCCATTAGCTAGAACCACAAATAGATAAACTTAATTACAGCTTAAGCTATTCATTTGTTTTTATACCCTATGCACAAGCTTTTAATTAATTAACAGTATGGAAAGTTGGATTGCATTATTTCATCATTAAGACTACCTAGGACAAAGAATAGGTCAGCAGAAATGCTAAATTTCTTGAAGGATTTAGTTTTTAACTAATGTTAACTCCAGCTAATTAGCACATGAATTTTATGTTCCTAGAAAACTCCTTCTGCAGTCACAGAGCAAGCACTACAAGTATGGTGAGGATAAATTTTTCCATTAAAAAAGCTGAAGTTCAGACCTTGGTGCAAGTGCAAAATAAATCACTACCTGACATCATGGAGACATGATCAGGAGGGAGCTAATGGAACTGTGATGAACACCACTGTAAGACTGAATACTGTTTCACTTGGTACTCTTTTAGGGGATTCATAAGAGTCTCCCATGTTTCATATTTAAAGGGATGTGCAAGAATCATACAAGTAAGAAAGCGGTATTTAAAAGATACTAAGATTGTAAAATGTATTCAAGTTCATGTATTTTCTGTGAAGGAAAGTTTATATATATATATGTATATGGTTTGCCACATATATATACACACACACCCATGTATATATACATACGACATTTGTAAGTGGAAAATCAAAAATCATTCTCATGTTTAGTCTGTGACTGGCTTAAGTTTGAAACTAGCTGACATCCCTCCTATCGTCTTTTTCTTTTAGTCTTTTGGTAGATGAATATTACAGCATCTGAGGTTGACAGTATTTTATTTTTTGTGAAGAATTTCTGAGCTCATGTGGGTTTCTAGTGTCCTCCACTTGTCCACGTTCTGCTGTGGATTGTGTTGCTCCAAGTTGTGCCTGCTGCTGACTTCAACCTGTGAGAACCTCTGGATCTTTGGGTCTGGGTTGTGCTTTTGTAGTTCTCTGGTCTCTCATTCTTTTAGTATTCTTGCGAGGAAACCAAAGCGGGCTACCACTGACATCAGGGAACCTTTCTGCGATGTTGGTTGATCAATACAAGTGCTCCTCAGGCCTGACTCAAACTCAGTAGTATTCTTGGGGGGAAACACTTGTGTCACAGCTCCTTCCAAATCAGTTAGATTTTATGGGACATGTAAACTTTACTTTTGAAACTATGCAAGTTGTTCGTCCTTATAATGAATGTTACACAGAACAATTAGAAGTGATGCCAATTCAAATGTACAGAGTTCAGAGACGTATGTTCCTGAACATAGAGCTTGCATTTTTGTTTAGCATACTTCTTAAAAATGAAGAATTGCAGTTTGAGAATTTCATCTTCTTTTCAGGGTAGGCAGAAAACTGGACTAAGGGAATTTTTCACTAAGCTGTCAGTCAGATTTTGATTCAAATCAATAGTGCAGGGAGTTAATTTTCAACAGACAGCTTTTCAGTAGCCTTCTTGAAATGAGTTTGTGGGTTCAGAGCAATTCATTGTGCACAAGTGTTCATGTTGCATAACAAGAAGAAGAATGACTATTCTTATCTGTAGATTTTAACATAAAGATGGAGGGCTGAATGTGGATTTACACCCCTGGGCAGACCTCTCAACTCAGTGACAGACAAAATGAAGGGACTTGATCTGCCAGCGCTGTACCTGCCCTGATGTGAGAGGACACTGCTAGCACTTCGTACAGACACAGTGTGCACTCCTTGTCACATACGAAAGCTAAGGAGCACTGAATGAAATTATCAAGCAGCAGGTTCAGAGCAAACAAAAGGAAGTACTTTTTCACATAAATCATAATTAAATTGTGACACTCATTGCTACAGAATGTGGTTGAGACCAAAGTACAAACAGGCTAAAAAAAGGGAGTAGAGAAATTCAAGGGCTTATGGTCTGGGGGTAAACACCAGTTTAAGAAATCCCTATATTATGGTTTGCTGGAACCTGAAAGGATATACCAGGAAAAGCTCACTGTATGCCTATCATCTTTCTTATATTTTTCTCCCTTCAGGATCTGATAATGACCATAGTCAGAGCCAGGATATTGGACTAGATGTCCAACTCACTATAGCAATTTTTTTGATCATATGCTTTTAATCAAATTATGTTCTTATTTTGGCTACTTAAAAGGATCTAGAGCCCTGACAGAGAAAGGCATTTAAACGTCTAATGCTCACGTATTTTAGGGAGGTAAGTACTTGTCTGTATCACAGCCTCTGCTTCTTAGGCCGTAAACTTATTGGGGTGTGGCACATGTACCTTTTATTAGGACTATGTTTATTCTGAGTATCAACTCAAATAAAAATATATATTTGATAAAAATTATAAGTGTGTAACACTGTTTCTTTATCAAGGTTAAATAATTTGTGTGCCTAAAGGACTTGTACCACAGGAAAATTCCCTCCTTATTTACATAAGGATGATGACACCAGCATCCACTGATGCGAAAAAGAATGAACTTCCTTTATAGAACTCCCCACATTTGCAATGCATGAATGTTACACTTGTAGAGAGCTATTTATCACCTGTTACCCATAACACTATTGCCAGACAATATGTAACGTAACTTACATTTACCTAGCAGGGTATTTGAGACTTCATCCATTTTCCAAAAGCATCTGGCTACAAAACCTATGACACAGGTTGTTGAAAATACAGATACGGAAATGAAGAAACCAAATACCGAAAATCCTAAATGTTAAGCCTGACAGTGCGGGTAAGGTTTCCTTCTACATCAACATGAAGAGCTGGCTATACATTGTGCAATATAGGGTCGACAGCTGAGCAAGCCAGGCAACCTCAGCTTTCTGAACTGCGGGCGGTTCCATCCCGAGGAGGAGCGGTGCAGAGCCGCAGGAGGGGCACACGGCGGGTTCGGGCGGCGGGCGGCGTTATAACATGCCCGCAGCATCCCCACCGCACCGGGACGCGGCGGCGGCAGCGGGTGTTTCCCCGCGCGCAGGGAAGCCCCGCGCCGCCCGCGCCGTGCCGCCCCGCACCGGAGCCGGGGCCCGGGGCCGGACCGAGAGCAGCGGGACCGCACCCCGCCACCTGCTTCTGCCGCCGCCCCCGCCCGCATCCCGCCGACATTTCCAGGGGAGGAGCGGGAAGCGAGGCCGGGGCAGAGGGATGGCGGTGCCGCAGGCTACGGCGGGAGGGGCAGGCTGGGTGCCGCCCGGGGGCCGCGGAGGGCGGTGCGGCCGGTGCCCGCAGCACCTGGGGGGGTTGCGGCCCCCGCCCACCTCCCCTCGCCGACGCAGCGGGGTCTCCCCCGAGAAGGGGTGCGAGGGGGAGGGAGGGATAAAAAAGGAACTCTCAATCTTAGAGCAACGGCCCGTCTGTCCACCCCCATCTTCCGCCTCCTCCTCGGATAAAAGTAATAATGATAATAATAACAACAATAACAATAATAATAATCTACACCTCCCTCCCAACCAAACAGACCCGCGTTACAAGGAAGAGAAGGTCAGGAGGAAAGGCAGGAAGGCAGGAGCGCTGCCTCATCCTCAAGCTGGCGGCTGTCACACCGCCAGCCCATGTCCCCGGCTTCCCCGGGGGGCGGCCCCGTCCCTCCCCCTTCCCGGGCTGGGCAGCATCGCCCGGCGCGGCGGGGCATCGCCCGGCGGAGCCGCGGTACCCTAGACACAAACTGGCGGGGGTCGGCGGGCAGAACTCGGCGGTACCTCTCCCCACCCCTTTGTGCATCGCGGGCAGGGAGACATGCAGACACCCACACGCTCACACACGCTCACGCACACACACCCCACCTTGCAACCTCGGCGCCGCAGCCGCCCGTTGTTACACACGCACACACACACACTCACACACACGCACACACTCGCACACACCCTGACACGTAGCCGGTCAACCCGATGAATGCATTTTCTCTTGCACTCCACCGCTCTCCATCCATCCATCCATCCATCCATCCATCCATCCATCCATCCTCCCTCTCGCCTCCCTTCCTTCTCTTCCTCGCCCCCCCCTCCCTCCCCCCCCCGTTTGACTAGTGGTTCCCCCCTCACTCCATACATCAGTATAAAGCAGACATTTTGATGCCGTTTAATACGGTTCAGGCTGAAAATAGAAGCAGAGCTCCTTACCCACCCCCGCCCGGCTGCGTGCGGCTGGCGCTGAGCAATTCCGGGAAGGGCTGGTGCGGCTGGTCCCTAGCGCAGCGGCTCCGCTGCCATCCGCCCAACTTCAGCACCCGGGCGGCAGCGACAGGGAGGCGGCGGCAGGCGGGGGGGCAGGCAGCAGGCAGGCAGGGAGGGAGGGAAGGGAGGGCGGTGAAGAGGGAGGGTGCAAGGAGAGGCGCGGAGGCAGGCAGCCCCGCACATGCGCTGTGCCACGGTCGGCGGAGCCCGGCGGCAGCGGGAGTTTCGCCGCTTGGCCGCGGCGGGTGAATCAGGGACCGCCACGGACCGCCCCGGGGATGCTCGGCTGGGTTCTGCCGCATGTCCCGCGAGGCTTCCCCGGGAGGCCACGGCTCCCTGCGGGGCGGGCGGCGGGTCCCCGGGGCTGGGAGAGCGGCGGGGGCCGGGGCGGGAGCGGGGGGGAGAGCGGCAGCATCCGAGCTCTGTGGCCTGAGAGTGTGTTAGGGCAGGAGCAATACAGCGTGGTGGTAAAAAGTGAAACGCTAGCGGTGCAAGGCTTGTCCCCACGTCGTTATGTCCAAATAAAAAAAAATTAAAAAAAAAAGAAAAAAAGTTTACACACTACTATCCGACTCTTCATTCTCATGCAGCTGAGAGAGAGGCAGGGATTTAGTGGCTCAGTAACTTTTTGATGTCGGGCACCTGAAGCGCAATGCCTCAATAAAGAACCTGCGTGGATCTGTTGGCTGCAACCGTAAGAATCAATATCAGGATAATGTGAAAATCTGGCTCTGATTCCTGAATCCTGCCAGGTCTTACCAGTTAGTTTGTTCTAGCTTTCCAAACTCCAGTTTCAAAATTTTGGCTCGATAGAAAACATTGTTTAGCTTCCCTACTGCACCTTAAAAATCTGGAGCCTGATATGTCTCAAGGCAACAGCGCTGGAAAAATACATATTTGGTATCTGGATCCTGTAAAATCATGCCACAAATCCAGAAATGTTCATATCTCAAGAGAGGGCACATTGCTGCATTTACCACTCTGACAAAACAATCTGCCAAAATGGTACAAAGAGGCACAAGGCTGGATTGAGGTGGTACTGTGCCATGCAGAAAACCCGTATTAATTTTCTTCATGAAACTGTTCTAGACACCTGTGTATCCATCTAGATCCCAAAGGAGAATGCTACAGAAACTGAAGACAAGACTGCACGTATGTAGTAGGGCTGAAATTAAAAGGATTGGAAGCAGTCCAGAAGGGCTAACTTGCATGAGACCTCTGAGAGCATAGGCACAGCTCCCAGGAATCTGTATTGAAGACATAACTAATTTAACAACATGGCAGTAGCAGTCATGGCTGTATGGCTTCCTTTTTGACTTCTGGGATAGAAGCTTCAGATTCTGAATCATGAGGACCGAAGTCAATGTTAACCTCCCTGAAAAGTCACTCTCCACAAAAGCATCACTTCTGTTTTCTTCTGATCTTGATCCCTGTGGAAGAGAAGTCCAAGAACTGGAAGTTATTGGCTAACCAAAGACACTTGTATCACTCATTTTGTATCACGTTCTGTCCAAGCAAAGCTTTTGCAGTCTGTCTTCTCTTTGTCTTATAGTTGCTCATACCTTGTCACCTTTCCCCAGGCAAACATCCTCCTCTGCCCCTTGTGTATCAACAGATTTCTCTTGAATTGTTCAGCTAACTTAAAATAATTAAGAGCAGCTAATGTTTAAGCTTTTGTTTAAGGGCCTGAATTTTTTTTTCCAGCTATCCCAAATGTCCTAATAAAAATGCTACCTACACGTAGACTCTTGCCCTCAGAAAATTAGGCTATTTTTAGTTACATAGCTAAATGAAGATGTAGGTGTAACTCCAAGCTAAACATCCAAGTCCATGGCAATTTGGAAGTCTTTATGGAAATTTAGCTTACATTCCCTTTCTTTAGAAATAGCGCTCAAAAGAGCATTAAAAAAGATAAAACATTTATGAAGTTTTAACAGTGCCTTTATTTGTTAATTGCAATGCTTAAAATATTGCTTGGTCATCTTCCTACAGCTTTAAAGAGCACCAGTTCTATTCTAAGGCCTCCATTCAGAAAAGCCTCTGTGTTTAGGAAATAAACCTTGTTTAACTTTAAGCTCGTTATGTTGAAGCTTATTGACTTCATACTGAAGACGGCAAACCTTCGGTACCTGCTTAATATCGGGAAGACAGTTCTGCTCTTAGAAAGCTATGAAACGGATCAAAGCAAATGTCTTCTCCTAAAGATTTAGTAGGTACATTGAAAGTACATGCAAATGTTCAATCTAAAGGGGAGGCTGAGTAACAGGTAGGAATGAAAGAAAAAAATTTTATCCACATGCCAGAAAAAAATTAAATATAATGATTTTAAAATTTTAGAAGTTTGAAAATGCTGTCCTTAGAACATTTAAATGAATAAAAGACTTCTGCTTTTTACGACTCTGTCAATGTTTCCCACTGCCCTGAACAAGCCCAGGCATTCCTATTTGCCATAGTTTCCTGCACTGAAGGAGACTTGTTGTTGCTTGAACTACTGTTTATAAATCCACTGCCTTTCAATAGCTGTTCCTCCACTCTGTTCTGACCGCTGCCTAATCCTAGTGCTTATTTTAGAGACCTTCAATTGCATTCAATTACTTTATCTTGCAAGCCTTTCTATCTTCTCTCCCTTGTTCATGTGTCTTGTTCCATGCTTCTTTGCATTTCTTAACCCAAACAGTTTCCTTATTACCATACATACATTTTGTTTTGTTTTGTTTTGTTTTAGTTAAAACCTGTTGTCATTGTTTTTCCAGTGAATTGTCACGGACTTTTGAGAAAAGATAAATGGATGGAGCGATGCATTATAAAAGGGCTTGTGAAAATTCAGAACACCATGTTCATAAGAAGCCTTTCTGGTACAAAGAGTCAATCTAAATCTAATTAAATAATTTTACTTCAACTTTGTGATCTTTAATGTCTGGATTCCTATTGACTTTAATGGACATGAAGCTGGGTTTTTTATTTTCCAGTATTAAGTCTACATTATTATTAGTTGACCATATAATTTCAGCCAACCTCATATTTTACCCATAGAGTACAAGATGTTTGAAATCTGTCGTGATCATGAACTCTTCAAGATTACATTCAGTTAGTAGCAGTCTCTGCCTATCTTCAACTTAAAAAAAATCCAAGGCTTTAATTAAAACAAATCAATAGCCAAAGCCTTCAAATTGATCAGAAAGTCAGGATCTTCTTTCATCCTCCCAGCATTGCTTCAATGTGACAGAAAATCAAATGTTTCAGCCACTGATAATATGCATTTTTTTCTCTGTAAGCAGCAGTGTTGCAACAGTTTACAGACATGTTTGTAGCATCAGCTAGGCAATGGGTTAGAAAAATGTGCTGCAGTTACAAATCTCACTGTATATTTATGGCCTGCTTCATGCAAAACACTGCTGTGAATCTTTCTTATCTGTGTCTGTGCAATACCCTGGTACTTTTACAGCCATGGCTGTTTATAACTATCAGGCTGTCTAATGCTATTTGACACTATTAGAAGTATTTTAAAGAATTAAATAGACCTTTCTATGCTGCTATGCAGAAAAAAATAATGAAAATTAAAATCAAATCAACCACCAAACCCCCAACCTAACTCTTTGTCTTTGGCACAAAGCAAATGAGTTGAAGAAGTGATCATCTTCACTTGACTATTTGGATGGAAAGCTGGCTTGCAAAACATGATTAGAGCTACAGCATTACACTCTCACTGTTACAGAGATTTATTTTTGCGGTAGCAACAAATTGAACAAATGCAGAGTCTATCTCTGAGAGTCCAGTTTCAGATTTCCCCAAGCGACATTTATAATTTGGCTTGTTTATATGCAGAAACAAAGGCTTCAGAAGTCCCCTTATTAAAGAACTGCTCTTTGCAGATGGCAGTGCACTTGTAGCTCACTCAGAGCAAGACCCAGAGATAATGACATCTTGTTTTGCAGCTGTTTCTGTTAACTTTGGCTGAGCAATCAGTATTTCAAAGGCTAGTATTATGTGCCAACAGCCACCAAACCCCAAAAGTCTGTTGACTCAAATGAGAAGAAAAATGTCACTGGCACTAAAACAATGAAGCCAGACTGAACCACAGCTCTCGTGCTTGAGGTAGCGTCGCTACCCTGGTGATCTCTTGATCCTAGCTCAGTAATAAACTGGTATTATCATTTTACCATTTCACCAAATTTGTTCTTCCATCACAAGCTAGACAGAGATTCCTAGCACTATTCCTAGAACTAAATATATTTTTCCCCTTCTTCAGCAGCTAGAGTGAACAGACTTTTAAAAGTTTCCTTGCACAGACAGAGACTCGGTTCAGTAACCAGGTGATCTGAGCACTCTGCTGTGAACAGAAAGGACCAGCAGATGGTAATTTTTTAAGGCTAGTAGTCATAAAAACAACTTATATCTCCCAAGAAATGAAATTTGGATCTCAAGAAGCATGTAGTATTTTGAACATCTGCTTCTATTGAATGGTGATCCCAAGGTTGTGAGTGTTGATAAATTAACAACAAATTATCAAGATTAAGGTTCAACAATGAAATACTAATTTTTACTTAGCTTGCTGATCCACAAACTCTTCAGTGTTTCTCTTTAATGATGACATCCCTTATTACTCTTAGAAGTCATAGCACGTATCATAATGCCATTTCCCCCAAACTTTATTTTGTCTCAGTATAAAATGAGTAAAATTTTAAAAATCTGAACCCGAGTCAAGAAACCTTTTAAACACATACTTGCTTTCAGTAAAGGGAACTTAAATATAGATGTCAAGGTAATTCCATACTTAAGAAATTGCATAAGGCTAATGCATCCTTGACTGCATTCTCAAATGGGAGTTTGTATTTTCTACTGTGTTTTACACAGTTTATAGTCTCATACAGTTTGCTGAAGGTAAAATGAAAGCACAAAGACTTGTGCCTCATATATTCTGGCTCTACTTAGTTTCTCTGCTTCTTGTTTCCATGAAAATCTCAATTAAAGCAAAGCTAAATGTCAGAGTGCAATTATTGGAGGTAAAAAGCCCCCAAACCCTTACACCTCATAACACAACAGTGGTAATAAGAGTTTACATTGTGCAAATTCAAAATGGTGTGGTTAAACTTAACCTCCAAGCATTTGAAACCAGAGATTATGGTGAAATACAAGCCCACCTCTTAAAACAGGCAAATATTTCAGGTGAAGATTTGTACTTCAAATATAGAACAAGGTAGGTGTGCTGGAATAAAACTGCATATTTTATTTAATGGAAGCATTTGGGTAGTATCTGTTCTCTGTTACAAGTACAGGCAATGTGTTCAGCATAATATGAAGAAATTAAGTTTGTGTCCAGTAATTAAATGATCCCATTTCTTTTCATTGTTATTTTTTGTAATATATGTAATTCTTCTAGAGCCATGAAGATGATTAAGGGAATTCTTCTTAGAGCCACGAAGATGATGAAGGGAATGGAGCATCTCCCTTATGAGGAAAGGCTGAGGGAGCTGGGTCTCTTTAGCTTGGAAAAGAGGAGACTGAGGGGTGACCTTATTAACGTTTATAAATATGTGAAGGGTGAGTGTCAGGAGGATGGAGCCAGGCTCTTCTCTGTGACATCCAGTGATAGAACAAGGGGCAATGGGTTCAAGCTGGAACATAGGAGGTTCCACTTGAATATGAGAAAAACTTCTTCACGGTGAGGGTGACAGGCTGCCCAGAGAGGTTGTGGAGTCTCCTTCTCTGGAGACATTCAAAGCTCGCCTGGATGTGTTCCTGTGTGACCTGATCTAGGTGTTCCTGCTCCAGCAGTGGGATTGGACTAGATCATCTTTTGAAGTTCCTTCCAATCCCTAACATTCTGTGATTCTGCCAGAGCTGTTAGAAACAGCCAGGCTTGGGATTAGAAAAACACGAGTGACCACCTGGATTTTCAGAGAGAACCAATAAGAACATTTTTCCAAGGGAAAAAAAGATGCATAAGATACCACAGCAGATACATTTGTAAATAAAGGGAAAAAAAGGGTAATTATATCTAATAAAAAGTTGCTAAAATTGTCACTTTTTAAATTCACGTGTCTCTAATTCTGTATATGTCTGGCATGTCAGGCCTATACTATGCAACTGGCAGCAAGGCAGTGAGGGTCTGATCTGTGGCAGAGGTCTTCCCTTTCCTCAGCACCCCATGCAGTTTTCAGCCTCAAAGATTTTACTGCACAGCCAAAGGAGCAGCATGTTCAGCTTCCTGGGCTATGGATGTTGTGTCACCTTTTCATGTGTCTCCACTACATTTGTCAGGATTTTATTAACTCAGCCCTGAACCTACCAGTTTGAGCATCTGAGAGGCAACTTTCCTGCCAGGCTCTGGCATCAGTCACAGGCTGGTGCCAGTGGTTTTATGTTCCCACAGTCCCCAGACACGTGCATTGGCCTTGGTTCCAGGCAGATGGGAAGTGTCCTGTGCTTGTTGCCTGCAGCTGCACCGTGAGCCCACCAACAGGGATTCAGCTTTGGTCCTTTTTCTGCTGCCAGCCTTGTTGGCTACTGCAGTCAATGCCACATCCCCTGGCAAAGGCACTTCTCTGTTCTTGCTTCCCTCCTTTTCAGTGCTGATTGCAGAATCCTCACAAAGTCACATGGATTTTAATGGCTAGGAATCAGCATCTGACAGTACTGTGAAAAGATGCCTTACTGCAAACTAGACACCTTTTTCTCTCTTGTACCGGCTCTGCAACCTGCCCATTTCACGTGTAGCTGCGGTTATGGTGAGTCCCAGGGAACACCCTGGGAGAAAAGCTGATGTGAATGAATCTCTATCCATGCTCCGAGGTCTGTCATAGCACAGCTGTCCTCTCTCTTAAAGCATTTGTTCATCTGTCTTCTGGATCAATGGAGAATCCAGATGAAAAAATCTCATCTGTCTGCTCTTCCTCTCGTTCACCAAGAGATGGAAGCAGAGCTCTCCTCCAGTGCCAGGCCGCCACGCTCTAGCTGCGCACTTGGAGCCTGTCAGATGGGGGGAGATAATTTAAGGATATGATTCAACACAGTAGATTACTAAGTATTCACAAACATACTCCTTTAGAGGATGTCTGGTCTTTCTGCTGATGCTTGTATTTGCACATAGACAACACCATTCTCTGGCTGGTACTTGCTCTTCTTTGTGATGTGTAAACTGAAACTTTTTGAAGTAGGAGTGGTACAGAGTCACAAAGAGTCCACACAAAGGGACTTAGGTGACTAATCACTAGCAGATGTAATCAAGAGAAGAGACAAATGTCACTAAATTGTCCTTGTGAATGGTCCCTCAAGGATTCTATAACATCCTTTTATGGTATCCTTCTTCAAACCAATAATGAATGTAAATATGAACTTCATTCTTTGTCTGGTGTGCTCTTCTACAAATACTTTCAGATAATTTAATGTGTTTAAACTATTTGTCAATAATGTCTGACAAAATTGATCGGAGGGTTTTGCAAAGTCAGAACAACTGGCCTTGAAATGGACTGCAAGAAATTACTTAGTCTGTTCCCCACAAGGAAATACCAGGCCCTTCTTGGGTGATTTTCTTAAATAACTGCTTCTGGCTGTATCTGACTGCTTGTCTAAATATTTGAAAAAGGTGTAATGTCAGCATTTGTGTGTGATGTAAGAACAATGAACTGGTTACTGCCCTGGTCAGAAAGCCTTAAATATGCGTAAATATGCTCATTACTCATTTTTTTTTCTTCTTTTTGCTTTGACTGAGAATAACTGGCAGTAAAGCCAATACAAAGCAAACTTTTGTTGAAGCTCCACTAAAATTCCAATATAAAATTATATTTAAGTTTTCTGTGGCAAAATGGAAACTTAGTGGCAATTTCCTGACCTGAAATATTCTCCTAAAATCAAAAGGCAGTTTCCCTGTTGGGTTTTCCTGCATGATCAATTTAGTCTTTGGTCTGCAAACAAGTGGCTTGATCCAAATGCTGAGAGATCAGGATGTCTGTCACCTCCATGTCCTTCTCACTGAACAACAGAATGTTGACCTGTGAGTGATACATGCAGCTGATCAGAGAATGGTGCTTCTCTTGCTTTCTTGTTAGAGACCATCTAATTTTTTTTGAAAACATCCCAGTGCCTGTCCAGTGTTGCTGCACTCAGCTCAAAATTAGCATGAATTCTGACTGGTCTTATGTAGCTTGCTTTTTCCAGTTTAGTTTATTTCTTCAATTGCAGGTGTTAGGGGATGTAGGATGTGCTCTGTTTCCTTTTTGCCCACAGTCATTTTGCGAGGCAACCCCAAGCTGAGAAGCAGTGACATAGTTCAGTCCAGCAAGCATCACTGATGCTTTGACAGTTTTGCAGCAGGTGAAAAATAGGGTAATGGGTTTAGGTCCAGTGATTTGCAAAACACTAATTTGAAAATATGCTGGTTTGTGCAAAATGGGTTTTCTATGGTCCCATTTGGACTTGTTTAGATTTTTGTTTCTGTTATTACTCTTGCAATCTTACTGACCTCTGATTTTATGACTCCTTTTGTAAGACTGGAAACTGCACTCTTAACTAACAAGAGAAGGTGGTGGTCCTTTATTTCAGCTATGTATCATTTTAAATGCAAGTAAAGTCCTGAAGCAAGGGTGTAACAACAGCCGCATTCAGGGACTTCTGCCAAATGGTGACAACTGTAACAGGGCTGAGCGGAGCAGCGTGGCAGTTGGCTCCGACACTTTCTGTCTGCATCTTCATTTTTTTAGGACTAGTTCATGTCCTAAACTCATAGTTCACTTAGAGGGTAAAAGAGAAAGATATTTGCCTTACTTGCACAATGGAAAGCATTTACATTTGAGTATGTTGTAATTATGACATCAATAAAAATTATAAGACCTGTGAATTTGCCACTCAACTAGGCACCATGATTTAATGAGGTGAGTGTGTGACTGGAAGCTAACAGGCTGCATGTAGTTACTATTCATATATGGTTATTATGTACCTGTCAAAAGTCACCTCCCTAAGCGGAGTCCTGGATTAGTCTTTATTTATTTAAAGACTTTCAGCGCAATAAGCACACTGTGGACAGCACCACTGTCTGAATGTGTAAAAATCCTGCTTTTTAAGATCAATCACTTGTTTGCTAAACCTGTCTGAAGCCTAATAATTCAATAAATGGCATGCAGCTGATATGGCCCTGTAAAATACTTTAGACACAACAAACAAGAGGAAATTGAGTCTTTTTGAGAAGAATGATGCTGTTTTTAAGAGCATTTTGATGTCTGTCTCAATCCAGAAGGCAACAGACCAGAACCTGAACAGCAAACTTAGCCTGAAAAATGAACATTTGAAATTGGCACCCTCTGACTAAAAAAGCCTGTTCCCAAGATATAATCAGAGCTATAGTGGAGGGAAAGCATCTGGAAATTTAATCGTGCTAAGGAACACTACAAAGAATTCCTAAGCACCACTTTATGAATCAAATCAAAGGGTGTAAAATGAAATAACATCAAAGCACCTTAAACTGTAGGGCTTCTTTCACACTGACCAACTGTTATTTACAAGATCCAGGCGGTTCTCATGGCTGGTGTGTTATCAGAGGCAGATAGATAAGGTTGCCAATATTATAAAGAATCACTTTAAAAAAATGACTTTTTATTTTGCCTCAACAACCTGAGACACTCCAAAACCTCTCATTTTTAGCGAGAAGGCAGGGGAGAGGAGTGGTATTCTCATGAGTTTCTGAAAAGCCAGCCTTCTAGAAACGTTAGGTTGATCACTCTAACTCACCATGTTATAAAAATCATGGTCACAGTTTGATCTCAGTTATAACACTGTAAATCAAAAAACTCCACCAAAAGTAGTAGACTTGGTTGAACAGTAGCACTATGTTAATTTAGAACAGCATAGGATTCACAGGACATTTTAGATCCCATAGGCAGAAATACGAAAACATTCCTTTTTCATATAAATCCCTCAGTGGACAAGGACGTAATCCAAAAAAGGGACCTTTACTGTACAACATGTTTTTTTTTTTAAAACAAAACAAAACAAAACAAAACAAAACAAAACAAAACAAAACAAAACAAAACAAAACAAACCAACAACAAATAGTAAAATCTTTTATCTCTTAGTAGTGGATCTGTGATTTTGCCAACAGTAAGAAAAGAGGACTATAAGCATTGCCTGTGTGTTTTAAAAATAATTTCTGCTCTGTTTGTCATAGTGTTACATGCAGTAGCAGCCTCTAGGAGGCATACATAATCGCTGGCCATAGGAGAAAATAATACAAATGGTATTGCAGATGCATGCACAGATACACAATGCATTTGGTTCTGTGGGCTTTCTGAGAAAATATTTGATGAAAAACTGACTCAATCAACTGGACAAGCCACTCTTTCAATAGGCCCTTATAAATTCAGATCTTGGATAAAGTTGTGCTTTCAGTTGTACAAGCTCAGTCCTGGAAGTCACTTGCCAAATTCATTTCTGCTTCACAACCAAGCAGATGAAAACACAGTTCAGTTCCTTGGGATTGGGCAAACTGCTTTATCGGTCTGCTTTTGTGCCTGAGATCTGCTTATGTGACTTTTCTGGTGATACTGGAAGCTAGAGTATTGTTTGTAAGAATCTCCGAGGCACCAGATAATCTGCTTGTGCATACAGAAAATGACAGGGAAGTTTTTAATTACCAAAGCTCTTAAGACCTGACCCCATCTGTCAGTTTGCTGTGAGCCAAAGGTAAATCTAAATGTAGGAGAATATCAGCAAATCCTGACAGTGAAACCAACGGCTGTTGGGTGTGGTTCCTTTATACAATATGTATGGAAGCAAAATGGTGGCTCAAGCTAATTTTACTATTTTAGTGGATCCAGTATTTCATTCCTTACCCACTCAAAGATCCCCTGGGCTTTGCTGTAGAATTATGTTGAAATTGGAAATGGAGATTGTGTTTCAAATGAAACAAAAAGGGAAGCGTTGAGAACATCCAATTGAAGAGAATAACAACATGACCAACACACAACAAATGCAATTGTAGAAGTGGGAGAATTTTGTTTATGAGAACCAAGAAAGGAGAGGAAAAAAATCAGAGAAAAATGTGTAAAAGGGCTTAAACTTTATCAACGTGAGCAATTTCTTAACCACATTTACAAATAAATACCTTCTGTTCCTTGAACATTTTGATGTTGTACTTTCCCCCCCTCCCTCCAGAAGAAGTGAACATGAAGTTGAGAACCCAGCTTTGCTGCTGGCAGAGAGCTTAACATTTCTATGTAAAGGAGCTACCAGCACAGACCATTGGGACAGACAGCTGTGCACATCCACAGTTGTCTTATGGAGAACGAGCTGTGATTACTGGAGTTGAGATGCCCAGCACTTACAAGTTCAGTGGTTAGTACAGTTAGTGAAACCAGCCAGACTGCAGGTAGTGTAGCTGGGGAAAGGGCTGTCTTATTTTGCTTTAGGAACTGTGTGGCATCCCTGCTTCCTTACTAGCAAAGACAGTGCCATTTCCATATAATTAAATGTTAGCCTAGATCCTATTTAAATGTTCCAGCATTCTTGGTAGAGATTTATTAGTGCAGCTGTGAGACTATGTATGTCTGATGTGGTAATGTGCATTGGCCAGGAGTATGTCCTTCTGGTCTCTGTGTTGTCTTCTCCTTATTGTGTGATGTTAGCCCTTGCACCCACAAAATTTCTGCAAGTCTGCAAATGAAATTGCCTATGCAAGCACCATCTCACCTAATGGATTCACAGGGACATTGAAATCGTGGGATGTATAGTGATTAACATCAGCAGAAGATTTGGACCTGAGATTTTGGAAGTCTAAGTACTGGGATGGATGGCTAGAAATGCTGGGATTTGTATCTGCATTGTTATTGATGGCCCCAAAAATGAACTGATGCTCCAGAGTTTCCCCATCTTATGGATTACTGATTATTGTTCATCCTTTATTAAAAATATAAACAAGATCACTGTAAATTTTAGTAAATATTATTGTCAAATAACAAAAAATTGATATAAATCAAATTATTAGAAGTTGTTCTTCACATGCATTTTTTTTCCTTTTCAGTGTATAGTAGTGATGCTTTCAACTGCTAAGTCCACATTGTTAGCCTTCCCTCATCTCAACCCCAGTGCTCATTACTGAAAGTTTAGAGTGAATGTAAATTGGGTCTGGGGTTTGGAAATCTGTTTGAAAGAACAAAGTAGAAGCCTTTCTAGTTCAATTATAAAGCTCATTTATTCAACCTTTTCTTTCCCAACAGGCAGTAAATAAGCGTCTGCTTTTTTTTTTTTTTAATACTTGTTTACCTTTTTTGTTTGTGTGAATATCACAACATCCCTCCTACCCAACATTCACATAACTTTTCTCTGTGGGGGAGGAACAGAGAGGAAATTTCACATGACAGACATTAGTCTTCTTTGTTTAGTCTTAATTTGGGAAAGTGCTCAGATGCTGTGATGATTGGCACAGCATGAATAGGAAAGGACAACAGAGTAATTCTGTAACTCGTGCCACCCTCTCACTCCCACGGAAGTCCATAGGGTCTAACTAAGTGAAAATTTGTCTTACATTTCCTAAAATGAACTTGGTTCTTTGTTGGGGAATGGCTACGTGATCAGGGGCACAGATCCTTGGATCAGTTTCTTGAGCAGTCTCGTGTGTGAGAAAAGCTGTGTGCTCTGTTATGTGCTGTAAAAACAAGGTAATAAATAAGAAGCCAAGGACAGCTCTGCTCAAGATCGGAGCTAGATGCTTGAGAAACGAAACTTGTGGGATGCGAATGTGGGAGACGAAACTTGGCTGCAGCTGCCTGCAGGTGGCCTCTGTTCATTTAAGATAGACATAACTACTGTTGTTATAACTGATTATGGATACTATATAAGTAGAAAGCTGACTGCAATAAATTGGAAGCACTTTTATCAACCATATTGGCTGTTTGTGCTTTCCCCGTCGTCAACTGGCGCCCGAAACAGAGGATGGGAAGCG
>WKFP01014747.1:143101-214312 GCA_011057875.1 Pterocles orientalis
ACTGATAATTCGCATTGCTTATTCTTGTATTATGAAACAGGTTACTCACATTACTGCTCAGGCATTTACTGTCCAAAAAGAAAAAGGGGGAATTGTTGGGGAATGGCTATATGATCAGGGGCACAGGTCCTTGGATCAGTTTCTTGAGCAGTCTCGTGTGTGAGAAAAGCTGTGTGCTCTGCTATGTGCTGTAAAAACAAGGTAATAAATAAGAAGCCAAGGACAGCTCTGCTCAAGGTCGGAGCTAGATGCTTGAGAAACGAAACTTGTGGGATGCGAATGTGGGAGACGAAACTTGGCTGCAGCTGCCTGCAGGTGGCCTCTGTTCATTTAAGATAGACATAACTACTGTTGTTATAACTGATTATGGATACTATATAAGTAGAAAGCTGACTGCAATAAATTGGAAGCACTTTTATCAACCATATTGGCTGTTCGTGCTTTCCCCGTCGTCAGTTCTTCCTCCTACTAGACTTCATTGGGATAGGACTGTGACCTTAATTCTTCATGGGATGTGTTGTAAGCAAATAAGTGCTGTTTCCCTTTTACAAAGAATGCAGAGGTAACACTCCTAATGTCAAAATCAATAGGTGTGCTCAGTCCATTAAACCACAACATTCACAGTTTTCCTTCAATCCCACTACTAATTTAGAGTAAATTTAAATTTGTTTATAAATCCTGAGCTCTTGTATGTTGTGTTTGTGAAGAAAAGTGGTAGTTTAAAAGAGTTGTGTAACGCAAAACAAAACAAATCGCTCCAGGCATACCCGGAGTACATCTTTTGCTAGATCTTAGCCACACTAACTTTAGGAAAAAAATAGTAGCTTCATTGCTTTCTTGTTTCAGTTTGGGTTTTATACCCTCATTCTCCTTCAGTATACAGAGAGAGAAATGCCAATTGCTCTCTGACATGGTAATGCTCTTAATAATCCTGTGGGGAGCTCTAGGGTCTCTGACAACTTTATAATAAAAAATTGTAAAAACCAAGTCTTTGTGATTACACAAAGCACCCTGGACAATATAACTCAAAATGTTTTATAACCTTTTTAGGTTCAGTCTTGATGTCAGGTTTGCCATCTACATCTTGCTCTTCTTGGACCATGAAACTACACACATGAGAGTCCTTTCAGTTTTGCTAATAGTTATGTTTCTACACTATTTGCTCCAAGGCAGTCAAGATTTAATAGCTTCACCTTGCAAGGCACCAATTGCCTCCTCCAGGGTCCCAAATTCCTTAAACTCCTGCAGTAATTTGAATGAGTAAGGAGAGAAGCTGGGAAATAAACAGGATTCAGTTTCTTGGTTGTTAAAGGTGGCTTCTTCTGAGCATTGTATGGTAGTAGTCCTTGCTGTGCTTCTAGGGGTTGTTGATGCCAGTAATGGATCAGGCTTTAACACTATGAATTAACGAAACAGTGAGGTGGGTGAAACATGCACTCCCTATTAAAACCTTGTCCCTGAAAAAAGTCCCAATACCTTCAGAAATCAAGCCAAGAAGCAGACTGAGAAAAATGAGTGAAAGCAGCAGGAATTTAAAAAGCAAATGCTACATCAAAGGGACAGGAAGGAACTGCAATAACACTGCTGTGATTGCAACTGGGCACAGTCCCAGGAGCTTGGGGAACAAGCACCTCCGATAAACAAACAGAGTTGTTTCTGTACCAAGTACTTATGAAGGTTGGTAAAACATGGAAATACGCTCAGTAAAAGCTGATGAGCATTCTGGTGTTTCATCTTCACAGACATTAATTCCTCAGTTAACAGCAAATACAAAGCCCAATAAGAACACATCTTGCTGCCAGCACATGAGGTCTCTCTGAACCCCATTAAAAGGATGCCCCCGTGAAATCACACTCCCAGAGCTAGCTAGACAAAGGCATTCAGATGTGCCAACAGACTCTGTGTAAGAGCTCAAGGGTTTGAAATGGATTAGGGGGAAAAAAAAAATCAGGTCTTTTTGCACTTTATTTTGGCATATGTCCTCCCAACTGAATGAAACAACAAATCCAAGGGGAGTCACATTGACCGTACAACACCAAGGCAAAATACTAAATAGCTATTCATCCTCTGCTGAGTACCCCAAGAAAAGAAGAGTATTTAATTCTGAGAGTCACCACCCACTCCTGCCTTGCACCCTGATGACCACAATGCAAATAAACACTGTGACTTGGCATAAGTTACTTGCCCCACTGTTTGCATTCCCCAGTCTCAATCTGAGAAACAGAGCACAGGAAGAAGTGCCTGCTTTTATCTTTTACCAAGTAGTTATGTGCCTTGGGATGTGGACCACTCCTAAAAAGCAAGAAAGGAGTGCCTGATGGCTCCTTATGTGCCAATCTGTATGTCTGCCCAGCAGGAGCCATGGGCAGGTCCTCTCTGAATTTGTGACATGCACACTGAAGCCATGATTCTGCAAACAGTCATGCAGATGCTTTATTTCATGCAATCAGGCTGTTTCATATGTTTGATTTTACATATATGAATGGACCATCTGTGTCTGTAAAGTTTAAACTGTGCAAAAAAGAAAGAAAGCACAGGATCATTAAGGAAAAATTAAACAAAACAAATGCTAAAGCCGCTCCCTCCAGAATAATAATGATCAAAAACCAAAAGAAAAAAACCCCAATACCCACCGCAATAAAAGCAAGCTCCAAGTACTTGGAAAGGAACTGAACTTGAGAGCTATGCCTTTGATTTTCAGAAGAGCCACAAAAGGACTAATTGCTAATTGACAACCATGTGGTAGGAACAGACTTGCTGATATGTGAGTGGTTAGAGTGCCGAGTGGGAACTGATGTGGGATCCTTGCATGGTACAGCATGTCTTGCAGAGAGAAAAGGGTGAAAAGAAGTTGAGTCTTGATCTTAAGCTTTATACACTCACGTTTCCCATCTGTGAAGGGGATGGCAGAACTTCCCTGTCTCACCAGAAGGAACGTGATAGTGGAAGCCACATATAAGAACTTAATGGGCTGAAAAATGAGATTCTGTGACCCAAAGCACAGTGATGGTTTCGGATATTCCTTGTGTGGTTATATATTTTTATACCTCTTCAGCTATTTTGTGATGATATTAGGAAACAAAGGAAATAAAAGGTTTGCATGATAGCTTTCTGAGCAGCCATCAGATAAATCTGATAAGGATTAAAAAGTGAGTTTTCCCATAGGAGCTCATTGAGCTAGCCTGTGTTCAAAAACCTTGTTAGCCAAAGACAGAAAGGGGTAAAACAGTACAGCACAAGACTACTGACCAGCCAAAAAATAACACTCTTCTCTTTGATCTGTGCTCCAGATCTTTTATGTGCCATTTGGATATAAATCTACAGCACACCCTGCACTTATTTGCTGTAGAACATACAGTATACTGAGATTTGTGATGTTGATCAAAGAAGTGCCTTGATTGGGATGATTAAAGTAGGAAAGCAGACCCATGTGTTTCTCTTTTGCACAAGTGCACACAAGGGACAGAAATTAATCAAAACAATGTCAGGAGCTGAGGAAGCTTTGTATCACCTACCCCCTTTGGTCTGCAGGACTGACCGTAAGCACAGAAAAGGCTCAGGAAAAATAACACGCCTTAGACCATGCAATTCTTTTATCAGATGCAGAAAAAGGCTTGCCACATGGATCATAATGAAGGCAGGAGGACTGGACCAGTACCTCCAGGTAGGAATCTTGTTTTGGATTCCTTTGATGAAGATGTGTGTGATCAGCCACAGCACCTTTCAGGAAACTAGAACTATTGAAGAAAACATTAGCTTTACACATCTCCCAATATGTTTATTCTATAATTCTTGTAAGGAGATTCTTTTTTTTTTTTTCATTTTTTTTTCCATATGGATGGCTACCTTTTGTTGTATGATATCTTCTTGAGAAGTTTGATATCAGGAGAGAAGAAATGTTCTGCAAATTTTCCTTGATCTCCTATATCTCAGGGAGATCCTTGACATTTTAATTTCTACTGTGCTTCACAGTAGCTAGTGAAGTTTTTAAGATCTGAAAGTGACCTTCCCCATCACTAAGCTTGCCTCTGAAAGCACAGGATCAATTGAATGAGCTGTATGTAGGCATCTTACATCCTAGCTCCTTACAATAATTTCTCCCAAATCTATTTAACTTTTTCTTTAAAGGAAAATGTGAAGTTAATTCAATTCAGTTGTGGGCACAACAGTCATAGAGAGTACTCTGGTTTGCGTCTGCAGTTGTGGAGTACAACCGAGGCATTCTGAGTTTACATATTGTGTCATTTACATATGGTGTCATTTCCATAAGATGTGGGCAGTCTGACAGACACTTGTGCAAGGTATAGACAGTCTCTGAAATTCAGATGTTGTATTGGGGCAGAAAGACTAAAAGCTGCTGGTCAAAGCAGCTAGCACTAATTTACTGGTTAACTGAAAATTGAGAAGCACATTGGAGCTTTTTAGCCACAGTAATATTAGAGAGATCACAACACTTTCTACTCAGTATGTGCTAAGAGATCTCAGGTCTCCCCCAGTCTTTTCTTCCTGATTTGTATTTCGTTTCAATGTAGAGAAAAAAAAACAGCCTCTCCACAGGTAGGCGTATAGGGTGTGCTTAGATGTAATTTTCAAGATGTTCTGGCTCCCGTCCCTTGTGCGTACTCACATGTTCTCCACATGAAAATGAAGGTGTGTGAGTACAAATGGGACACAATGAGACCCAGATCTTGCTCCGATACAGGATGAAACCCAGAAATATATCCGGATCTGGGAAATGGGAGACAATTCTGGATGCACTAAGATGAATGTGGCCATACAGACCTATAAATTAATGATATCCATCTGGGCTGCGGTTTAGCAACACAGGACCGTGTAAATGTAAGGTAGTCACTCCCATTAATGTGCTTTACCTTGTTACACATTTCTATCTCTTTTGACCCTAGGATCTCCAGATTCTTAAAGGAACTCATAAATCTTAAATTCTTATAGGAGTCTCATAAATCTTATGAATTAGCAGGAAAAATTAGGAAATATTAGAACAAGTTAGGCAGTAAATATTTTTTGCCCACATAAAAGGTATCATTGCAGAGGTATTTCACAAAGCATTTTCATGGTTTTGGGTTTTTGATGAAAAAAACAAAACCAAGCTGTTCAGAGTTGCATACATCTTATTATTTTTAAGCAAAAAAATAGAAAGCATAGACATAAATTTATTTGTTTAATAATCTAGATTAAAATAGCTCAGTTGTTTCTAATAGAGCATAGACTAATGATTTTCAAGTACTTCAGAAAAAAAACAAAAGTAACATTTTTATCTAGATTTTTCAAGTGAGCACTGTGTTATTACTAGATTATAAACTGGGTAGAATAGTGAGGTATCTTACTGTATCAATTTTGTGCCAAGACAGTCACTGCTTAAAAATAATCAAATACATAAATCGGTAACCTACTTAGTCACATTAGAGAAAATCTGCCTGAGAATAAACAGGTAATTATTTGCAGGTTCTACTTCAGAGCATGACTTTGAATAACTGATATTTTTTAAAAGTGCTGTATGCAGATTTAGCGAACACACAAAACCTGTTGCTTTACTTGTTTATTTAATAGCATCTATTAACCAACAAGAATTTTCAGCTGTGTTTAGATCTTGTGAACATGTTGAAAGTTTTTTCCTAAAACTTATGGGATGTTTTTTCAATGAAATGTGAATATTTAATAACACATTTTCAGAAGAATATGAAATTTAGAAACTTCTGAATCTCTTAAATCACAAGGAAAACAAGACAGAGTGTAACCCTCATTCTATACGCTTCACAATGGTGATGCTGTGTTATTGTATAAATTAAGATTTTTTTTAAAAAAGACTTTGATTCCACAAAACATTCTAAAATATTAATACTGATTGTAACCTAATCATAGTGTTTACCTGTTGCATAACTGTTAATATTATGCAAACCTGGCATTTAGAATGGAAATAAAAATTCACAATTACAAGTAGACCTATTTCTTCCAGGTATTTCTATTATTTGTTTATTCCTTTATTTTTCGATAGTATGTGTTTTCTTTGACTGACCAGGAGAATTTTCTTTCAGGTTAATGCTTGCTGATAATATTTTTCGTCTCCATCCCCACTATTTAATGGAACAGCCTTGTGGAAATTCAGCAGAGAAAATATTCCACAGTGTGAGGCTCCTACTTTTATAATCAGATGGCTTGGAAAGTTCACTCATCCAAGCACGCTAATTGGTTGAATGCTCTTGAGTGCTTTATCACATTATTTCCAAGGGCTGCCCTAAATGCTAGGAAGTGAGCCATGGTTCTGGTGATTAGTGCCAGAAAGCTGAATGTTAATTATTGCTGGGCTACAGTAGTATAGTGACTGATTATCTGTAACAAATTTCAGAAATAGACTATTGAAAGAGCTAATTAAAATCTAATTGAATTGTTTATATTATGAATTTCTGATCAATTCAGTACAAAGGTTGATCACACATTCTTTTGTAGTTGTTCAGAATAGCATGGAAAATTATCAATTTACTATTAAGATTTTACTACTGCAACAGAAAAGATTGTGGTAATGACATTCCATAAGGTGGGAAAAAGAAACAAAAATTTATCTGAATCAAGAATTTTTCACAGGATCATAGAATGGTTAGGTCTGGAAAGGACCTTAGAGATCATTGAGTTCCAACCCCCCTGCCATGGGCAGGGACATCTCCCACTAGCCCAGGTTGCTCAAAGCCTCATCCAGCCTGGCCTTGAACCCCTCCAGGGATGGGGCATCCACAGCTTCTCTGGGCAACCTGTTCCAGTGTCTCACCACCCTCACAGTGAAAAATTTCTTCCTAATATCTAATATAAATCTACCCTGAATGTGTATATGCTCTAAGATTTCATACCCACTCATGTTACTTTAAAAAAATCAGTAATGTGGATAAGTCAGGTACAGCTTATCTGGATTTGGCTGCTATTTCTGCATTGGCAAAGTCTTTAAGTCATGCTTGTATCCTCTGTACTCTTAGCTTTTCCTGTTTCATCACAGAGTCAAGTTTCTTAGTGGGTATTAAACTTTCATTACCAGTTCACCTTTTCATTTTCAAGCAATTCTCAAAATCACCTGGGCGCGGTAGTGGAATGATAGGGACTATAAAGGCTCAAATCCTAAATCCTCTGCTTGGATGACAGTCTTGTTCTGTTCCTATACACTCCTACTAAACTGAACAGGCATTCATTAGCTAAAACCAAAAGAAGGGCCCCCTAAAAAAACAAAAAAAAAACCCAATGTGAATGATTTTTATTTAGAAAACGCATTTATAAAACATAATATTGAATTTATTTAGTAAGTCCTAAGAAAAGAAAAACCCACCACATAAAACTCTGTGACCCAGAGTTTGGATATCTTTGTTATAAAACCAAGTCTTATGACTTGTACATCATAAACTCAGCAGCTGACTTGCTGAGGCCAAGACGTCAGCAGTAGAAAAAATATAACAAAAAAGTAACAGTAAATCCCCTCCATGTTGCTAACTTCAGCTTTTCATCCTAGTGTCCTTTGGGCAAGGGAGACAAGGTAGACCAAACACCATATCTCAAGACTTCCTACATCCAATACTTCAGGCAGCCAACTGGAAAGCAGCTTCCAGAAGCAGGATCCTGTCAGAGATCAACTCCCAGCAGCCCTTTTTAATCTGAAAGAGGCAGGTGTCTTTTCTGATCTCAGTTGTAACAGTATCAGAGAAAAATGAGTGCCAGACAGAAATACTTTGCACAGGCAAACCCTGTGCTTTATTGGTTAAATACATTACAAAATATCAATTGCAAAAACAAAGAGCAAGGATTGGTGATTTTGAATCATGGATTAATGCATTTACAAAATGCCACACTGTTGAAAATGGGTCTGCTGAAGTCTTTATCACCTTTCCTCTTCATAGCAATTCAGCTTGCAGCGGGAAGTACAACAGTATAATCTGAAACAGTAAATATATGGGACTTCTTGCAAAGGCTGCATTTTTCATAGGTGCTCTCCTGGAAGCAATGGGAGAATAACCTGTCCCTCCGGACCACAAACCCTGTTCACGTGCATTTGTTGGCCACTTCCAATCAAAGCAGGGTATTCGCAGTGAGGAAGGAGGTGAATAAACACATGGCAAATCTAATGGCTGTGATAAAGTCTTTTCAGGTGAATAAGAGTCACCCCAAACTGAGAGTTTGGGGCATCTCACTTGAGGTTTGAGGATCCCATTTGAGGTTTTTACCTCTGAGCATTTTGAATATGAACTGTAGGACAGCCAGGCTTGAATACTGCCAGTAGTGCAAAAAGAAGGATGTATTTAATACTGCTTTACCTATGAAGTCTTTACAAACCTTATCTTGGAGCCAAATTCCACAAATGTTGCTATGTTTTAGCTAATTACAGTCATGACATACCTAGGGCCCTGTACTGTCAAAACACGTTGATTATTGTCTAATTCATTAAGTGAACAGGCGAAACATTTTCATATTTTTTTATTTTTACCATGAAATACTGTTCCACTTAAACTGAAATGTCTTTAGAGATGCTGTTTTTTCGTAGATATCCAATGGAAAAATTCTTTGCAGTTCAGCATGCAGTCTCTGGTCTATTCTCAGGGGAAAGAAGAAAACTTGCATGCAGAATGAGAGTTTTTAATCATGAACAGAGTCATCACTACAATTCCTTTTTTGTAAATCTTCTAAAGGCTTTACTTACATGATAATATAGAATGCACGAAACTTCTGGACCCTCAAAAAATTTGCAGTAAGGGAGCTTTCAGTCTCAGGGCACTGTTAATCATTAATCCCATGGTGCCATAACATCATCACCGGACTGAGTGGCCTCCCTACAAATTCTGACTCTGAAGACCTGTATGGAAGTTTGGGAAATAAGTGAGAGAAATACTGTCAGGTTACCTGAGCATGCTGAGTTTCTCTATGCAGTGAAGCTGTGCACAATTTCAGAGTTTACCTTCTCTGTTCTCTGGATAGTTGCTTTATCAGAGTCCTCTGGCAAAGGGCTATGGGTGAAATAGATCCACAATATCCTCTGGAAGGTGATGGTAACAGAGTAAACCCACAAGATTTAAAGTTACCAGTGAATCTGTTTCTCTTTTGGTAGTGTTATTCTCTCTCTGAAAGTGTTTCTAATAGTGGTAGTAATCCACTTGATGGTGACAGCAATTTTTTATTTGTTCCTTTTCTTTATTTTCCTGCCAGTTAATTAATAGGTATTTAAAGCTAGATGTAATGAGGACACCAATGGCAAAGACTTTCCAATGGTCTCCAGGCACTTTTTTCTGCAGTGCTGTTAAGTAAACTCAAACTGCAAATACAATGAATAAGGACTTCCAACTGTGGCCTTTGCTGTTTTGTCATTCAGAAGCAGGACTGAGAAGATGAAGTTACTTAAAAGTGGGTTTAATTCCTAGATTGAAGAAATAGAAATATTGCAGTGTACATCTGCCCAAGGGGAGATTTGATAATTATGAACACTACAGATGAGTAAAAATTATGGTTCTGCATCACATCAACACATGTTTCTTCACGATGTTGACTTGAACCACATCTTAGAGTTTTAGTAAATAAAATTCACAAGCTTTATAGAGTTCTAAACTATTCTGCAGTTTGACAAATAGGTTAATGAGAAGCTGCTGTTACTGAAGATTTAGACAATACATGTATAAACTTTTCTTGTTATCATGAAAACCCTACTATTGGATTAATAGTGACAAGAAGAACCGAAAATATTTCTGACTCTAGTTAGAGCTGAACAGTAGAAAGAAAGAATTTGAGATCAATATAAAATTATTTATATTGTAGATTGATAGCTAAAAACACCATAGAAAAAAATTCATTACTAACATTTCAAGCTTTAATAAACATTTGTTAAAATCGAAATAAAAGTAAATTATAAATCAGATATTCTTTATGTAATACATTTTAAATTGTTGCTTAGAAAAGAACCATGACATCAAGCTTACTGTTTCCAGCTATTTTTTTACCCTAGAAATAAATTTATTGAAAGTAACACTAATGCACAAAAATGCTGCAACTGTCTTCAATCTGAATTAACTGTTGAAAAAAATCTTCTTGTGGAAAAATTTCACCTACTTTGCCTAGTATTTCTGGCATGTGATTTTCAAAGCAAAGGAAATTCAAACTCAGGTCATCCAGTTATCTGGGTTATAGATTTTTCCTGACACAGACACCTACAATCTTTTTCTGCTTAGCCAAATATTCTTGACAGAAAATAATAGCAAAACGTGTTTCCGTTTCTCTTGCATGTCATTTGGCCTTGCTTTTTTTGCATCATTCTTCCATTGGGATGCAGGGCTGAATATTAGTTCCGAAGAGATGTGGTATTTTCTGTTGTGATTAATTACATTTTCCTTAAAATATGATTGTGTGTTTTGCCATTATTTCAGCAAAATAAATCACTCATGATCTAACTTAAGGATTAAAGGTAAAACATGAGTTATTAATACTAAATGTTAGTTTTAGTACAAAAATTTTATTCAGGTTAATCTTCTGTTTATATTTAACAATGTTTGGGCTATGGAAATATTAATGCCTTTGCAAAGAGAAATTCTATGCTTGTCTTTGAAGCAAAAATAAAACTTTGTGAAAATAATTTTATGGAGGATTGTGTAGTGTCATGCACAAATAAGAAAGACTGGCTCGATCTGAGAAGGCTGGCATTCTTAGGAGGACGGAATAAAGTGGGTGGTGTCATACTGGTGATTAAGCAAAGAACCTTCAGCCCACTCACATTCACAAAGGAATCCAACTCTGGAGAGTTTGACACGTGGTGCAAGTCACTGGATTCAGACTGCTGCAGAAAAGAATTTAATATGAAGACTTTTATATACTTGGTGTTTCCAAGGGATTCGGAAGGCCATGTCCTATTTTCAACAGCAATGTACAGCAGTTCATTCAGTAACTAGTGATAATTACCCCATTTCAACTGTTGTAGTACTGACTATTAGAGACTTAAATTCCTTTGAGGATTAGAGTGTAAAGAACTTTTGAAAACAGGATTTAACCTTCTAAATTGATGAGAACTTCAATGATAAGAAAAATGCCCAAGTATATTTAAAATAAAGATATATTTATTATAAATTCATAAGGATTTAAATTAGTGAGTTGGCCTGTATGTCTTCAGAATAAGGATGGCCATTTTACAAGTGAATGGTTTATCAATGCAGTTTATATCAATCCATTGTGCCAAATGAGCCATTTAATAGATTAGACTGAACAGTTACCTGCTACCTGCAAGGAGTGTTTAGTAGGTATATAATGGGGCAAACATCAGTGTTTTTACTGTTGTCAAGTACTGTGCAAGCACAAGGTGCTGTTTTACAGCTGTAGACATAAAGACAGATATCAGACTACAAAAGTGCAGCATATAAATTAGAAGATGAAACACATTTTATTTGGTTCCATTCTTCCTTCTGTAACACAGCGTACTTTCTAAATAGACCCTAACTAATATTAGTTGAGATACTTTGAGAATTTAGTTGACTTGCTTGAGAAATCCACAGTATAATGTTGCCTTCAACAAGATAAAATCCAATGTATATAGTGTAACTAATATAGTTTGAACTAGAACACACATCTTTTATGGAGAAATTGTCTTGATTTGAAGCTTTTCGGTGTTGAATAATAGACTACAACTGCTCAGAGATGTTTTTGGTTCCTCCTTTTTCCGCTCATTTGTGAATTTCTCTCTCTTCTTCATAGATTCACCAAGTTTTGCTGTGCCTTGTTTTGCTGTTACAAACGTTTATTGCCAAAAATATTTATAAGACTTTATTATCAAATGCCTATAAGTAGTTCTACTCTGTGATAATATTACCTGTCCTGATTCCACCTCCTTTTAATCTTTGGTGAAAATGTTTGTTTTACAGTCCTTTAGTCATCCTTGTGGGTGTTCTGTAAGTTTTCACCAATATTCTCTCCTTGCACTGACAGCCAGAAACTGAGCACAATGTCTGTATTGCAACTACATCACTGCTAAATACAGAGATACTATAACCTTTCTAGTTCTATCTCCTTTTCTTGGAAATTAACTGAAGAGTCGTATCTTTAATGTACTATGAGCTGTGTATGAGGAGTACGATTGAAATAGTTTCAGAAATAACTTCTGTAAAGCATAGCTTAAGAAAACACCCTTGATTTTTCTTGGAAACAGATGAATCCACAGAAGAATCAGGAGGAAGTTTAGCAATGGGAGAGCAATGCATCTTTTATCCGTGCAGGGCCAGAGGCCAGCCAGCTGTCTGCGACAGCTCTTCCTCCCATCCTGGCTCACCCTCCAGGCTGCCATGTCAGTGGGATCCTGCCCGGCTGGCCAGAGCCTCCCAAAGGAGCCCATCTTGTCCCGCTGGGACCAGGGGGGACACCCAGGCTCCCCAAAACTGGGAAAAGGAGAGGAGGCATCTTAGAGGTTTCACAAACATCAGTGTCAGGGCCCTCCCTTGTCCATGAGTGTTTCAGCATACAATTTGTGATTCGGGTTTGGGGTTTTTTTTCAAGTTCAGTCCAATTTATTGATCTCCTTTCCATACTCCTTTCCTCATTATTTATTGTTATAGGTTATTGTAGTGTCAGCTGAGCTGTTTCTCATGGCTGTGCTCACAGTAAGGGTAAGCTTACATACCCCAATCACTCTAACACAGCATGTTAGCCCTGCTGGTGACAGTGCTGTTCTGAAAGCTCATGTTTATTTTATTATCCTCCATAAATCCCAGATAATTTCTTAGAATGGCCACATCTGCAAGTATGGGCTATTTGTTTCATTGTCAGATAGATGAATTCTCATTTGGCCAAATTAAGTGCATATTTTTAGCTTGCTGTTGGAGATAGTCTAGCTCACTCTTTGTTAGTGATTCACTACACCACTGAGTTCACTTACACAATTTATTAGTGATGGTTATATGTTTTCTAGCTGTTTACAGATAAAAGCGTTAATTTCATTAAGACCAAGATCCAGTCCCTGCAGGAGATTGTTAGAAACACACCCTTTCAGAGATAATTACCTATTGACGTATCTCAAAATATAACAGTTAAGTCCTTCAATTTGAATGAATTTAATGTTTGCAGTGTTTATTTTGCAGTCTAATTTAGTTTAATAGAATGTCTTCTAGAAAATTAAATATATTACATTGCCATCTACCGGTACAATAAAAACTTGTAATTTCCCTTTTTTTCTTTTTGATGAACCACATTGATTAAACTGCTGACCTTTTTCATTAACTGAGTCCAGACTGAACTGTTCCAGTATATTTTTAGGAACAAAATCAGACTGATAGATCTTTCAGTGGGTGGATAAGTTCTATTTACACTTCCTAAGTATTGGCACAGCACTGTTTTTCTTCCAAATCTTTGGAATTTTCTTTTCTTCTAAGACTTACTGAAAAGTCAACATTCATAATTATCAAGGTTCTGGGCCAGCTCTTTAAAAAGTATTATAAATATAATATAAATATAACTACGTGCTAAGTGGGAAAAATTCTCTCCAGAATTTCAGGATGTTATCCTTGAGAATTAGAAACTATTTTTTTCTTATGTGACTCATATTGACTTAATTGCTATCACCAGACAACTGAAGAAATTCTAGCAATAAGTTTATTTCGCAATTCTGGAAAAATAATTGTTTAGAGGAAAGTAATCTATTTCAAGTTGCTTTCTGAAATTAATTCTCACAAGAACTGATGTTAATGCCACCAGTATTATGAAAATTATAGCATGTTTGCATAACTGAAACATTTAGTCACAGAAGTGAGTGGAAATTTATCTGTTAGAAAGCAAAGACATCAGATTTTATGTGGAAAAGAAAATAAAAACTAAGACATTGAGTTAAGTATTTAACAAAACTCATGCAGAATTTAACAATAAACTGTGTACAAAAATTATTTACAGGCATAAACCGTTGCCGTAGAAATATAAGGCTGCCTAGTCATCACATGAACCTAAAATATTTAAGGCCAAAGCTACAGTTTCTTAGCCAAAGTTGAGACGGATAGGATCAGCTGTACACCATGTTTTTAACACCACTGAAAAGAGTGTTCCAGTTAGAAAATATCCCTTAGAACCTACATCATGATCACTTCTAACTGAGTATGTTTAAGTAACAGAATACATCAATTAAAACTATTTCAGTGTTTATCATTTGTAATGCTCTGCAGGGCAGTTAGCTATTAACACAATGAAGATGCTCTTGAAATCCAGCCTGGGTTACCCTGCATCGAGATCACTAACTGCTCTTTATGCAGTCTCCTTCTGTCTGTCTTAAATATTGGAAAAGTTTTTGCTGAGTCACACAGAAGAGCCTCTTAGATGCTAGACTGAAAATTAGCTTACAAGTACGAGATGTTTACTCGAGATGCAATTTTTTTTTTTTTTATGAGATTACCAGTTTTGATCCATGGATAGATCTGCATTCAAATTGTGAAGGAGCTGAAGTTCAAAATTTTCCCTCTCTCCTTTTTCTACTTCCCTCTCCCTTTTCTAATTAATTAATCACATTGGACATTGTGTTCAAAGTTTGATGGAATAAGGATCATCTAAAGCGCCTAAATATCAAGGAACGACTTCTCAGAAACACTAACCAACTGTATCTTCAGTGGACTGGTTAAGTGATGACGAATGCGACTTGTCTCTGTAGAATGGGCAGTAGGCCAGATTACTGTTATCTTTAGATAGTTGTGCTAACAGGTGCAGCAAAATGTTGCCACGATCCCATTTAGGCACTCAGGATCCAGCAGAAGTGGAGTCAACTTCTGAAAGTACTATCTGCATTCAGATGCTCCCTGCATTAGGATATAGCACCACAGAAAAGTAATCCATTTGTTTGTCATTCCTCACTACCCATTTAGAGAGACATTACCTGAAAAGTTCACTATTGCATGTACCTTTCACAATTATTTTGACCTTTAAAGATCTGGCTCCAGCATCTGGTTCTGGTTTGAAATTGGAGGTTTGGACTGGAGCACACATTGCTTTAACTGTTTCAGAACATAACCTTTATCCCACTCGAGCTGTGTTCCGAAGATGGTGAACAATTTGATCTTAATTTTTTCGGAGCCAGATACATGGTGATGACAGCCAAAATAAAGTGTTAAAATAGGTAGGTATAGAAACCCATTTTGTGGACACTCTTTCATCTACTGGTCTAATTAATAGAGTGTGCTATTAAAAAGGAGTTTGTTAAATGAAAAGGCACCAAATACGGGGAGGAACTTGATGTTGTCACTTGGCTCTTGTGAATCCCTCCTCTTCTTTCCCTCTAACAGAGTGACTAGAGAAGTGAAGAAGGGAGGCAATGCCAGAGGTAGGAAAACTAGTGCAAGAAAAAAACATACACTATATGCACAGGTGGATTTTTCCTGCCTCTCCACAACAGCTTATATGCTCCTGCACTCTCTGACAGTTGCCATTGCTTGCATTGTGCTGTCCTTTACATGTCATTGTCACTACTCTGTTGCTTTGCCTCTCCTTGAATGTTGCTGCTATAGGCAGCTGCTGTCACTACCTGGGGGCTTCAGAAGGTCCTGGGAATAGGGGCAGTACTGGTTGTTTATACTCCTTTGTACCAGAGGAAATTGAAAGTTAGAGCTCAAACAACAGCAACAACAGCTTTAAAATGAGATTGTGACAGCATGAGTCAAGGCATTTGGCTAGCATTAACTGTGAGAATTACAAAGATCTCAAAAAAATAATCTAACTCCATCAAAAAGAAAGTCCAAGAGCAGGAGACTAGATTAGATCATAAGGTTTACACAGGTAAGCAGCATGAGAGCTAACATGAACACCAGTTGTGTCAGATAGTTGAGCAGTGTCAAGTTTACTGTATTTACTTAAATAATAACTGAAAATATCAATACCTAGTCAGTCTTAAGAAGATCTACTGTAAGAGTTCTTTTAGCACACAGACTGCAACTTTGGGGTTGTGCATTCTTCTCCTTTCCATTTTAATGACAGAGATTGAGTACCTATTATCACAGCCAGAAAATGGGTGTTGTTGAGAGAGGGACTACCCTTAGCTACCATTGCCTGGTCCTGTGTAGTTGAATACTCCTCTGCATTTCTATGTCTGTTTTTCCTATAACTGAACTCTACTTATAGCTTTATATTTTAAACTTGTTTTCCTGTTGAATAAATGTCAGGATAATATTGCATGTACATAAATATTTATTTAATATATGTTTATTGAGTAAATACTACACTTACAGTGGTGGTTCAGGAAACTAAAAGAATGTATGAACTGTAGCTGTCACAACATTACTTTCCCCATTCTGATTGGGATTACCATGCTAGTGGAGTCATGGTGGAAATCAAGGAACAATTCGAGTTTCCATTGGCAAACCGGACTGATCAGAACACAGCTGTAAACAATTCAGTCTTACCTTGTTTTCAGCATACAACTTGAGCAAGTGTTTCTGCACGTGCCCATGCACACACACCCACATGCACACACACATTGAGTAGCTTCTTCAGTCTCATATTCCTGAATCTCCCTGCAGTGATTTTTATACACTGGGTGAAATGCCACTGTGCTAGTGCTGCGCTGTCTCTTGGAGGATCTGCTTGATGTAGAGCTGGGACACTGTAGTGAAAACTACTCCTGTTTTATAAGGAGACATGCCTAACCTCCTAAAGTAATGGTATTCACAAAGTATAAGATGAACAGAAATGCAGCAAGTGAAGAAAATAAGATGTGACTAGTGTACATGAAAGTAGGCATAGTCTCAGGTGCGTATAGTCAGCCTGTGACTCACAAGATCCAGCATGTAAATCTGTCTCTCCAGGAAGACTGCTGCACAACTGCATGCAAACCACATCCCACCTGAGCCCTAATGTCTGTTTCTCATCTTGTCTTTTCTTTGACTTGTCTATCCAGACTGAGGTTTTATTGGTAGATCTGTTTCTTATTATGTGTTGGGACAATAATCAGCACAGTGGCATCCAACTGACAGTGTGGACTCAGTATACTTCTGTATACAAATGTAGTATGCTTCCATATTACTGAACTCACTTTGTTACTTGTAGTCTAGCATGTTCCTGAATCAAAAAAACAAAACAGGTTTTCCAAGTGGTGTCTGAGAGACAATTGATATAACTCATATTGTCTTCAGTGGATAAATGATGTATGCCTAGAAAATCCAACTGTCTGTTTAGCTGAATATTTGTGCATCCAAATAACTTTTAGAATGTAACTTTTAATACAGGAACACATGGATATCAACTGGCCTCAAATGTAGTTAAACAGGAAAACAAAAGGATTCCAATTTAAAAAGCAATGAGTCTCACTCAAACTTCAAACAACTTTTCTGATCAGATAGTGGGGAAAATTGTTGGAGTGCTTTTACAACAAAAAATTCTGGCACTATATAATGCCTCAAAGTTAATTTATTGACAGAGGAGGATGTGACCTTATGGGTATGATTAATCTCCATTTAATTGCCTAAAGTTCACTATTTGAGCTAAAATACTTGCAGCTCTCCCTATAGTCAGTGTAGAAAATAGGGTTTTTTCCTGAAAGGCATTGCTTGTATTTTAGCCACTGATTTTAGGACTGAATGAGCATCTCTGCCTATCTCTTTCCATTGACTAGTGGGACAGTCAAAACTAATTCAGACTAGGTATCTATATATGTATGTCTAAAATTAGGGGAGATGAACTTCCCTGAATGGCCTGAACAGTGAAGGCTCAGCACCCAAATAACGAAGGTGAAGAACACCACTTTCTGAAACACACACTCCCATAAGCAAAGAAAAAACATCAAAATTCATCCTGTCGCGGATTCCTCTAGGCCTGGTATTCTGTTTTCTTGGTGGAGGAATACTCCAGATAGGTGCAACTTGTATATTTTGTGTATAATTGTGTTACGTGATGTCACAGAAGAATTGTCTTCAAAAATGTGGTTATTATTATATGTCTTGCATTATGAAGACTGACACAGGCAACCATTGCAGTGTTATCTATACCAAACTAAGCTGCAAATCTAATCTTTTTTTTACAGAACGCCTTTTTCTATCATGCACAATTTACCAGTAGAATAGCCTGGAACAGTAATTTCCATGAGTAAAGTATATTCCATGGAGATACGTTTCTGTAAACCACATTTTTCCTTCTTCTTTAAGAAAAATCAATTTACCTTCCAAGGGTAGATTAATAAGCTATACCTGTTATATTGAATCCCTTTTACTGTTTCCCTCAGGGGCTTGAACAACTTCTAGAGTGGTGTGAATTAAAGGGAGACCAAATACTTTCCTACTTTCTTCATCTCTTGCTGCTTTCTCTTTCTTTGTTTTCCCTTTGCTTTCTCCTATCCACTTCTTCAGCTTCTCTTACTCTGGACCTCAGGTGTCCTTCTCCTTTTTTTGCCACTGTGCCTGTATTTGCGGCCTATAAATATCAGCAGCAAGAAAAAAGAAAAAAATGGACTTTACCTAGGTGTAGATATAAAGTATGTATCACATCTGTTCCTTCAAATTCTGCTGTAAGAGTGTACACTCATCTTATGATTAAAATATATACAGTTATATATACCTTTTGCTTACCATTCCACCTTGCTAGGTTTTTCTTTGGATGATTGATGGTGAGACTTCCGGAAGATCTTTAAGATCCATACATTCTGCATGGTGTAGCTTTTTTCAGACTAACCTGCTAGTTGGGGTTATTGTGAATGGCTATTATTTTTTTCCCTTTTCTTCCCCCAGTTTATTATTTCTTAAAATATATTTTTTTTCATTTCTCTAGAGAAGTAGTGAGATTTGGGACGCATCAATGAAGGACTCTGACTTATAACTTTGTGACTGTGGAGGAAATTGCTTTGTATAAAGCAGTAATAACTGATGTAGTACAGTTCTAAAGGTAGGGTTTTGTTCTAGATGTATGTTAGCCAATTCAAAAAACTTTTATGAGATCAGCAATAGCCTATGCATTATTCTGGACACTATATTCATGATGGTTTTATTGAAAGAAAGAACAATAATAAGAGATTCTCTTTCTTTTCTCCTTTTGAAATTTTTTATCAAGCAATCAGCTCTAATTTTAACTTTACAGAAAAAGGATTGGACAAGAAGACCTTTAATTAAAATAATTTTAATACATCTCCTAGTTCTGTACTTTTCTGTTTTCATTAGAGAACATTTCTTGATTGCCACAAGTAACCACAAACTTACACCTAACTGTATTGAACTAAGTGAACACATAGGTCAACAGCCATTTCTAATACTAGTACTATCCTTCACTTCTATACATATGTGTCTATAATGTAGTATTCATACAGTTATTATGTAACAGTATTCATCTTCCAAAAAACAGTGGTAGAGGTTATTTAAAAAAGGTGTTTTTGTACCCTGATTTCGAGAACTTATTTTTTATTTAAGAGCTGAGTGGTCTGAGAAACCGCTTGGTTCTGGAATCAGTCATAGGAAATATGTCTGAAAAGCATCTCAAGAGCTTGCTTATTCCACACTGTCCCCAAGGGGGATCCCTAGCTCATTGCTTACAGACATCTGCCTAGGCTGTTCTTAGAGACCTCCAGTGACAGAGACCCCACAACCAGGAAATCTACTCTGATGCTGAACAGTCTTAGGCTTTCTCTTATGCTTAAGAATTATTTACTTTGGTCTAATTTCCACCCATTGCTTATTGTTCTAACTCAAGTGCACAGGGAGAACAGCGCATTCCCTTCCTCTCCATAGCCCGCCTGTTTCTCGCATAGGAGGGAGAACATTACTTGTTCTTTCTAGGTAATTAGAACACAAATGATGCTGTATGAAATCTCTGGCTTTAGATAATATGTCGGCTTTTGATCATATACTTCTCTTGCCCTCTACTGGGTGGGAATGTGAGATTTAACAGAGCTCTCATATAGGTCTGGTTAATATCCAGTCCTATATAAATATATATAGCTACTGCAGACATTTCTAAGATTGATTTCGGTCAGTACTAAACAGCAGAAGATATTTGTCCTCTGAATTATTTTCTAATCTTGCAATGAAATGCATCTGAAACCATATGCACTTAATTTATTTTCTTTGCTGTTAACCTGAAAGTAGTCTAAATATATGTTGAGATGTGAAACTATAGATTGACCCCTTCCATTGAAAGTGGTTAACCCTGTGAATGATTAAGGCAAGCTTTTGAAACCACTTGTTATCATGATGCAAAAGACAGCTGAAGAAAAGCTAAGAATACTAGTAAAGTGTGTCACCAGTAGCTGGGCCTTTACTTGAAGCAAGAAGAGAATCATTCTGCTAAGAGAACTGACATCTCCTCTGTTCATTTTACTGCAAAACAAAATAACTTGCTCCAAACCAACATTAGCTGATGTCTTGACCTACAGAGAGCTGGCTCCAGGCTGAAGCACATTTCTGTGTTTGAATAAAGGCACTCCCACAGTAATGACATTTTTATTTCACACAGTGACCCAAATGGATTGGGTTTTTTGTGTTGTTGTTCCAAAGAGTCCTTAACTGATTAGCTTGCTGGAGGCCTAATGGAAGACTAGTGACAGAATACTCTAATTGAAATATGTGTAGCCTTTAAAAGTAGTTTCTTTAAAAACATCTGAAATGCATCCAAAACTGGTAGAGAACTTCACAGAACAATAGTAATTACATGTGGAAATCTGTGTTAAGTATTTTTGTCTGTCCTCTGTGAACAGATGACTGTTTCCTGTGCTGTACTTCAGGATATTTAACTTAGAGTAGTTTTTGGTAGCTCTGTAAAAATAGCTTCATTTTACCACAGAGAACTGCAGGTCATCCCCTTTACTGATAAATGTTTTGTTGGCTGATATAAATTTAAAAAACCACAACCATGTGTTTCCTGCTTTTTATTTCTTGTAGTGCTGGAAGGCTGGATGTGGGGAGGTTGAACTCTAGGACCCATTCAGTCTCATTGGTCAGCAGAAAAATACTTCCAATGCCACCCACCATCAACTGCACCTGTGCAAAGCCACGTAAGGGACATAGGTATCTCTGTGGATGTAATTCACATGGGATAAGCTTTACTGCTGGTGACAATGTTTAAAGTGGAAATAAACTAGCATGAACCTTAGCTCTCACGTTGAGTGTTCAGGGCTGACGGCTATGGAGAACATCTTACTTGAGAATTTAGGACTGTGATGTGGAAATAATTGAGTCACAGCAATCTTCAATAAGTCAGTGTTGTCAGAGTACTTTTCAAAATGCTGCTGCACTCAAAATTATTCAAGAACTGGAATTTCCTCTGGGATTTTTTTTCAGAACAAGTTTCGTAGATCAACAGACCACGCATTTGATTTATGTTTCCAGATCCAGTGTGTATTTTCTTTCCTATAACTTCAGTGTCTTATGTTTTCCATTGTATTTCATGCAGTAAGAGTCAGGCTTATACCTCAGAAACGTATGTTAGCCTAATGCTGTGGTTTCTCCCTGAAAGCTGTTTCAGAAGAAAATGAAAAATCCCATAGAAAGAAAGGCAGAAAAGTACTGCAAACTGTAAACTGCTCTCAAAGAGTGACACTCTTGATGTGTAACTTGAAAATTTCAGAATTGCTTAGTAAAATAATAAATTTGGTAATCTTATTTGCCTTCTGTTTCTTCACCTGTTGATCATACGTTCGAGCTTTTCTAAGCACCCAGGAATCAAACCTGGCTGGATATTGTGATGCAGACAGTAGAGATTTGAGGAAAGGAATGATTAGTTTCATATTGCAATGAAAACATGAGTCTGCAGAACTCCTAACTTTTCTTCATTCCCCAATTATCTGGACAGAAAAAAGAAGATGGATCTAAAGGAATTTTTCCCTTGTGTCCCTTCATTTGCTTGCTCTGGGAGCAGGGAACTGAGCCAGGAGTTGTTATGGCTGTGCCCAAAGAAGAGGATGAAGTGCTGCGTCCTGAGCCTACTGAGGGGAAATAGTGCTATCCTCTGCTTTTAGGAGCAACGTGATGAGATTGCACATTCAGTTCAGCTACCCTTTGCTTAATCCTTCCAGCTCACTGTACAGCTTTGTCCCCTCAGGCAATTACATGAGCATGAGGTTTGCCTAAATTTTATTTGTGAGCCTCACTGTCCTCTTTCCTTGCCACACTTCTTATGCTGTTCTTTCCTGCCCACCACCTTTTGCAACAGAACCAGCACCATACTGAGAGCAGAGGAGGCAAGCAGAGTACAGGTCTAAGTGGTGGTAGGTGCAATCCCTGCTTTCCTTCTTCATGAAACAGTCTAGTGTCCCTAGCTCAAAGCTACGTGGCTTGCCAGCATGACCTGAAAATCCTAGGCACAACAGAGGGAGACTTTTTTATGCGACTGGATTTGTCTGGGTACAAGTCAGAGAGAGACACTTGTGGGGCCTGAAGGACTAACAGCAATTCCCCATCACAGCCTCCCAGGCAGCACTTTCTCCCAGCACAGAAATTTTTAATAGAAAATAATTCTTTTTTTTGGAGCCACAGCTATTACAGTGGCTGCTGATTGTGTTAAAATGTTTTTCTGTCACTGAAGAATAAAATCTTTCTCCCTGAGAAATTTTAGATTGTTATTGGACATTATTAGCAAAGAGCTGAAAAATGTAGCAGGAATTTGTTCCTTTATTATGTCTGAGCGGAATGAAATTTATCTTTAGAGGTTCCACTTACCTGCACTTCCAGGCATCAGCACAAGAAGGCACTGAAACACTGCAGTTCTTCATCCGTCAGCTTACAGGGCATGTTTCCGATGTTCCTTTAGAAAGACACACTGCACAAATTAACACCAGCAAATGCTAAACTGTGGTTTAAGCTATTATTCAGTGCATCATGCTTTTAGTTCTCATTTACATTTGTGCATGCATTTCTCAATGTGGTGTTGTGTTTGGGAGTACAGGTTTTCCTCACAGATTGATGACAAAAGCCCAGCTGCAGGTAGCCGGTCCTGTACCTCTTACCTGATGGAATAGACAAGTCATTGGATAATCTGATCAAAAGGAAAAAAAAATCTGCTGCCATGAAAATGTGAGTAAAGAACACAATGGAGTGGTTTTTTTTTTGTTATATATTATAAAGAAATTTTAAAATGAAATACACTGAAGAAAATGAAACAAAAAGAGGTGTATTTCAGCCTTTCTTACATTCATAGAATCACTTTGGATTGCTATTAATATAAACAGCATGAGATTATGGTGTTGAGATACTAATTTTTCCACATCTTCAGTCAAAGCCTCATGTTATTATGTTCCCCATAGATAAAGAAGGGGCAAAACAAGATGGAAGCAAAGGAATGTATCTGCATGATTTAAGGGGATAAAAAAAGTGATAGCACTTGATTCCATACTGCACTTGCTTTACTCAGATGCCCGAGGGGTACAGGACAGGGGAAAAAGAGTAGTTTTCTGTTGTTTTGATGGCCAGAATTTCCAAGTGCTAGCATGTTGAAGGGTAAGCAGTTGCTAATAAGATCCCAAAAAAGCAACCTCATTAATACTGAAAAGCCTGCAGAGAGCACTTCACATATATAGGTAGGGGCAATCATAGACTAATTAGCTCAGAAGGAAAAGAGGTATGTGAATAAAAGTCCAGCTTGTGCCTTGCTACCAAGCTGGTGCTCAAGGGATGTGGGAATGAAATCAATCTCATCCTCTATGTAGAGCACTGTTCCAAGTGGCAAAAAACTCTGAAGAAAGTTTGCTCACAGATTTCTGAGTTTGCAGACACAAGAAATACTGCTTACATGTTTGTTCTATTTCAGACCCATGTTCTTTCTGAGTGCTTTCTTCAAGAAAAGGTGACCCACCACATGAACTTGACAGTGAAAATAGTTCAGACATGAGCTCTCAGTAGTACTTAGTCAGCATCTCTCCAGATAGTGTGCCACAAGTGTGAGTTTTGCCAAAACAACACATGAGCAGGAACTGGACCAGATGAAACCCAAAGGTCCTTTCAAGCATAAATTATTCCAAGAATTTGAAAAGTTATACTAGATTCAGAAATTTGTTTTGTCCAGTTCGCTACAAAACCAGATAGAATTATGATATTTACTGAATGGACTGCAAAACTGACTGGGTCTTGAAAGGTAGCAAGGCCAAGAGATCAAAGACTGGAAGGAGGGGAAGGACAGGACCTTCTTAAGCTGCCAAAGCCAACTTATTTTTTAACTGCACTATCAGAGACCAAGTTAGAATTCCCGTACTGGATCAGAAACTATCATATTTGATCAGCCTTGTGCCTCTTTCTCACTGTGGAGAGATCCCTTTCCTGGGAGATTTTGACTTAACCTGTGACAATTACAGATTGAGAGAAATATCAGCTGCTAATTGTTGACATCAGCATGAAATATCAGGGGTTTATTGCTCAAAACATGTTCTGTTTGTATTTCTTTGATATAGATAATTTCATACTCCCTAGACAGCTGATTTCTCTTTCAAGAACTATTTTTACAGTTTTTAGTAAGATTTGTTTTGATCAATTGCCTTTTGGTTTCAGCAAAATAAGGATTGCAACTCTTTAGCTGCTGAACACTGAATTCCTGAAACAAACTTCTCAATCCATTGTGTCTTTTAGATATCTCTAGGTACATACATGTTTCTGGATGATGTGTGCCTTTCTTATTTGCTCCTCCTTTGCTTTCTGTTGAGTAAGACCATCATGTTCATAACAAAAGAAGAATGTCTATGAAAATAAACATGACAAATTTATCTCTCTGACTGAAAAGAAGACTTTAAGAATGCTCACAAGTATATAAGAGTTTCTTATTGTGGAAAGTCATGAGCAATATTGAGAATATTATATATATATATATATATATAGTTTCAGTTCAAAGGTTCAGTGAAAATCAATGGTGCCATCAGCAGAGTGATACAATGCACATCTTAGACCTTATTTGATGTTGTATACCAAGCCCAAACACAAAGGTATGTGAATGTTTAAAGTAATATATGTTTCACACCAAGTGCATTTAAAATATATGTTAACTGACATTCAGCAAATTATTTGATGCTTGTCTGTATGATAAGTACCTAAATTCACATATTGGAGATTTTTTTGGGAAAACTATCTGTAAATGCAATGATTATGCTTGTTTTCTTTGTTTCTAAAGTAACTCAGGTCCTGAAAAGATGCCACAAACTAGTCACAGAGAACCTTTGTTAATTAAAAATGTAGAACAACTTTGAGCAGTAGAACACAAAAAATGCAGCATCGTTAGGAAAAAAAATAAGTGACTACAGCAACTTGTATGTGTTGTGCCTACCATACTTGACCCACATAAATGTAAAAAAGCTGTTGAATGAGGGGACTTAATTCTGATGAGAAACTCTGTTCTTGTACTGCACCATTATATCTGATGGGAAAATTACTGTTCAACTCAACAGGAACAGAAATGAGATTTCGGTAATTAGAAGAGGGGAATATAGTATTAATGGATCTATTAAAAAAAGAATGAGGCCATGAAATAAGTCTAAATCAACATGAACACATTTTGGACTGGAAAATGTAAGTGCTGGATGTAGGTCCTGTTGATGTTCAACAAATGACAGCTTTTCTTTAGTCTGATGTTCAGTTTGCCCAGCAATTGAACAGTAACCACAGCTTTCCCTCTGCAAAAGGTAATAAAGGTCAGAAGACTCATAAGAACAAATACATGACTGTAAATTATGAATAGATAAGGTTCAAAATACTATAAGGAAAAAAGGAGGGCAAACAGACAGAAGCATGGAGATTTGTGACTTTCATAACTCTCCATAAACTGTTAAATCAGACAAATCAGTTTGACTACCCAAAGCCCAACCCTCGGCTACAGCTTGGTGACAGTCAGAAGTCCCAGGTGCATCTGTGATGAGCTGGTGGAGACTTTTCAGATTGCTGTAACATGTCAGTGGAGCCTTGCCAAGGAGCATCACTACCTAAGAGTGTCACTGTGTTGTATTGTTTACCTTTCTGTTTTGGCTGATCAAAAAATACTTTTCTTCCAAATGCAATGAGACCCTTTTGTTCTATGGCAGAAAGAAATGAGATTCTGGTGTGATCTTTCCCCAGACACCTCAAAAGATAGTATATACATAATAAAGATATGACAATAAATTCTGTATTTCCACCTATAGTAATACTTCTTGCATTGGCATGTGTAGCCTTTTGAGATGCTTTATGTCTACTGTTTGTTTTACAGGCACATAAGGAGATGTTAATCATAAGAACCACTTTGGTTCTCTGGCTCACACAGCCATGAAATTCTTCAGAGTGGGATATTTTTAAGCATTTCTAGGGGGAAAAAATCTACCTTACACTTAACTCTCCACAGAAGAAAATGAGGGAAAATGCCACCTGTATTCTTGGCCTGACTAAAAGCTTTTTTTTTTCTTTTCTCCCTCAGTATAAAATAGTCAAAGTAGTTTATCTTTGTGTAGGAATGAGTGTGTTATACATGGGAGAAAAAAATAAATAGCTAAGGTAAAAAGTTAGAGATGGGTAAAATGATCCCGATTTGTCTCTAGAATAGCAGATAAATTTCTGAATTACAGACTTATCATATCACATGTATGAACAAAGCCTAAATGCCACTGATACATCACAGAATAGAGTTTGAAAACCCTTAAGTATTCTTCCCCATTTAGTAAAGACTGCCTTGGAGGTATACAGTGACTTTGCAAATGGTTCTTCAGAATACACAGAAAAAAGAAAGGAATCCTATATCACGTTACTGTTCATTTTTGGCAAATCTTTCCATCACAGGGTGAAAGCTTAATTTTTTCCAGAGGGAAGTTCAGATTTTAAGAGGTAAGAAAAAAACTGCATTGATTCTAAATTAATATGTCTGCCTCATTTTTAGAGCATGGCATGGAGTGTATTTTTTTTAAAATGTCTATAAAGGTGTGAATAAACCCACAAGCTATAAACAAAAAGAAAAGCTGAAGGAAGCTAAAGAGGAGAGGCTTCTGAAAAACAGCTTTGAGAATTTGCAACTTTGTGATTGTGCACACAGTGAAATAAAGCTTTAGAAACAGTTTAATGAGGTGTCGGAAAATAATGCAGAATCATCTGCGGGAAAATATCAAAAGGGGAATAACAAGTACAAAAATAAAAAAACCCCAGAAATATTGTTTGTGCTATCCTCTTTTAAAGCTGATTGTTTGAGCATCTTGCTGAGAGTGTAGATTTTGAAGGAAAAGGCCCTCAGGTTTCAGGGCAACCCTGTCTGCTCTTCAGAGGAGAACTCATTAGAGGTGTTCCAGCTTTGCTAGCTGGGTAACCTGAAATTATTTCAAGACTGATGATACAAACCAGAAGACAAAACCATTTCCTTACTTCTGAATAAAGAAACATTGGTACTGGGTTAAGCAGAATGGCAACATAAACAGTGAACGGTGAGAAGAAAGATCTAGTGCAGCTCTCATCACTCCTTCCCATCCTCCTTCTGCATCTCTGGGAATTTTGGTGTAAGAACCAGTTTTCCAAAGCCAAGTGTGGAAGGCATGCCTACAGAAAGCAACTTTAACTTATGAGCTAATCGGTGCCGGAGTCCCTCAGGTGGCCTCTGAGCACAGGGATACATGGCAGATGCCATGGCAGCCACCGCATGGGGGTCTTGTGGTAAGAACAACGTACCAACAGAGATGGGGTGTTGGGGCTGCGGGCCCTGACCAGAGCCTGAGCTAAGGGAACAGGACTTGAGAAACTGCCAGACATGATGGTTGAAGCTGTCAGAGGTGGCAGGCAGCAGTGAGAGGAGCCCTCAGATGTTGCAGCCAGGGTGGTGGGGGGATGGCTAGATTTCATGGGTGAAAAGCAGCCAAACTCCAGAAGAGCTGAAGAGCAGTGTTGGGAAACTACCAGAGAGCTGATTCTTACCTAGGAAACAGTGTCTCATGCCCATTCCTGGTGGCAGCAACGTCTTCCCAATGATTTTCTAAAATAGGTATACTACAGTATGAAGCCTAATACAAATAACACTAACACTGGATAAAAAGAGTACAAAAATGCATTTTTTAAAAATAGTGTATGAAATAATTTTTTTAATGACCATGTGATGGTGTGTTCCCCCTGCCACCAGCCTGACCATTATGTCCCGTAACCTGTTCAATCAATAACCACCAGTGGTGGCCATAATGGATGTGTCTGTTTGTGATGGCTGCATTCAGCTCCAAGGAGATTTGGGGGAGACAGATAACAACACAGCAGCCAAGGGCTATCTTGCACATCTTGCTCAACAGCTGAGGGCTTGCTGAGCATGTGGCAACTGAAATATGGCTGGTATGCAAATATGACTATAGGTCAATCATCTTACTCCATAAATAGTGGACAGCCCAGGGCCTGTTGAGCTCTCCTGCACGGCAGCGGGCTTCATGCCAGGATCTCCCCTTGAGTAGGGATGTGCCTCAAGGGTACTCCTTGAGGTCAAGAGATTCCTTGCCTCAACAGATTCTTGGTGAGTGACATCACTCTGCAGTAGCAATCATCCTGCTGACACTCATAATTTGCCACTCTGCCCTGAACAGGGAGCCTTGCTCTGGGACGTGCTGCGCTGGCTGCCATACCTGCTGCCCACCCCACTGGTAAGGCTGGCCAAGGGCTCTGCTCCAGGGCTGTGCTCAGCCAGGGGTGCTGCAGTGGCTGCAGTCCGTCCTCAGAGAGAGCCAGCTCTGACAACCACCGAAGCTGCCTGTAGATCTCTGCTACCAGGAGCTGCTGAAATGGAGCTTGAAATCTCCAAGATTGCTGCCTGGGCTCTGTTTCTGCCTCAATGCTTGTATGGCCATCCTACTGGACTTGTACCAGCTTTTCCTGCCTAGTGCCTGCTTAGCCATGCAGTTGTAGTAATCTCTTCCTACGGATATTGCGAAGGCATGTGAATGTATGTGTGCAGATACATTAACACAATGTGATATGCTTCTGCCAGTGTGAGACAGGAATGGATGTATTACCCAGAGCTGGTAAAGCTATGAGTCAGTAATGTGGTTGTCCCAGTGATACAAACACTTTCTACCCTAGCAAACACACACACTTAGACTTTGTAAACAAGGACAGTATAATTTCCCTCATTTTCAAATCATAAAAATTGGAATAAAGACAAGAATTTTTTCAAAGTCATCCAGAAGGGCATATATGTTTTTTTTTTCCATATCCAAAAATCTCCAGAAAGCTTTGCAGAAGTCTTAGGAGAAAATGTGAAAAAAATAAAAATCCAGACAAAACTGTGTAAGTCTTGGAAAGAAAGAAAACTCCTCTTAATGATGTAGCAGTGTTTTTTCTTTCTGCATATTGCATCTTACGTAGAATATGTACCTATACACATATATATATATATTCAAGCTTAAGTTTGAGTTCTGTGGACCCTGCCAGTACTAGAAGCTGGTTACTCTATACCCTAAAAGAAAGCTCAGACTTTCCCCTTTTTACCCATCTTGTGTCACAAATTATTTGATTTTAATCCAAAATTGATCCAGGTCTAAAATTTAATCTGGTTTACCCTAATTTATTTTTAAGCTGAGGTTCATCAGCCTGTTCACCCAATGTAGCAGTTGAAGCAAAAACATACATAGACTCTAAATCTCTACTGCCATCACAGTCACTGTAGATTGAAAAAAGAGTCAGCAGCCCTGCAAATAGCACAGCTGGCCACACTTAGCCCGTGACTCCTGGTAGAGGAGATCAAGCTGTTATTTTCTTTTCAAGTTTTCACTCATTTTCCACAAACCTGAGGTACCAGAAGAATGTCACATAAAGCATATCCTACTGCTGTGCGAAAAATTACAAGATCCTGCTGAAAGCTTGATGTTTGGAAAACAGCTTCAACTGCATCTTTCAGAGAATGCTGTTCAACAGGCTCAACCAGGCCATTTGCCATTCAGCAGATGAATCAGCTCCTGACCTTGAGTTGCAGGACTTGCTGAACAGTTATACCTTAAGTACATGTGAGGTTATGACTGAAGTAGAGAGGGAGCAGAGGATGGTAACTGTGTCTGCATCCAGACAGCAAGCAAACAAATTACCCTGCTGATTCTGCCTTGCTTCTGACCTCAGGTATTTAGCTTTGCCAGCAGTCTGGCAGCAAATTCATGAGATACTACCTCCTATGCTTATGTTACTGTATGCTGTGGTTAAGACAATACTTTTTGCTTCAGTAATAAGTGAGGGTCAAATGAATCCCTTAATTTTGAAAATGGCATTAAAGTCAAGGCCAGTTTAATGGACACAGTTTATTTGGACAACAGAGCAGTGAACTCAGGAGCACTGACTTCAGGTCTTGGCTTTGCTGGTTATCTAAGGGCACATCATTTCATTTCTCATCACTTTTGCCACTGATAAACAGGAATAATGATACTGATGTCTGTAATAAAACACTCTGGAATTTACTCATATTGCTAGCTTGCTAGAAAATTGCTAGTTTTACCCTACATATATCTAGTTCAAATTACTCCCTTAATGTAGGTAAGTCATTTTGCTTTGCCATCTGCAATCTTTTGACTTTTACCCATTATCATCTGAAAGACACAAATAAATACCCAACTGTTAAAAAATAGTGTGTGCACCCATCAAACAACCAAAATAAACTGTTTTCAAAATTAAATACCTTCTGGTTTTAAGTTTAGTTCCTTGACACTGGAGTGCATCCCAGATGCTTGATTGATTGCCAGAGAGGGCAAACATGATCTCTTAATTATGCTAATAATGAAGTAATAGAATTTAAATGATTTTTTTTTGACAAATGTCAGTGCTTAATTAATTCTCTAGTCAGTATAATCACATTGATAATCATTTTGAAACTAATGTCATCATCATTGTCATACAGTTGTTCATAGAATCAGTCGTGGATGAAATAAAATGTCACGCTGCATGTTTGATTACCCTGTTTCATCCTGATGCCCCCTGTTCTTGGGGGCCTATTTTTAGTGATTGGACAGACGCAGAATGTCTGTTCCTAGGCCTGTAAGAGCAGCAAGACTTGATACTTCTCATTTTTGAAGCTGCAGGTGGCCTTTCTCTCACTGGGGGTGTGATGTTGAACAGCTTTCTTACCTACATCAACGAGATGGTGAGAACACTGCCTCCCCACCTGGTGCTGCCAGGTGTGACTGGAGGGGCCTTTGACTAGCCCAGTGAAATGCACTGTCCTGCTTCAGCCCCCTCTCCTGGCCAAAATGATCTAGGGATGTGTCCCCACAGGGAACCCAGAAAGACTGAAGAGAGGGGATCTAAACCAACCAACAGCTACCCTGGGGAGCAGAGGTGGATATGAATCTTACCCATCCTCAGGAGTACACACCCTATTCACACCACCTGTATGCCTGATCCTGTTCATTCCACAAGAAAAAAACCCAACTCCCAAACCCAGTATGGATAAAGGAAAGAGACAGTCATCCTGTTTTCAAACACAGGGGGAAAGAATAGAAGTTTCCCCTCACTCTTCCTCGCACGGCCAGTGGAAGGCTGAGGTTCACTTTGCTCAGCTGCTCTTGAAGCCTGACTGAGCCCCATCTCCCACAAAAGTGCCACAAGGACCAGACTATGGTTTACTCCAAACTGGGACAACGCCAGTCACTCACCTCAACCCTGTGTCATGTGAAACTTCATGGGACTGCAAGAGTTGAGTATTTTATCTAGTGATAGTGTGATGTACATTATATGTTTGAAGAAATATTTGGAAGGAAGAATTTCCCACTCCCCAAACTCTCAAATAAATGCACCATTAAGCTATTACATTGACCATCTCTGCTTGGCAGTGAGAGACACCTTGAAGCTGAGACAGGGGTTGAATGCCAATCTCCCTTACAGCCTTCCTGTCAGTCCATGAAGTGCTGCAGTGAAATAAAGATGCTGCTGCTGTGTTTCATACTTGCCCCATGAGATGTTGACCAAGAGTGCTGCCCTCAGCCTGATGGCCATGGAAATACTGGTGAAGAATGTCTTGGTTCACAGTGGGACTGACGAGTTGAAAAGATGCCAAGATGTCAGCACTTCTGGCATAAAAGGATACAGATCTCAGGGTACATGGGAACTTTAGCACTGGCACTATAATAGTGCCACAGCACAGAGATACCAGATGTGTGAGAGTTTTGAGCACTGAAAATTCAAGTTTAGTGTTAAGATTCTGTCTAAACTCAATTTACACGTACAAATAGTCCTTTGGATCAGTGGCTTTGTCACTTCCCGCAGAGGTGGGAGCTGAACTCCTGACGTACAAGCAAAGTATTTTCTTTCAGGTCTATTTTTGATGCCTGCTTGACATTACAGGACATTATTTTCTGAAATAGCCATTCAAAAGCCAGTAGTAGTGTTTTTTATTCTAGAAAGCTGTATCCTTTGTATGGAGTGATACTTTATACTCACTGACTCGCTGTACCAGAGACAGGGGCTGTTTAAGTTTCTTTCACATACTATTTTTAAGTACGCAACAAGGTAGGTGGAAAAACTCATTAGTCTTTCCTATTTGAAAAATCCAGTACATTGAACAAAGGCATAGCACACCTTTAGTATAGCTCTCTATACTTTATGTGAAGTTCTAGAAGAAAGAGGAGACCTCAAGTGATACTACAGTCAAGCAGAGAGTGTGAGTGGTCATAATCTTGATATCATCATAATCTTGATATGAAAAAAAATGAAAGAATAGTAATGGAGGTTGTGCAAAGATGCAAAGGTAGCTCGTCTTCCTTCCTTCCTTCCTTCCTTCCTTCCTTCCTTCCTTCCTTCCTTCCTTCCTTTCCTCTCTTTCTTTCAGAAAACCAAACAGTAAGTCCATTTAAAGAAACAGTGCAGCTCCAGTAGCAAATGTAGTTCCTGCTCACACAGAAAAAAAGAAGGAGGAGGCGAATCAGTGCTTTTTCTTCCCTGACAGAGAATAAAGACATGTCTTCGGGCTGGCTGACTTTTAGTCTTTTATTATGATAAATTGTGTAGTTTGATTGAGCACAATATTGTATTTCAGATGTACAATTATTTGATGCCAAGCTACTCTGAAACATGGAGTTATCAGCACTTTCATTAAGACATGCATAAATGTTTATAAGCTCTAGATACTGAGTTTGGAACTGAATCAACTAAATACAGTTCTATTTCTGTTCTTTTCAGAAAGGTTTTTTGTCTTATCAGCCAATGGACACAGCTTTTATGGTTGTATTGGAAGCTTTAGATAAATGCAAAGGTTTTAGAGAACCTTTTTTTCTTCTTGGAGTTCAAATTCTTGTGGTGTGTGTGTTTAAATGTATCACCTGCAAAGGACTTTAGTTGCTTAGCGTCTGACATTAGGACACATCCTTACACCCAGAAATGAACAGTGTCCAAAGCAACATCACACAGCTGAGGTTGAAGAGAGTCCAGCTTCAGGAAGCTCCCTGCATAGTTGGAGTCTTTGGATAGTTTCTGTTTTGCTGCTGCTCCTGTCTAACAGTGTGCATCCTCTTTTTTCTTCTGCTCCCTGAAGCCTGACATCGTCTCACTTGTCTCTACAATGGAAATCGTGCCCATGGAGACGGAGAGAGAATTAATTCTATTACAAAGAGTTTTGTGATCAACCATAGCACCTAAAATATTAAATGAAAAGAAATGCATTCTTTATCAGCATGGGAAGCTTTGAGGCAGTAAAAAGTCAATAGGCATGAACTGGCATGAACCATCAAGGCAACTGCTGATGTTTAAGGGTAACCTGAAAGGATGTGAAGCCATGATAATCTAGCTCCTGCTAGAGTGTGAGTAATTGGTGATAATACATCAGAATTGGGCAGAAAATTGCAAGCTTTAAAAATGTGAATGAAGATAAAAATGTTTTTCTGTGATAGGTTTATTTCTAAAACAACTTTTTGTTTCTGTTTGTTTGTTTAATTAAACAAAACAAACAAAAAACCAAAACAAAGTCATGTTTTGGATATTCCATGGATTACTTCACTGAACTAAAATTGGAATTCATTAGTGATGAAACAAGACAGTTATTAGTTAATGGAGATAAATCAGACTCTTGTTAAAAATGTGCTCAAATTTCTATGAGACAAATAGATACTGGATCTGAACACTGTAAATGTATGAGAAATACAAGTGTCCCCTTTGGCCCAAGCCCTCAGCTTTGTACTTTCCCTTGCATACAAACTATTGCCACTCTTTTAAAGCAGAAATACTTGGAGCTAGTCAGCTTGGGTGTGACATACAGGTGTGAGCAGATATATGAAGTGCCCTCTGAGACATCTTTAGGTACTCAAGATTTTTGCAGAGAGCTGACAGATATGAACACAGGAAAACTAGGCTGTTATGGAGCAATGCTTCAGGCCAGGCATGGTATCCCAGGGTTTCTAAAAGGTTCTAGAAGTCAGTAACAAGAAAACTGAACTGTGTCCTTTATGTTCATATTTAGCCATTGATCTTGCAAATGTTTATACGCATGGATATGTATATGTTAACAGAAAATGTTGTTGTGAGAAGTCTCATTGATGCTAAGAAGAAAAAAGACTGAACACTTGAGGTATGGTTTTCAGAAGTGCTAAACTTCCCATGAACAAGGAAAGTAAAAACAAAACAAAACAAAACCAACAACTGATGGCAACAAATTAAGAAAATTTTATAAAGAGAAAAAATGTTTAAAAGAACGTACCATATATTTATCAGGTTGGACACAGACTCTTGGTGAGTGTGCAAATCTGTTGGCTGTGGTGTTTCCCAGCTCACTCCATTAAGATACTTGTGTCAAAACTTGGATAGGCATAAGAAGTGAATCGGGACTTTCTGCTGGTGCCACAATTTGTTGTCTATTTCCTTGCCTCTGCCTCCGTGAATGCTCTCATGCATTGTCACATGTTCCTCAAGGAGACACCATTGCTCTTGGGCATTACTTTGCCTCTCTCTATCCACTCCCGTTTCATCTTTTGGGAAAATTAAACTGGCAAAAATAATCTGTTCTCTCCTGCCCATTTTTTGAGGATTTCCTATCATGCATAGGAAAACACAGCAACACAGTTGTATTGCCCCAATGCAGCAGAAGTCCCTGCTTAAACATACCCCAAAGGACCTACAAATGCCCTTGTGGAGGTCCTGTATTTCAAACCTCGACACTAATTTTGTTTTTTTTTATTTTCACTTGCATCTTTATGTTATTTCAGTTCTTTGACAGTACTGGGGAGATGCTTTACTTTGCCCTCCTCCACTGAGCCTGTAGACCATATTGAACTGTCTGAAGAAATGCTAAGAAGAATAAAGAATACAACTTAGAATTTTTTTTCCCCCTTCTGATTAATTACTCCTGAAAGAGGATCTTTCCATCTTCCTTCTCCCAAACCTGGTCTCCAAAGACTCTGACAGGGCACGTCCTTGATCTGAGAGAAAGGCAGTGTCTGTAGTGATGGCAACGGAAATTGCAGTCTGTGGGATTTATAGGAGAACCTTTGGTAGATTAAAATGTAGGGACAGTCTTGGACAAGATAATTCATGAAAGTTTTCTTTTTTAAGGCAGACTTAAGTAACAGCAACATAAATCACAATTGACTCTGAAACATTTTTCTTCACGGTCTTGTTCTAGATAGCATAAATTTTGCCAAGCTGATACGGTACCAGATGTCCTCCAGGTGTTTTATAGGCTTTACAAGCACAGAACATGAAGTCCAGTGGATTTCTGTATTTTTTCACCTTCAGTTTCAATATGAATAATGATCTTTCCATTTTCATGCAGACTCTTAACAGCTGTTCGAGACAGACCATGTGACAAGTAAGAAAACTCCCAAACAGATTTGAATGCCTATATATGTGTATAAAGAGGAACCATCATATACTTGAAGCCTGTGATAAAAATACCCAAGTACGCGGCACTGAAAGGATTTTTTTGTGGGGAGTTATATATGTGGCAAAAGACATCTGAATCAGTATTTTGTACAGGGTCTTTATACATGTGTTAATTTGACACAATTGTAAATTGATACAGAAAAATGCAAAAGGTCTAATTTTCCAGTAAAAAAAAAAAATTGAAAGCAAAGTAGAAACCATAAAGATTTGACATTTACAATTGACTCAAAAAGCCAGTGAGGAATATAGTAATTTTTGTAAAGGGTTTCTGTGCAGTTATTAAGTATGTGAAACAACCAATTAAGGTTAATATTACAAGAAATGATAAAAGCCTGTAATAAAAGACTAAATAAATTTTAAAACAATGGTTTTTAATATGCATTTGAAGATAAATAAACAGTTTAGCTTTGATATTAGAAATTCAGTTTCTTTTTAAAATTTCCTTAGTTGGCAAACATGGAGAAAATGGTCTCCAAATGGTCGAAATGGTGACCTAAGGGTACATCACGATGGCTGCATTCAGAACAAATACATTGTATATAATAAGATACAGTAATTTATACAATGCTAACTGATCAAATTGTGTGGTGGTTACTAAGTCAGAACTGATCTCACACACATGAAGATGCCAGGAAAAAGTCAGTGAGAAACTACTGCTGACTTCCACCAAGCAAGATACCAACTGTGGCACTCACAAGTGTCTGAAGCTAAATCCTTGGAGAAGCAGATCTTTCTTTACAGTGGCATGACAATACGTGGAACACCCAAACTTTTTTCTCCCAGACTGACCCTTTATGTCCAGGAGATTCTTGATACTCTAGAGAAGCGGCTATGACAATAACCTACGACTTTGTCTGATTCTTGTTGACTACTAATCTTGAGTTTGAAATTGGAGAACAATGCTGATTTCAAATTCTTTGCGTTCTGTAGAGGTGAGGCTGCTAAGCCTTCAGAGTGTTCATGAGTAAGAGTATTGTCATGAGTATTCCAGTGTTTTCTCTTAGTATTTTCCATGAAGTAGGGAATCACTACAGTGTACTGCATATCTGCCATACCACTGAACTGCCTCTTGTGCTCTGGGCTTGATTGATGGCTCTCACATTTTTTTTTCTGTGGGCAAGGCACTGAACAGTGTGCAGAGAACTGTTTCTGGTAATTTTGCTAGCAGTGCTGCACACCTCACTGCAAGAGAAGATCCAACCCACTGTACTTTTAGGAGTTTCCATACAATGCCTTCTTTTTATTTGGAGTGGAGGCTTAATCACAGCAGAAAAGTGCACTAATCTTATCAAATTATTAGAAATTTCCTTCTCAACTCCATCTCTTTCTCTTTCTGTGCTCTTTTATTCTGCAAAGACACAGTACCTGAACATCCTCATTTTGATTTGGCAGTATTCTAGAGTTGAGAGGTCTGACTCCTTTTGCTTGGGTTGGGCCATATGGCACATTTGGGGACGGGACAGATTACATCACCAACTGACAAATACTTGATTGCTGGCACTATTAACTCAGCAACCCAGCCAAGCATTACTCATGAGGGTTTCAGATTATCCAACTATAGGTTTCCAAAGCACCTCTAAAGGTATCTCAAACCCTCACCCTCACCTCCCAAACAGGTCTTATGCATCTGTTTCTATTTTATATAAATATATAGGGAAGCAAGTCTCGGTTCCCCAGGGTAACATGAAATTCACAGTTTCTACTCAGCATTTGTTTTTTAAAATTCTTTATAGAAAGAACCCAGTATGTCCTCTGATAGCAAATTATCTATGTGTTCAGATAATTTCCTTATTTTCTTTCTTTCTCTAAACACAAGAGTATGACAAAGCAGCTCAATTTCATTAATGCAAATATATACTGAACATAATTATTTCTTCCACAATGCTGCAGTAAGTATTGCAAAGTAAGTAGATATTTTAGAACATGCTACAGCTTAGAATTAAAGGCAAAACTATAGCTGCCAAATGAAGAGAACCAATTGAAACATAAAAGTTTATGATAAAATGTAACCCTAGAGATTCAAACAGCTGAAGATGAGATTAAATGTTACTTTTCCTTTGCTGGCACATGAAGTACCCCCTGTGGTTAGAAAACGTCGGATTGCGAAGGGCTGATGATGTTCCATGCTCACAGTTACAAACTACCAGTAAGTCAGCTACATTATGAGGGACAGAAAGCCATTAATATGTGGATTTAAAATACTGGGAAAAAAATCCTGAACTAGTTCCCCAGATCTGATGAAAACCAATATTTGTATCTTGTTTTTTCCTGTTTTGTTCAAACTCTTTCCTCCTGTTGAAATTTTCTTCAAGCTATGTGTTTTTGGAACAAGCTTTTCATGTCTTTTGTGCATCTTTATCTCCCAATTAGAATGCATTTGGAAAAAGAACAAATCCAACAAAAAAACCCCCACCTGACTGAAAGCTGTAAGTGTGTGGATCGCCCTTCTCAATGTACTGTGTAATGCTAACATTTCTTTCTACAGATAGTGCCATCTGAGACTTTCCTCAGAGCAGCACACATTAGTTTGATCAGCTTGCTGTCAGATCCGTGCTCAACACAACTATTAGCCTGATGCAGGTTCATTACTAATGAAATAGTGGCAACCATTTAAAAGATAATATGCTTCCCTCCATCATACTAGCTTTTGTCACGAGATTGCTGTTCCTGTAGCAGAAAGTAGCACTGCTATTTGCTCCAACTAATGAGTTTAAAGGAGAGGATATCATAAAACAATATTAAGAGGTCATTTGTTTAAATAACCTCTTGGACCTCTTGTCTGATGAGCTGAAATTAAAAGAAATGGGCTGTAATGTTGATCAAGTGTACCTTAGATATCTAGAGGACTGAAAATAGATGCATTGCAGTTAGAATGTAAATTTCTGGTCCTGTTAATAAATGAATCTTGCAATTAATTGTTTAGAATTAATTATTTTAAGGTCTGAGTTTCCTAGATTTTACTTTGCACTCTCAGTGAATGGTTTCCATATACTTGTTTCGACAGACACAAGGGGCACGTATTTTTTGTGAGGCACAGGTTTTTGCTTTCACTATGCAAACTTTTATTGAGAACATTTTGATCTATTTCTATGGGACTTCAAATTTAGGGAGGAATTTAAAAAATTACTGAGAGAGCATATGAGCTTCACTATACAAAGACCTGGAATTTATACATGTAAATTTAAATTTACATGTCATTTTCCTGAAAAAAATAGGATCATAAGGGGAAAAGGACTCCTTTCAAATAGCCTGAAAAAAGACAGACACAGAGTCTAATTATTTGCTCACATCTAATCATGAATGTAAATCTTATTCTCTTCTATTTCAGGAGAGCAATCTAACCAACACTGAAGGTGTTCATGCCTTTCCCTGAGTTTTCTTCTTGTAGGTGAATCACTTTATATAAAATATTATTTGAGATAGAGAGTGAGAAGAGCTTAATCCAGAAGAAGAGGAAAAATGAAGTAACTTAAATGAACTTACTGTAAATGCTGTTTGTAACCTACTAAAAACAGAAATGCACTAATGAGCTATGTTGATGCAAATGTGGCAGACATCATCAGTACATTATGATTAAAAAAAAAAAACCTGCAGGAAGAATTGGACAGCTACTAGTACTGGAGTAAAAGAAAAGAAATGCAATTCAGTAGTACAGTCTGAAAGCCTTATACTTTGTAATGAAAAAGAAAATGGAAGCTAGGCAGATGCAAACAAGAATGAGAAGAACTGTGATGTGTTAGTCAAAAGCAGGGCAAATGTAGGCTGCCAAGAGGGCCCTGAAAAAGGCAAAGACATTTGGCACTGTATTAAGTGAACTTAATATAAGTTATTCAAGGAAAACATGAAAACGTATACTGTCCTGCTAAGACATGTTAAAAAATAAAACAATACTGCAGCAGAAGCAGCTAAGGTCTACAACAATGAAGAAGAAAACAAAATGGTTGTCAATAGGATAGGTTTTAAAGAGTTTATCTTGATTTTCCCAGGTAAACAAAAGCTGAGATTCAGTTGTGATTACTGTTTCAGAGCCTAGTTGAGGGAGGGTAATTGGAGGTGAGAAGGAAAGGAAGGGAAACACAACAGGAAAAGCACGTGTAATCCAAAGGAGAGTGCTGAAATAACAGATTCATAAACTAGCTATGAATTAGTTCACGCTGGGACTTAAAATGTTAGGAAAATGTTTAAAAAATCCCCAGTTAAACCCTACTGTCCGTTAAAATGCACAAATGGGGGTGAACTCTTCTCTTTTCACAAAGAAGCTACCCAACAAACTTGAATACGCAAAGCATGTTGCCAGCATCTGCAGCACCTTCTGCAAACTTGGCTCAAACAGCTGTTTCAGAGGCTGTGGAGTTTAAACTTTGCAATGAACATTATTTTCAGCTTTTCTGAGGTAGTTTAAAATTTTATGATTTAGCTTTCTGCACTGTGCAACCAGGCTCCATTTGTAGCAAGGGTCACAAGCTAAGCTGTTTGCTGAGACACAAAGTTATAAAAATTCACTGTTAAAGGGCTTGTGACCTGAGAAATGATTTGTTTCTTTTCATACTCGTTTGCTTTACTTTGCAAAGGCACAAATGTAGAAGCTGGGCAGATTTGTAGATAATATCAGTAGAGTCAAACTAAATATCTTTACAATTTACAGATCAGGAACACATAATTAGAGTTGGGATAATATAAGTGTTAGGTTCTTTCTAAAAAAGCTTTTCTCCAGGTCAACATGTTCAGTCACAGGGGATCATCTGAGATGTAGCATCAGCAGAGAGGTTTGATGGAACTGTCACAAACTTTTTTAGACTACAGTGTGATACACATCTCAGCTGCTGGTAACTGGTGAACACAGAGGGCTATATGGAAACCCAGGGGAGGGATCTGTCTGTTAACACAATTTTTGTCCTAATGTCTTCACAAGTGATAGTTAAATGTTCCCTTTCTTCCATGGTTCAAAGGAGCTACAATTACTTTCTGAAGAACATCCTGGTTTCTTGGCTGATCAATTGATTTGCTTTTTTCTCAGAGGAACCTTTTTTTCCTAAAGTACCATATACATTTATAGTGGGTTAACCTCATCTGGATGCCAGGTGCCCACCGGACCCCTGTATCACTCCCCCTTGAGCAAAACAAAGGGGGACAATAAGATCATAAACTTGTGGGTCAAGATAAAAGCAGTTTAACTAAAGCAAAGGCCGAGGCCATGCACAGAAACAAAAGGTAAACAAAGGTGTTATTCTCTACTTCCCCTCAGTAAGCAACGTCCAGCCACTTCCCAGGAAAGCAGAGCTTCAGTATGTGTAACAGCTGCTCCTGGAGACAAACACAATAACAAATGCCCCCCTCCTCCTGCCTGCCCTTGGCTTTTATGGCTGAGCTGAGGTCACATGGTATGGAACAGCCAATCCGGGTCAGCTGTCCTGGCTCCGCCCCCTCCCAAGCTGTGTGACAAACCCCCTGCTGGCTGCCAGTGTGACACTCAGCACTGGGAGGGCTGCTGTGGGGATACTGAGTCCATCTCTGACAGACCCAGTACAGCATTCCATTATTTCATTGAGTTACTTTTGCTGCTGATTGTGAGATCCATTTGTTGAACAAAATGGAATAGCTCAGTTTTCTGCAGGTCATAGCTGTGGTAGTTTTTAATGATGTCTTTTATTTAAGTTTCATGGCACGAGGATAGCTAAAAGGTCAAGAACAACAAGAAAGCCCTACATTTCACTGACATTTAAGGCCTTCCTAATTTTATCATTCTTGCTGAGGAGAGGAAATCACCATGGTCATTTTCCCTGTGAGTTATCACACATATGGTGCCTGGCAAGGTGTTAAAACATTTTTGCACCGCAGTGGAAAAAACTCTGAATGGATACTTTGCAACAAAAATGAGACTTATTTAAATTCCTGTATTATGAGGAGTAAACAAGGAAGAAAGGAGGATCTCTGTCCATGTCTGACCTTATAGGATCCAGGACTGCTTCCAAGGTCCTATGGCTGAGGTCCCATGGTCCCCTGGGCACCACACCAGCAGGACACCCAGGCATGGCTGAGCTCCCTTCTTCCACCTCCTCTTCTCAAAAAGGAGTGATGGGTACACAGCCCTTCAAGGAGCCAGGAGGTCTCCCAGTAGGTCAAGTCTGGATGCAGTCTCTGGGATCCACTACATGCCAGTAGCCTGGCAAGTCAGTTTAAACCAGAATGTCCCAAAGGGCTGGTCAGACTTACTGTGAGGGGCCCTTGGGAAACAAAAGGTAAGTCAGAGGCTTTTTGTTCTTCCTAAGAGTGGACAGTAGGCAAGTCACTGAATGAGCTGCATCAGATGCAGGGAATGAAGTCAGATCTGTTTGCCACACTTATCTCTTGAGTCCAGCGTGAGCACAGCAATAGAGAAACTGAAATGCAGACCACTTTTTATAACATGTTGACTTCACATATTTCTTTGGATGTTTTTTAGCAACAGCTCCGGCAAAGCAGAGGAGGCATTTTCTTCCTAGGTGAAGGTGACAGAAAAAGAGTAATCAAGCATTTTAAGAAATGGACTAGGATTTCAGCATTTTAGTTTAAGGAAAGGGAAGGAAAGGGATGAGAACAGAGTTAGTTGTACAGTTCCCTTTCATTGCTATCATAGTTGCTGTTCCCCAGGTTCATTTGATCTCCTTTTCAAAATGACAAAAGTATATATTCTCAGTCATGGGATCTGATTACCCCAGGTGTGACGCATCTTCTGAGACAGCTCTGGATTAACTTAATTTTAATTGCAGTAAGGTACTTACCCATCTTTTAAAATCAGAGTCCTTTTCACTCTGGAGCTGTTTCTATTTCAAAATAAAACCTTACATATGCATAGATATTACTAGAGGCAGCATTGTGGTCATGTAATAAAGCTGTTGTAATGTAGTGTAGGTTATACAGGAGGTGATGAGGACAAGGTCAGTTGTTCGCTTTGTTATGATCATTTACTTTGGCAAGTGATTTTAATGGTTTCGCACCATGGAGGAAGGCTAGCTTGGATATCAGCCATTAATGTACTGAAGGAGCTCTAGGAAGATGCCTGTGATATTATCACAGTGAAAACATTGTTATTCTCAACAAGCCAGCAACTTTCCAGACTTTTCAGGTTTACTGACATCTCTCAAAAAAATTATCTGTGCATTTAACATTGAATAACAATCCTATATAGGGCCTTTCATCAAAGGAAGAGAATGGAATATACAGTCTATTTATTTATTCTGCTAATTGCACAAAAGCAGAACTACATGAATTTGAATAGCTTTGTTAGTAATTAAAGTTCTGTCACTTCTTCAGTGAAACGTGTCATGTCATCATACTATGCAACTAGCTAAGATGAAAAATAAAAAACCTTACTCAGGGAAAGCATTTGGAGAATTTAGATAGCTGGAGTATAGTTACCCAGCTTTCTGCTTGCCAGGACATCGGAGCCAGTAGATTTACTATGGACCATTTTTTTGGATCATTCTGATTTCCCATGATTGAAAGCTGTTGTACTGGTGTTTCGACATCTCTGTTCTGAGCTCTGGCCTGAGGCTAAGGAGAGGTTTGCCACATCCCCGTACCTTTGCTTCTGCAGCAGGGTGCCTGGGTGCCCGAGCAGGCCATCAGCCATGAGTCTCTCTATTGTGGCATGGCATGGCAGCCAAAGGGCTGTGGAGCACATCTTCCACCCACCCTTCCTGTGTGAGTACTGCCTTCTACATTTAAAGCATGGGATAGCTTGCCTGATTCTACCAGGCATTTAACTGTGGACCAGCACACCTCTTTTACTCACCAGCAACAAGGTTTTCTTTCTGGTACATGATATGGCTGGCAAAAGGTGGGCAGATCAGTCCAAGGGCAGGCAAGATGCCCAGCCATGGGCTCGGCAGGCAGGAGAGAGCCACTCTCACTGGGAGAATCTTTGTTCTTAACAGAGACGATTGCATCTTGCAGATTAGCTGTGCCTTAAAAAAATACCAAGCAATGCTGTGATCTGGGCCAAAGCAAAGCCCGTGTTACCATTTGATAGCTTTCTGAGAAGGATTTGGCTGTATAAATGTCTGGTAAACACTACAGTTAATTAGATGCCTGCATCTGCACATTTAGTCAAATAAGCAGTCAGATATTGATTCCAGCTACAAGACTCTTGTAAACAGTCATTGAAGATATGTGAAGTGTTTGGGTGAAGATACTTATGTAACAAGATTATCCAGCTGAAACCTCCAAAATTCTAAATTAGCAAGAAAAACAAAACAAGAAGTAAATTCCATCCAAACATCCATGACAAGGCAAAATGGCTATTAAGGAATAATAAGAGCTTTGCCCACTTACCATTAGTGCATATACAGACACAGTACATCTTCCTTCAGTATTTGACACGAACTGTGTTTTTGTGATCATTGTGTGAGTTGATTATGTCATACCACTAAAGCTAGTTTCTGAAACAGTTTTCAAAGTAGATTTTTTTACTGTTTATTTTGTAATTATGGGCAAATGACACAATAACCTTTGTTATGGAGTTTCTGTCTTTTTATTAAAAGACAAGAACAAAAACTATTGCTAAACTTAGCATTATGACTTGAGATGCATGCAGTTTTGAACATAGCTAACTTCTGTGTTCACAAAAATGAACTGTACAAGTGAGAGCTGTACAAGCTTGTGTGTGAGTAGTTATATAGATCCTGTTGTGCCCATGTATGTTGGCCACAGTCACAGCTTTGGCCATCTTTTCAAATTCTGACTCTTTTAGAATGTTCAAAGAGGATAGAGGCAGGAAATCATACTCAAGGTTGGATATTATTTAATGAAAGGCAGAGAATGCTGTGTTTATAATATTTCCAAGGCTTCAGTATAAGGTTTTCTTCTTTCTTAATTGAAAATATTGTTCAATACCTTCTTTACTGCTTACAGAAAGATTAAACATCTTAGTCAGCAATACACTAACAGTCTTAAATATCCATGGTCGTGAGTTATTGGAAACTGAAAGTACCTTACATTGCTGTGGAAAAGATTCTTCCTTGAGGTAAATGTTTATTTCTTTTGAGCTTAGTTTCACTCTTTCTATCATATTTTTCTCAAAAATGATGCAAAACTTGACCATTGCTATATGATTTTTTTTTTTCTTGTAGGTGTATATATCCCAGGCTTGAAAACTATGGAACGAAAGTCATGTATTTTATAGCAGTGGTTGTCAAAGAGCAATATGGGACCAGAAAAAGATAGTAGGGAAGAAAACAAGTAGGTTAGCTGTCTCTAAATTTTCCAGGTCTTGTGATGTGTTTTAGTAAAATAAAAGAACAACAAACCTCTCTCTCTACAACAAACATGTTCCTTCCTTTATCTCATCAACTGCAAAGTATTTTTGTTTGTAAATGGGAAACTGAGTCTGAAGCTAGGTGAGAAGCAGTCTTGAACATTCTAACTGTTTTTCTGTAGTCTGCAGACCTAAATTTGAAATTTTTGGTATTACTACCCTGAAGCATCAATAAAGGGTACATGAGGGCATACAGCTTACTCTGTCCAGGATCAGGGCTTGAGACATCAGCTGCAGCTGATCACAAGGATGCCCCAATGAGCCAAAATAGAAGACTGGGGGAGATGAATAAATGTGTAAATTATGCAATGAAAGTGATGGGTGCAGGCGTGTGGGTTGGAGGAGAATAAAGAAGAAGGGTTTCACAAGTAAATTTTGATATTTGTGTTCAGTCTGTGGTTTTTTACATCAGCTTCATGATGGGAAGTTTTTGACCCTTTCAGATTACATGTCCCTTCTACATGGAGTGTACGTGTCTCTTTTATTGTCCTCTCTCCTACCTGAAATCTTTTTCCTTCCAGACTAAAAAATTAAAAGTGTGCAACCAAATTCTTTTGAAATTAAAAATAAAGTTCGTCCTTCTGCTACTGTCTAGTTTACAACAGATATTGAAATTATATTTCAGTGTTATCCCACTAAATATAGACAGTTGTATCAAGGTGTTCAAAGCATTTGTGGATGACTGGCCTGCCCTTTTAACCTTTCTAACCTGGCTGCATAACCATGACAGAGGAGGAAGCTGTTCCTGCTGTTATTGCTGCTGACCCCATGCCTACTCTCTGATTTTTCCTCATTGTTTCAATAAATGAGGGCAAAAAGGAATTACTCTACAATCTTTCATTTTGCAGCTAATATGCTTTTTTCCTTCTTCAAGAAAAGGAAGAGGAATATGAAAGTGATCTTATTAACTGTTGGTTATAACTGTAGGTAGCTTCTTTTGCTATTGTATTTGTGGTAGGTATTCGGTAACACCAAATAGATACATCATAAACAGAGTTGTAGCATCTTGGCTCACTGTAAGCCTGTAAGTTCTTTCCTCTTCATCAGAATATTTCCCTGAGCATTAGTTGAAATGTTTCAAAATGTGTTATGGTCAACAATTATAAGGAAGAGTGAAAACTTTTTTGCTGGAAAAAGTTTTAAACCACTGCTCAAAAATGAAAATGGACAATAATAATAATAATAATAATAAAAAGCATTAAACAGTAACCCTAACCTGACACCAGGCTAACACTCTAAAGACTTGACTACCTAGCTGTATGGTGTGCTACTTTTCTATTTTGCAACATCCTCAGTCGGTTTAGGAATCCCTATATTCTGTCACTGTGAAAGGTATCCAACAGTACTGTCATGGACCAAAGGTGGCTTTTCAGTGGACTGCAGGAAATCTTTCTCATCTTGCCACCATTTCTGTCCCATGAGTGTTCTACTTTTTTTATCTGGCACAATGGCTTCTCAGAAATGACTTGCCTAGGACCAGTCAGTTACTAAGACACACTTTGATTTCAGGCATTTAAGCCAGAATCTGCCAAGATTTTGGTGAAGTTGCAGCCAACTTTGTCCTACACATCAGCCAAATCTGAAATACCAGCATAGGATAAAGCTGAACTCAGGGTGGATAATATTTTCATGCCCTAAGATCAGATAGGTAAGAGATTGTCATATAAGAAGTGGGTCACAGAGAGTCAAAGCCTGCATACAACAAATGTAAACCATTACAGTTATGTGCATGACATGATAATGGGCTTATTGTAATATAATTATTTGGATGCAGCAACAGCAGGAATTTTCATTCTTTCTTCATGTTGATTTGCGTGTTCATTTTCCTTCTTGAATTATCGGACCTTATGTGCTTGAATAAGTCTCAACAAGTTCTGCAAGTGCATTGGCACAGCTTAAACCAGCCATACTCATACTGTTGACCTGCAGTGATTTGCAAATATTTTTTTCACTTCAGTTGCTGAAAGAGGATAAGAAGAAGTGGTGAAGAAGAAGTCCTTTGTGTGATAACTACCTGCTTTAAACTGGACTTAACTTGAGTTACCTGGAAAGAAACTGCTGGCTGTAACTAGAGAAATTCTGTATACCCTGTTTGTACTATTGGATGCTGGGATAGTAACGGTTCCATCAGCTTATTAATTCAGTATTAGAAACTCATATTTCAAACTGTTGTTTGTTCAAATAATTTGTCCAATAGTTTGTTCAAATACTTTGTCCATATACTTAAGCTATTTCTGCTTTTAATCTGTGTTTTCATTTGTTTGCATCACAAAGGAGAAGAAAAAGCCAGAACCAGGTTCAAGTGTTTCAGAAGCGTAGCTGAAATTGGCTGTTCTAAGGATGAGGGACCAAGGTGACCAATGTCCCTTGGAAACCTGTGTTCCTTCAGGATTTCTGCTTTGCTGCCACCAAAAGGAGACACCAGAGATGGGAATGAGGAAGGGACCATTTCAGCAGCAGATCTATATGGCTGGAACTCCAAATCCCCATCACCATGTTTCCTGGAACACAGATTAGTCATGCTCTAGGACTTATTTTACTCTAAATTGATCTCCTTCACCTGTTCATGAGAGAAAAATAAATAAATAGTTTTGACAGGCTCCTAAAGTGTTTAGAAAGTAAGGAGGAAAGCTTCAGTCACTCGTAGCTTGTAAGACCAAACCAGAGGAGAGACATAAAGGCTGGCTAATAGGAAAGATCATTTTAGTATTTTTGAAGCTCTTCAATAGGGCTGGGGAGAGATGATGCAAATATGAAGGAAGAGGTGGAAATGAGACCGCTGATTTGTCTGTCATTATAGGAAGGATCAAAAAGGCAAAGTCCATTTGTGCAAGGATGGCTGAGAGACTAGCAGAAGTAAAGCAGAAGGGAACGCAAGAAAACCTAGTGGTGCCAGCCATGTTGGCAGTGAACTTTGTTTCTTCTGTTAGAATCGTAAAGGTGCTTTGGTCCAATTCTTACACTGAAAGCTTCAAAACAATGCACAGGAGTGCTGAAGAGATTCCATGTTGTAGAGCAGCACAGGGATAGGTCAGGAAGTTCCCAAGAGCACCGATATGTTGGCTGAATTAAGTCAGGGAATTTTCTGATTATAATCTACTATTCTGATGAGACCTTTGGTGGCAGAGCTTTTGCTGCTGCAGGATGCTATTTTGACCAAAATCAACACAAGCTAGTAGAATAGCATGTGTTTTTTGAGACTATGAACACACAGCTGGGAAATAAAACAACATATTTGCTTTCAAACTATCCCACAACCCAGGTGAGGTTCAGTGCTTTCTTTTCTGGGGGTCAGTTCTTTGTCTTTTACAGAAAATGATAACTTTGAGAGTTAATGTCTTCTTCATGATTAAAAATGAAAATATTTATTGTCTTGATACTGAAAGATTTCTTTTGAGAGGGGAGATATCTATTCAGATCTTTATGACCAACAGAGAAGTCACAGCAGAATAAGGCCGAAAATCTGACTGACTGCCATAAACAAAAGCGAGCAGCACTTTAGAAGGAAGAGAAAGAGAGAGGATGAGTGCCATTTTACATGAGAATGTCTGACATTGATACCAGAGTGATTTTGAAAGTCACAGTGTTTCTGCTTGTCTTTATATGCTGTAATATACATTCCAGGTAAAAACGATAAACTAACAAAGAGATAAAAGAGGAAAGGTGCTAGCTGAGACACTTTCTTATACTGAAAGCCCATACCATACACTCTTCAGGCTGAGATAAATGATTAGCAGTGATAAAACAACACCTTCCTGTTTAACCCTTTCTAGCTGTTAGCAAGCAGCTCTGGTTACCATTTGCTTGCTTAAAGTTCACCTTTCCGAACACACTTGAAGTTAAATGTGTTTCTGCTTCTGTCACTCTCCTTCCCAATCAGCCACTAAAAAAAAAGATGCAAATGTGCAGAATAATAACCCCAGTCTTTCATTGTTCACTCCCATTTCTGAACACTTACCATCAAACCTATTGTTCAGGGCAGCACCGCCCACTTGCAACCTGCCTGAAGAAGCAGTGATAGATCACAGAAAGAAAAGCAGGTGGAATACAGAGATATTTGTACTCCTGGTGTAGGAAATGTTCGTCATAAAATGGATAGTGGAAACCCTGAGGTTGCTTCAGGGCTGTTGGACCACAGACTGCATGCCAGCTAATGGAAATGTCCCTTTCTAGCAGTGCAAACTGGGTGTGTAATATACACAGTGTTCAGGGGCTTACTATTTCGTGTTTTTCTGTGCCATGCTAGCTTTGCATAACAACCTTAAGTGTTGCACAGTATTTTTCAGCTTGAATAATTTATGCTTTTTTTTGCAGTGAATCTAGTGCTAATAGCATATGGACATTGTCAAGGGACATTTTATCCTAATGCCTCCTTTTGTTTTATTCAGTAGGAAATTATTGTGCTGATATTCTCAATTACAGTAATTCAGGGAAAAATAACCACAACAAATACTATTGTGTGGTATACAAAGAACATCGAGGCAGACATGAATATGAGAACTTTAGCTGGCTGGTCCTATGATTTCCGTATTCCCAATATTCTTTTCCTTTCCTGCAGAAATAAGATGTTTGTGCCATGGTTGGTTTTGCTGTATATTTTCTTCCCCTACTACCCTGTGCTTGCTCTGATACTTCTAATTCAGAAAGGGTCTTTTTTTCTCTTATTCATATGAAGAGACAAAACACTTGAGTGATTTTGTGATTCTGATATTTTCCCACTCTGGCTACTTCATTTTTCCAGCTGTATTTTTTTTTTTTTTTGGTTCTTTGTGCCTCTGGGCTCCTCTTTTCCAGCTGCAGGTACTTCTGGCTCTTTCTCCCAAACCAGTCCAACCTGTCGAGCACACATCCAGTTTTCTTCTGCTCTTGCCACATAAATACAGATTTTTTAGGTTTTCCTTATCTGCGGGGGGAGTGGGGGAAGGATGAGGGAAGGGAGAAACAATGGAGAGAAAAGAAATTCAGTCTGTCTTCGACCATGGCTTATTATGGAGGTTGGGCCTAGAAACTCCTGCACACTGAGAACTGCTGCCCAAGCTCCCCACAGCACAACTGCTTTGCTTTGCCCATCCAGCAGCAGCCTCTTCCTCTGCTCTGCCTCTAGATCCTCCTGTGCCTGAAGCACAGCAGACAGCCCGCAGTTGTGCTTTCATGGGTGCAATTCGCATCTCCAGTAATTGGTATCTTCACATAACCTATACAAAGGCAGAGTCTTAATGAGGGAAAGGAGGCAGGGAGGCTTTCAGGGAATATGAAGGGAGGGACAGGAGGCTGGAGTGGAGGGAGCAGGCTGAGATGGATCAGACGCTGCTAGTAGCAGAAACGAGACCTGTATATTAGAGATGCCACACACACACATAACTTCTAGTGCTGCCTAGTTATGGCTTGCTCTTACTGGAAGCTTGGGTTGTATCATGGACACCAAAACACCACAGTGCTTTCTGAATGTCTAACCTTTCTGTCAGAGGATGTAACTGCCCCTCATGTATTTCTTCCAGACCCTTTCTGCTTCATTCACAGTTCCTGGATCTTGTCCCCATCTGGTGACTTGTTTGTACTATATGAGCCCTCCTTTTTTTTTGTACTGGCAAAAGACATCAGCTCTGGGGCATACACCCACTGACTGTCTGGTCATGCCCCATCCCCTGAGTGCCTCTGCAGTTGTGGCCCAGTGACAGATCAGCCCCTTCTTCACCAGCACGGGGGCAATATCTGTGCTTCCTGCTGTACATCCATCTGCTTTTGCAGGCTATGGACAATGTCTTACACTGAAATATTCCCAGATTGTGTTTAAATTAAAAATAGAGTTAATACCAAAGTTTTTATTTAAGGTGAATATAAAAATGCTTATGTCTAAATTAGCTTTATGTATTTGAAAGGCAAATACATAATCCCTTTGTTCTTCCAGTTCTGAAGTCCAATTCAAAATCTCACTAAGCTGTATGGGAATTGTGTAAGGCCCCTGAAGAGGACAGAGAAGAGAAGTACATAATAGTAGGTCAAGTGAAGACTATAAAAGTTTCTGAGGTTTGTTTGAAGCTGTAGGAAGTAGATCACATTGATGATAATGAACAGCAACAAAAAAAAAGTCTGAGAGAGAAACAAAATGATAAGCTTTTTATTCTGCCTTGGGAAAAGACTACTAAAAATTACCTTTTCTTTTTAGTTCAGAGAGAATAGAGTCACCAAAAAGACCATATCATGGTGGGAAAGCACAAAAACAGGCTCTGCATTAAATATGTGAAGGATCACATGAACACGACATTTCACCAATCAATACAAAATGAGATGTGGCAGAGCTGTAGTGCTGTTGTGTATGAAAGTATATGCTACTTCTGTTTGACTGCCAATATTTCATATATATGCAGACAGCTGTCTCTCCGTTGAAAATGTTTTACAGTCACCTGGTGTGATTATATGGCACCTTCCACCTGAAGACACTCAAGTGCTTCCAGAAGTTACTATTATTTTCTGTTGTGGAGGAAAAGAATATGAGTTATTCAGTGTCACACCTTAAGACAGATCAAGAAATTAGGAGTAGAGAAGAAGTCCAGTCCCTTTCTCATAAAGAGCAGGCAACATCACCTGCATATGTATGAAACGGCAGTGCCACTGAAAGGCACCTGTCCTGTCCGGAATTGCAGTAGCTAAAAAGAACACAGCACAATAACAAGAACAAACAGTTCATTTTTACAGCAGCTACTTTTTTTTTTCTTTTTTTTTTTTACTGAGAATTCCTTGTTCTTTTCTGTACCCAGCATTCTGGGCTAATAGTCCATTTACACAAAAGAAACTGTGAATTCCAGTGGCAGACAAAAAAAATAACTCAGTGGGACTACTAATACTATTAATGAAGAGTTACCTTAAAAATAAAGTTAAAACAGCTGGTTCAGTGCTGCCTCTAAATGAAGAGATTGTGTAACATTCACTCTGTTTTCATTTGGCTGAACTGTGGAGCCCTAATTGTTAAGAAAAAAGGGAATTAAAAGGAGGAAATTCTGTAGTCAGAAGAAAGAAAGTAGATAATCTGGTTTGGAGGTGAGCTATTCTGCATCAATATAAGTGCACTCTGCTGGAATAATATTCATTCTCAACCAACACATATAATAAATTAATTCTAACTGTATTCAAGATAATTTTATCAAAGCCCTGTTCTGCTGTAGAAAATGTGTCCTGTCTGTTTCTCAAATAAGAAGTGATTTACACCTTGCATATTCATTGTGAAGTGGGAACAGTGAGAGCTGGATGCATTAGTAGTTCTCAGCTCGATCTAAGGGAGACAGCCTCCCTACAGTGTGCTGGTTTCTGTGGAGAAAGAAAAACTTGTGCATGTGGGCTGCAGAGGGGTCACAGTGGACTCCTGGAACATATGAAGTAAAACTATCCTTCAGGGCAGTTACAGACCTAGGCTCAGTCTTTTGCACTTAGGAGAGTAATTTACAGTCTAGTAGACATCATGGGGAGAAATAGTTTTTATTAGAATGGTTTTATTGAAGACATTATGTTTTTCTTTAGAAGCACCTGCCATTATTCATATTGTTGGTTGTCTTTTCCACATGTAGGACAAAACATAGACTTCCAGACTGAATGGCATTTTTTGATTTGTGAAAAATGACAATGGAGGAGCAAGTGTGACCTCCCTGAAGCAGATGACACTATGACATCTGCGAGCCACCAGCACTGCCCCTCCGCAGCAGGCAGGCACTGTGACACATTCTTTTCAAGGGTACAAAACATTGCATCTCTCCCCTGACCCTCATAAGATTTAAGTAGCTGCAGGTTTGCTTCCCTAGCCTTCATAAGCAGCTACTGTCAATGCCCTGAGGACATTCCCTCCCCTCCGCAGGGTTTGGCTGCCTGGGCTCAAGGCCAGCTTTATTAACAAAGCTGTCAGGCCTTGAGAAGCTCAGCAGATGCCTACCCTGCCTTTGCAAAGAGCTGCTTTTAAACTGAGGCTCCTGTGCTTGGTGTTTGCCTGAGCCGTATCACAGGTACACCTATGCCCACTCCTGTGCCTCCCTGACCTTCATGAACTGAATCACAGAATCATAGAATGGTTTGGGTTGGAAGGAACCCTAAAGATCACCGAGTTCCAACCCCCCTGCCATGTGTAGGGACACCTCCCACTAGCCCAGGTTGCTCAAAGCCTCATCCAAGCCTGGCCTTGAACACCTCCAGGGATGGGGCATCCACAGCTTCCCTGGGCAACCTGTTCCAGTGCCTCACCACCCTCACAGTGAAAAATTTCTTCCTAATGCCTTGTCTAAATCTACCTTCTTTCAGCTTATACCCATTACCCCTTGTCCTCTCACTACACTCCCTGATAAAGAGTGCCTCCCCATCTCTCCTGTAGCCCCCTTCAGGTACTGGAAGGCTGCTACAAGGTCTCTTTGGAGCCTTCTCTTCTCCAGGCTGAACAACCCCAACTCTTTCAGGCTGTCCTCATATGGGAGGTGCTCCAGCCCTCTGATTAATTTTGTGGCTCTCGTCTGGACTCTCTCCAACAGGTCCAGGTCTTTTTTATGTTGGGGGCCCCACATCTGAACACAGTACTCAAGGTGGGGTCTCACGAGAGCAGAGTAGAGGGGGAGAACCACCTCCTTCGACCTGCTTCTTTTGATGCAGCCCAGGACACAATTGTCTTTCTGGATCCTAACATCTAATCTAAATCTACCCTCTTTCAGCTTAAAACCGTTACCCCTCATCCTATCTCTACACTCCCTGAAAAAGAGTCCCTCCCCATCTCTCCTGTAGCCCCTTTAAGTACTGAAAGGCTGCTATAAGGTCTCCCTGGAGCCTTCGCTTCTCTGGGCTGAACAGCCCCAACTCTCTCAGCCTGTCATCATACGGGAAGTGCTCCAGCCCTCTGATCATCTTTGTGGCCCTCCTCTGGACCTGCTCCAACAGATCTATGTCTTTTCTGTGCTGAGGACTCCAGAACTGGACACGGTACTGCAGGTGGGGTCTCACGAGAGCAGAGTAGAGGGGAAGAATCACCTCCCTCGACCTGCTGCTCACACTTCTTTTGGTGCAGCCCGGTCAGTGACTTCACTTTCCAGCTTGATCTGGGACCTGCCTTGTCCCAGCATACTCGTCCAGTGGTCAGGGCTCTCAGTAGAACCGGCTCACCCACACCGACCCAGCTCTGCTCTCCTTGTTCTGCTGCTGTGGGCTGTGCCTTATTGTGCATGCTGCTCCCTGCCAGTCTATTGGAGCCAAAAGTGGTGGTGGCCTCTTACAGAATAGTTATTCTGAGATGGGTATTGAGCCATTAGAAGTTCAGGACACATATTCATATTCTTACCAAGAGGGCTGAACATACAACATAGTTTAAATCCACTCCACTTTTTCTGCAAAATACTGTGTCCTTCTTCCTCTTTCTTGGATGCCTCAAAGTTGCTACAGAGACTCTTTCATTTTAAAGCATAAGTAAATTGTTTAGGAAAGCCACAGGTGCATTAACTTTATTTCTCTATTGCAGAGGTATGAGGACATTCCTGGCATAGATAGATAGACAGACAGACAGACAAACAGATATTATGATGCCTGCCACCTCGAATGACTTCTCTTATCTGTAATCCAGGCTTTCTGAGTCTTTATGTGAATAACACTTGCAAAGAGAGGATAGAAAATATGTGTTCAGGGTAAGAGGAAGGAACCTGAGAATATACCATCACTTCAGTAAATAATAAATTTAACAGGAAAATATGTATTTTCCCAAATGGATGAGAGAGACTATTTTCTTCAAGTTTTTCTGAATTTTTACTAGTAAGAAATTGAGCTTGAGAATTGAGAATTTATAAGACTGACTTTAAGCTATCCCTTTTTATTCACTGCTGAGACAGTTTAAGAGCACACTTATAACCCTTATAACTTTGAATACTAGAGCAAATTCCTTGCTGTCTGTTCTAGGAGGAAACCATAGGAAGTCATACTTCGTTAAAGTAGAAATAAGACTTTATATTGTAGGATGCATTATTTTCTCACAAGAAAACACTTCAAAAATTTTGGTTAATAAACACTTAAAATAATTATGACACGTGGAAGGAGAAGAGAGAATAGCGTGAGGCCAAATCTGACTTTTCTGTATTGCTGGGATGTGACTGAGTCATGCGCTTGGATCCAGCAGGGAATGAAAAACACTTCCAAGTCCATGTCATATCCAGATTTTTCCAAAAAGATCTAAAATAGCCATTGAAAAAAAAACAAAACAAAAAAAACAGACCCCAGGCATAGCAGGAACATTGCAACTCAAGAGCATTTTGAGAGAACCCTAATAATTGTTTTTGTTTCTGTGCTTGTAAACAAGCTTGAATAATCCATGCTGAACCACAAAATTAAACAGAAGATAAATTTTATTTCTCAGCAGAACACTTTTCTCCCAAAACACTAGATTCTTCTGGTAGCTAAAATGGCTACAGAGAGTTCTTCTTGAATGTAGAGATTTTAACCATTTTACTGCATAGTCAAGCCCAGGTCTCCATCACTCACAGAAAACCTGGTGTGTGAGCTGCAGGGTATGATTAGACAGACAGTATTGCCTTTTTCATTCAAATGATTGAAACTATGGTTTTTACCGGCATGGAAAAAAATTGGACAAAGCAGTTCCCAAGGCTCAATAGTGCGGTCTATGAGCCAATGAAACATCTATTAAAAACTCAGAAGTTGCTGCAGTGACTCTCAGTTTTCCAGCTCTTAGCGGGGAGGTAAGGGAAAGAGAAGTGAAATTAGGTAAAAGAGAATTGATTGCTTTGGACTTTGTGACTCTAAATGAATAACTAATTTGTGCTAGTGACAAATTGATCGGCAGTACTTGTTTTTGTGATTATCCAGTAATCATGGAGATGAAAGGTTACAGCAAATGCTACTGGATAGTAGATGTGTTTTGGATAACTACATCTGAAAGAAGACCTAAGGAATGAATTGGTGATTGAAGAAGCATGCACTTCTTAGCTATCAGCATCTTTTCTCATGAGGAAAAGTGATAATATGCTTCTCTGTTAGCAGAGTGAACAGGTGAGAGCGGTGTGCAGGAGAAAATGGAGAAAATGGGGTAGGACCTAGACATATGCTCTCCTGCTAGACTTGTGGGAAAGAAGTGCCAGGTTGTGACAAACAACTTTAAACTAGTTGGATTTTTAAATGCCATGGGATTTACTTCCCTCCTTTTGAGGTGCAGTGTTGTGTGGCCCTTCCACTCAGAGAGACCCCTCCTCTGGGAACAACAGAAAAGCCTCAAGGCCCTCTGAGAGGGGCAGCACAACGATAGCTCCCACAGCACCGAGCTGGAGCTAACGTGTGGCCACTCAGAAGCTCTGATTTGGTAGCATGATGTCTGGAGTCATGAGCCATCAGTCGGCATGAAGCTGAGCTGCAGTGCGTCTACTGCTGTCCGCAAGACAGATTCTTACAGGGGGTGGGAAAGAAAACCTCGCACTGCGGGAAATGCAGACTCAGGGCAAATAATGTGGGTGAGGGAGAAGCGAGCTCTTCCTGTCTCCCATCCTTGGACAGGAGATATGGCAGGAGGGGGTGTTGGATGGTTGTATTAAGGGAGGTACACACACACTACCTCTGCTTCTGCTGCATGTCTGCTTTCTCCTCTGGATCAGCCAGACACAACATGTGAACTGAAGGAGCTGGAAAGCAGCTGCATTCTCTGCTGACGCAGCTAGCAGGTGGATGGAGGCCATTCTGGCCTATTTTGTCACCACACTCCACCCCATCTAAATCTGTGACTGGCTTGGACCGTATCCTTCAGCTTGCACTTCTGTGAGGGGTTGCATGCTCACTAATAACACATTTGACATATGCAGCTTAAGAACTGCTCTGGTAAAATGTATTCTTTGCAGAGCAAATACTGCCAGGTCTGCTGTGCACTTTGTTTACCCATTTGTAATTGCCATGCATGCTTTATCGCGCTGCAGGTCTTTATCTCAAGAGGTGTGGGCAATTCTAGAGAGGTGAACTCAATTTTATATAATTAAGTCAACAACGTTTGCTGCTAACCGCGAAGGGTCACTATGCAATTGTAAAGGCTCATATTAAAATACAGTGGATCAACTCCAAGACAAAATAATTGCTTTGGGGTTTTCTGTCAGCCGTTTTGTTGTTGTTGGGGTTTTTTTTTCCCCTTGTATATAATTGGATAGTGTTGTTTTAGAACATTGCTTATGCTAAGTCTATTTGGTTCTCTTCTTCAAGCAGTACAAAATGATTCTGTCAAATAAAATTACCCTATTTTGCCTCAGTTGGAAGTATCTTGCCAGTGAATTGTTATTATTTGTAGTCCTGAGCTTTATGATTTGATGTAGGTGACCAAAAAGACCCATTCTAGGAGACTATAAAATAATAGAGCTGTTCTTTTTGCGGATGTAATGCAAATGGATTGAAGTTGTAAACCCTTTTCATAATCAAGACAATCTTTTTGTCTTGCTCCATCTCACAAGAGTTAGTCCATTCATCTTCCTGCTCCAGTCAAATGGGGAACCAAGGGTAAGTATGTAACATTAGTTCTTTTAAAGGCTATTTTTACTGACACTGACCACTGCCAGATGGATTCCAAAATTTCAAAAAGTCTTCCTTCTTCTGATCCAGAACACCTTGAGGAAGTTGTGGCTATTACAGAGGACAACTTCCTGTCCAAAAACTGAATTAATGGAGAAACCTAATCAGCCAGCAAGACTGAAGTTTATATCGGGGAGATGTTTCATTCTCATTTCACTGACACTAACAAGCAGACAAAAAAAATACATGTCAAGCTCTTGAATGTTTCAGTACTTAATGCTTTTCTTGGAAATTGACCTTACAAGACATGGTGGCACAGGGGTGTCAGCAGACAGCAGACCCTCTTGACTGGATCCTTGTGTTCTTTAGAATAATTTAGTTTGTACAGGATTTTATTTGCAGATGTAAATGAGATCTAAAGACTGAAGTACAAAGGGCTTGCATGAAAAAAATTACAAGATGCAACTTCCCTGGCTCTTGACTAAGTTTCTATTCAAGTTACAGTATGAGTCTGCCTGCTGCCTCAGCTCTGTCAGCAGTTCTCTATACTAACAATTCACCATTTTCTGCATTCCTGTAACCACGTTTTTTCACTTTTATTTTAACATAAGCCAAAAACCATGGCTTTTGGATGATCATTAAACACAGGTATGGGAACCAGGCATCCAGCTCAGTTTCAAACAAAACAGGCGATGTTTCCTGTTCTATGCTGACATTTCTGACAGCTTGATTTATTTAAGAGAAAGCTAGGTGTGCCAAGGTGCAGAATGGGGAGAAGACACTATCGCTGTGTACCACCAAAGGACATATTCGTTCTCCTCTCTTATCTTAATTGTGGGAGATGGGCAGAGTATAGCTCTGAGATGACCTTGGCAATTGAAAGGCCATGGACTCTCCTTGCAAAACTTTCTTCTAGGGGCAGTGCAAGGATCTTCAGAAATGATATCATGGCTATCCCCAAAATATCTGCCTGCTTGCAGTAGATACAGTGTTTTTAGGAGCCTTTTGCATCCGCTGGTTATTTTAACAGACATAAACTTTTCCTTTGGTTATTTCCCTGATGTCATGGTTTAACTCCAGCTGGCAATAAGAACCACACAGCATCACTTCCCCAAGTAGGGATGGGGGAGAGAATCAGAAGAGTAAAATTGAGAAAATTCCTGGGTTCTAATGAAATCTGTTTAATATGTAAAGCAAAAGCTGCGCACACAAGCAAAGCAAAACAAGGAATTCATTCACTAGTTCCCATCAGCAGGCAGGTGTTCAGCCATTGCTAGGAAAGCTGGGCTCCATCACGTGTAACGGTTACTTGGGAAGTCAAAACACTGTCACTCTGAATGTTCCCCCTTCCTTCTTCTTCCCCCAGCTTTATGTGCTGAGCACAACGTTATATGCTATGGAATATCTCTTTGTTCAGTTGGGGTCGGTTGTCCCAGCTGTGTCCCCTCCCAATATCTTGTGCCCCCCCAGCCTGCTCGCTGGTGGGGTGGGGTGAGAAGTAGAAAAGGCCTTGGCTCTGTGTAAGCACTGCTCAGCAGTGACTAAAACATCTTTGTATCATCAACACTGTTTCCAGCACAAATCCACAACATAGCCCCACACTAGCTATTTTGAAGAAAGTTAACCCTACCCTAGCCAAAATCAGCCCACCTGAACACTAGCTTTTGGCAGAAGCATGTACACTTCAGCCTAATGTTTTTACAGGTTAAGCTCCTGCCTTCTTTCCAATGACTTTAACTTCTTTATTCAGACCTTAACAGTTCAGCAAAAGAAAGCAGACAAATACCTCCCAGAAAACCTCATTAGGCCTGCCATCCCTCTCCAGTCTTTTAGCGAAGACCGTATGAGCTAGCACCTCTTCTCCTAGGACAAGCGAGCACTGGTTTTGTAACTACCTGACAGTGGATGAAGGAAAGTGAATGGTATTTCTTGTATTTGTCCAATATAATACAATTCTTCAGAGAAACTTTATCCAGTTCTTTTTCACTTGAAAACATTCCTTCTTCAACTTGCACTAAACAATAAACAGACGAGGAAAGAAAGCAGCTTTTCTTAGATATTGTTAACGACATCGCTTTGTTTGCCTTGTTTGCTGTTTGACTTTCTGCCTTCTCATACAACTTGGCCTTGAAATGTAGGGTTTTTTGTTCAGTGAGACTATTATGATAAAGTAAATGCCTGAAGAAATAAAAGTAAGGATATCTAAATTCTATCTAATAGCCTGGCTTTATCTCACTCTGAGACTTAGATACCTGCAGTGAGCCATTAGGTACCTGGGCAGAAGGTAAGAGACTCTAAGGAAGTGGAGGTAAGTAAAACTACTTTTTGGTTGTGGTTCTTTTGCAAAATTTCCTAGCACTGAAACTGGTTCCTGCCACAGCTAGTCAAGAGTCCCGGTAGGTTTCACCTGAGTTTGCAGAAAGACTAAGTTCTGCTTAGCTTCCTAGCATGCTTTCCTATCTTATTACCAGAATCTTAATAAAAAGGTCTTGCAGCATATGAATCAATTACTCTTTTGGTTCTCAGACACTGAAGGTCAGACTGTCCTAAGAGGAGGAATTCTTGCAGACAATATAACTGACTACTGTGGACAAAACACACTGACCTTAACGAAGCAGAGACTGCAGTCACATAAAGGCAGATAATAAGGATAAAAATGAAGAAGTGAACTGTTTATAATCAACCATTTGAGGCTACAACACAAACAAAACAAATAAATGAAGGAATAAATGCAGCCTCTTTTGATGCTTTTAGGTATTTCCTTTGTATGTTTTAACATTTGTATGTAAAAACACTCCACACAAAGTGTACGTTAAATAAATTCTTTTGAATTAATGATATAATATAATATAATAATTACATTTTGAAACAAATTGTGACTGGAAAAAATACTAAGTCAATTTCTATGCATAACACATGTATATAAGTGTATAAGACAACATGATTTTCTTCTGAAGACACTTAGTTATTAGTGTAACTAGTGATTCATAGCAGAAATGAAACTGCCCTTTTCTGTTTTTTCTCTTAGCAACCAGCTTGACAGAACTTTATCTCCTGCATGGACACAAAAAAGAACCCTTAAAACTTTGAAATTTGCAGTTTAACACATTGCATGAAAAAAAAAATATTGTGGGACATTTTAAAAGATAGTTCATTCTTTTGTGAAAGGCTTTAGGAAGTTGTGGTCTGTCAAGAAGTGTTAGTTTCCAAGATATGTAAAGGAGACAGCAAAGGAAACAGACATAGGTTTCTGTTGTCTTTTCTATGTAACGATCTGGATACACCAAAATGCTGTCACTATTTCTTACAAATTTCAATTGTGCCTGTCCAGGAAGTTTTTTGGAAGAATTAAGAGATTGTAGAGTTGCAACATTATAATAAAATTTAGTTATCATCTGAGAGAGCCTTTTACAAAGCTGGGAACAACCAACCAGTCAGCCTCATCTCTGTTCCTGGAAGACGATGGAGCAGATCCTCCTGGAAGCTATGTCAAGGCATATGGATGACAGGGAGATTATTAAAGACAGCCAACATGGCTTCATAAAGTGCAAATCATGCCTGGCTAATCTGGTGGCCTTCTATGATGGAGCAGCTGGGTTGGTGGATAAGAGAAGAACGATTCATATGATGTACCTTGACTTCTGTAAGGCCTTTGATATAGTCTCACACAACATCCTTGTTGCTAAATTAGAGAGAGAAGGATTTGATGGATGGTTTATTCAATGGATTAGAAACTGGATGGATGGCAGCATGCAAAATGTTGCAGTCGAGGGCTCAATGTCCAAACGGAGATCACTGACAAGCGGTGTCCCTCAGGGGTCCATACTGGAAGTGGTTCAATATCTTTAGTAATAACATAGATAGTGGGATTGAGTGCACCCTGAGCAAGTTTGCAGATGACACCAAGCTGAGTGGTGTAGCTGATACACTTGAGGGAAGGGATGCTATCCAGATGGACCCTAACAGGCAAGGTCCTAGACCAGGGTTGGTGAGATCACCAGTATTGGTACAGACTGAGTGATGAATGGATTGAGAGCAGCCCAGTGGAGAAGGACTTGGGGACAACGGTGGATGAAAAACTGGACATGAGCCAACAATATGTGCTTGCAGCCCAGAAAGCCAAGCAGCTTCATCAAAAGAAGTGTGACCAGCAGATCAAGAGAGGTGATTCTCCCCCTCTACTTCTCTCTTGTAAGACCCCACCTGGAGTACTGCATCTAGCTCGGGTGCCCCCAGCACAAGAAAGACATGTACCTGTTGGAGCAAGTCCAGAGAAGGGCCAGGAAGACGATCAGAGGGCTGAAGCAACTCTCCTGTGAAGAAGTGCTGGGTTTGTTTAGCTTGGAGAAGATGTTTCAGGAAGACCATATGGTGGCCTTTCAATACTTAAAGGAGGCTTATAAGAAAGGTGGAGAGAGAATTTTTACCAGTGTTTGTAGTTATAGGATAAGGGATAATTTCTTTAAACTAAAAGAGAGTAGATTCAGACCAGATATAAGGGAGAAATTTTTACGATTGGGGTGGTGAGACATTGGAACAGGTTGTCCAGAGAAGCTGTGGATGCCCCATCATCCCTGGAAGTGTTCAAAGCCAGGCCGGACGAAAGATGTTCCTGCCCATGGCAGGGGGGTTGGAATTGGATGCTCTTTAAACGTCCCTTCTGACTCAAACTGTTCTATGATTCTATAAAAACTGCTTCAAAGGGTTGTGTTAATACTCACTAAAATACTGGGATAGAAACTTACTGTTATCATTTGCTGTCAACAACTCTATTCCTTCTACCAAAGGATGGCAGACAGACTTTGACCACTCTTCAAAGTCCTGGCTAAAAAGGCAGGGTGATAGCACGCCTAGTATTTTAAAAGAGGAGAAATTTAAGACGTTTCAGAACAATAGACCATCAAGTAGAAACAAAATATGAAACAGGTTCCTTCAAAGATTACAATGATTAATTAAGCTAGGCAATGTATTTTTTTCTACCTTATTCTCAGTTAACTTATTTGTTGGTGATTACTCTCTGCTTATTCTTCTAGCTTCAAGCAAATGCCAGCTCTTCCAGACCTGATTTACCTATAACTGCAGTCCATGAGTGTCGAGTGACTACTTATCAGTTCTTTTAAGATATGAAGCATTTCAGAGCTACTAAAGAACTGCAAATTTTTAACTTGACAAGGGCATAAATTCACATTAGTTTTTTATTTCTCTTTTTCTGTACTTCATATTAGGAAACTTTGGCATAACTATAGAATTTTTCAGGAACGTGAGATCAGGGCTCAGATACATCTTTTCTATACTTTCAGATAACTGAAACCCTTTAGGTAATCTAACATTCATCTGGTGTTCAGGACTCAAAAGGAGCAGTTACACTTCTGCAAACTGCAGCAGGTTTTGGCTATAAATCAATGACTCTTGTCTGCCCATTCTTGTTTTCATTAATATTGCATAAAGTTATGAAATTACTTTTATGTAGTTTTACATTGAACATATGCAAGGGGTAAATGTGATAAATCAGTCAGTGCCTCACAGCTGGTATAATGGAAATGAAGGTAATTCCTGAAATACTAGTAGTTTGCTAGCCATAGACTGCACAGCTTTCACAGAACTCAGAAAGTTTCAGAGAATATTATTTGTGCAATTTTCTTGCCTGGATACTTGGCAATATTGCGATTTTATGTATTTTATGTATACATAAGCAAACTATAGAATGCTGCTGTGACTGAGATGGCAGCAACTCTAAAGTTAAATTTCCTCTTTTTTTCTTTTTTTTTTTTTTCAATTCTTAGCCCGCTTTCAAAGCCCTTTAGTTGAGATGCTGCATACTAAAGTCCTGCACTAGAAAGAAACTGTGTGCAGACCTTAGAGACTGTAGTTAAAAGAACCAAAATGCTAATGATCACCCTGGGCAATGGCTAGCAGAACACATACAAATTATAAGTTGTTCATAATGGCAAAAACTTTGCCCTTTGGAGAGTATGAGTTGGAGGGAATGAAAAGAAATTGGTTTTTTTTAAGAGTCTTCATTACATTTAAATTATTTTTGTTTGGAAACTAATTTCCCTTGCAGGCTCATTTTCAAGTGCAATATTGCAGTGTTCTAAGTTGCCATAATAAGTTTTTCAGTTCCTATTTGAAGCAGTTATAGATTTGAAAATCAGTACAGAGGCTAACATTTTATAGAGTGGAAAGGTATAGGTGTATATAAAAAAAATTATTTTTTTAGATCTACAAGGACTTCTTATTTTAATATTTGTAAATGTTAACAGTGGTCATGAATAGCACATGCAGATACTCTAGACTGTAGTATATAGGGGGCAGTGTGTTAGGAAAATTTCCAATTGTATGCAGCTCTAACTGTATCTCACATTGGTCTTTCTGTGTGATTTTACATAAAATACTTGAGCTCCTCCTGGCTCTGTACAGGCATTAGCTAATCAAATAAGTCATCTGCCCTGACCATTCCTCTGGCCTGTTCAAACAGCATTCTTTTTGACCTTTTGTTACCTTTTAATAGGCCTCTTCCCAGTTCTCCTCTCTAGGAAGATTCTCCCAATTAAAGACATTATTTAGCTTTAATATTTGGCATAAGAGTTATTGGAGTTAAATACTCAGATGGTGTAGTAGCAGGTATTAAGATGGGATTTTCATAATTATCTGACTGAGTTGAACATCTCTATTTTCACGATTTCCGAGTGGCATAAGTGCTTCAGGTGATGTAATTTTACAATAAAACAAACTCTCAATAATCAAAAAATCTATTTTTTTGAAAGTAGATGTAAATTATGTAGGCAATGATCTTGTACATTATTGCCATTATTAGTAATGATGCTTAATTTAAAAGAAGGCAGGTATGTAATTTGTGAAAACCAACTATCTGCCTGTTTTTGAGCTTTTCCTGGCATTTACCAGTATTGTAATAATAAATTTATTTGTACCAAACCACAGGGAACAGGACAGGTCTTATAATACATTTACAGACAGGAGAGGGACCAAGCAGTTTTCTAGCTCAGGATCTCATAAGGAATCTGTGACAAAAGTCAGCTATGTATACACCCCTGATATTGCAGAGCAGTTCCTGAGCCATAAGCTGATATTTTTCCTCTGTCACCTTCCTATAGAAGGGCACATTTTTTAATTGACCTTTCAAAATTATTTTGAATGTAAAGCATTTAATGAGAATAATAAACCAGCTTTTTGGGAAAAAGGAGACTTTAAAGGAATTTCACAGTGACAGATTATAAGTAGTTCACCTCCTAGCACATAGCCAATTTTTTGTTATTGCTCTCTTGGGTTTTCATTGGATTTGAAACCTTGAAAAACAGTCTAGAAAACAGATTGACTAGGGGAAAAAAAGCCCTCAGGTGGAGATGCAAACCTGGTGAGAACTTAATTGAAATCAATAAGAGAATTAAATGAAGGAAGAGACTGGTAAAAAGAAAATCTTCCAGCCTGACCAAAACAAAGAAAGAAATTCAGTCCTTCATAATGGCATTCATTCTGGTACTTGTACTAACTGTGAACCCTGAACCCAAGATATTTTCTCTGAGGATTTTATGCTTCTCAGCTATAGCAGAACATTCTAAGCGACAGGTCTGTGCTTATGCAAGTAGATGGGTGTAACATCCATATGGACTTGCTATTAAGCTTTCAGGCTTGCTGACCGTTTTTTAAGCACCCTAATCTTGTGTCTGAAGCATCACATGTTAGGTTCATTTCCATAGAACCTGTTTTCCTGGCTAGTAATGATTGTGTACCTACTTGGCATATGCTGAGCTGTACTAAAACCAGGATAAAGAATAGAAACTTTCCATTACTGCAGTGTTCTGGTGGGTCTTTAATCATCCTTCACAATTACTTCTAAGTGATTTTAGATTAATTTGCAAAAAATGTGTCCATCCCCCATATTCCTTGTTATAACTAAAATATTGTATTTTATGTTAGCTTCTCAGAGATTTCAGGTACTATACTGATAGTGAAAAAAAGAAATTAAATACTTTCTCTACTGGTATTCAGGGAGTTTATGACGACAGCAAGCTATCATAAAGAGATCACAAACCTATTTCCTTTTTAACTGTTTCTCCACTGTGGTTGTACTCAGTTAGGATCTCGAGCCCACAGGTCAGTGAAGACTTCCATTAACTTCAATAGACTAGTAAAGTCCTGCATCTATTCAGGACAGATGGGCCAAGAATGTATTTGGAAGCAGTGTTTGCTTACTTAGAAATCACATCTGCTGTTCTGAGAAGTCATAGGTTATTGGTTTACTGCATGCTTTAAGCTTATAGGTGAATATAGTTTTGGATTATGTTAACAGAAATATCTGAGAAGGAATTTTTTTTTAAAATTTATTTTTCTGTCACAGAGTTAACACCAGTTAGTGTTTTAGAGTGAAGTTCTGGAATTCCCATACTTCCCCATATGACTAAAATGATACTTTGATTTGAACAAGATTTCTAATCACTCTTTATGGTACTTATTGAAGCTCCTCTAGGACTCACATGCTCAAACCTTTTCCAATAGTCTGGATAAGATCAACAGCTTCACAGGGTGCTATAGCTCAAAATCCTATTTAACAAAAGAATGGCAGATTTGCACTACAGAAAAGATAAAAACAGGAGTCCTGAAGCCTGACATGGAGACACTGCAACACGTTGCAAATCCCCAAGCTATTGTTTACCCATTGGTCTGTATAGAAACCTCACAATTTATTAAACCACAAGTGCTTTCAGAAAAAAGATGCTCTCTTGGGTGTCTGAGTTCTAATTGATCTGGAGATGTTTCTTTCCTAGTTTTCTACTTGGAAATTGAAATGCAGGTTTCAGATGGTGGTCATTCTCACAGAAAGAAGTGCTGTGCTTCTGCTTAAATGTGGATGAGGTATTTTCTTAGTCTCCAGTAATACTTCACTAACTCCAAAAAAGCACCATGTCAGTTACACTTCTGCAGCATTGCAGTAGTGCAAGATCAGCCTGTCTTTGTGTCCTTTAGTCATCCATATACAAGAATGCCTTTGTCTTGTCTTACAAGCTATGTAAGGTAAATCTTTGAAACCAGAGTAAAAATAAAAGAATCCTCTAGTAACAGGATTTGTCTGGATAGAGACATTTAAAAAAAATTCCAAATGGTATATAAGGAACATTCCTGTAATGTTTTATGTCAAAATGCTAAAACTAAAAAGAAAACTGACCAACAGATACCTCATTGAAACAAAGCAATCTTTTTTTTAAATGAAAAAAAGTAATGGCTACTGTATGTCTGTTTATTAAAAGACATGAAAATAACAGACTCTTTGTGACTATATCCCACTATGGATGTAAAAACAAACATATTTTGGGGTATTCATACAAGAAATTTTATGAAAATCTGATTTTGTTTAATATTCCGTAATGAAAATACATTGCCTAGTGTTAAACCATAATTGGAAATGACAGTGGTGTGTTCCATTTTTATTGAAGGACTTCTGCAGTATTTTACATGAAGCTCTTAGTAACCATTAAATCTGAAATGGAATCAGTCAGCCCCTCTTCTGTCCCTGAGATCAGTCGTCTTATATTTATCAAAAGCTGGAGGTGGATAAATGAAGGAATAAATGAATGAAATTTACATTCATATAGCAACTTCCAGCTGCACAGGACAGCAAGAAAGTTAGAAAGTAAAAATAAATCTCTTTTCAAATTAAAAATAGTATTTTTGCTAAGTAGTGAGTGGTGACTGATATTTATGATTCCAAGAGGGGGAAGATAAGAACTCAGCTGAAAGAATCTGACTCAAAGACTATCCGATCCAAGAGTGGGATTTATTATTTCTCATTCTGGAATGGAAAAACAGCCTGTTAGCTGTGGAGGAGTGGTCTGTACTGCCAGCTAGCTTATATAGCAAATACAAATGGGACATTTTCTCAGATGACTTTTTGACCTGCTATGGTTATTAGTCATCTCACTTAGAAATTCATTTATTTTTCACAAGTTATGAAAGGAAGAGGAAGTCTCAGAAGGCTGAGGAAGAAAAATTAGTTCAGACCTCTGTAGAGAGATTCACAGTTTTGAGGTTCATATGATCTGTTTAATGAGTGTGCTGGAATGGTTTTCCCAAATTAACCAAAGTTGGTTTGAATCTGGCTTCAGAAAGAGCCTGGATCTGGGAGCAGACATGAGAATGCTCTCTGGTCTGGGCTCTGTCTAACCTGGGCACATCACAGAGCTCCTGGAACAAGCAGAAGGGGAGCTCCAGAGAGGCTGCCAAATCTGCCAAACATAGCCTCTTTCTTTGTTAAAGACTGTTCAGAAACGTCCGTGTCCAAACTCTCTCCAAGGATATGGAGATTTCTCTCCCAGCACCAGAAAAGAGTGGATCTAGACCACTCTCAAGAAGTCTCAATAGGGCTTAAGTGTCCACAAGCCTAATCCACCCACACGTTCAAAGAGATTGAGAAATTATTTAGTAGCACAATCGTATTGCGAGTTATTTGAATTAATTTAATTGACTAACAGAGATAAAAACTGCTGCTCACTGCTGGATAGTTATTTATAACAACTCTTATGCTCTTCTTTTGGGTAAAAGCCTCCCGCTTCAGCTACAGACCTAAGAAATTGTAAAAATAAAAAAAAAATACAATTGTTAAGAGGTATCAGTGGAAAAATATACATCTAGAAGAAAACAATTTTTCTTCTTATATATACCAAGAACACCTGAAATCTTAACTTTGTTACTTGTATTCCAGAAAACACAGACATTTAAAAAATGTATATTTATTTTCTCTATTGGAAACTTTATTCTCTCCTGGAAAGCAACAGAATTATATACTTAGTAGTAAAGATGATATTTTGATATTTTACAGAATTAACTACATGCCAATACGTCAGTTACTACAGACTATATAGAACAGCAATGATTAAATGTTTCTGAATGTAAAATGTCAGATAACTTGCACCTAATAGTACTCTAAGAATTGGAAAAATTCTCTCTATCATAAATATTGACTTGAAATGTATCTGTGCATCATGAAATCACGAGATCTCTGGAAAAAAAGCCAGCATCATGCAAATATTAATTAGGAGAGTGAACAGGAAAATCTGGCAATGTCAGACTATTTATTCATTCATTGATCTTGTGAAAGGGTTTGAATTCAATCAGAAGAGAATTCAAAGTTAAGGATAATTAATGCCATATAATTAACAGCAGTCTTCATGGGTTTGTAAAGTTTTTAAAGGCTTTGTTGAATGATTCCTGTATCTTTTGTTATGAGATCACAAATCAGCTTTAATGACAGAGTTCTGAAACTCACTAATCTTAATACCCTTCAGGCATAACACTCTCCAGGTATAGCCAGAGAATTTAAGTTTTTTAAACTGCTCTGTTCCAATCTGAAATAAAGGCAAATTCTGAAATTTTGTTTGTGGAGTAGAATTATAATTTTCTGCACAGTTTTAGAATTTCTAACCTTGCCTTCATTTAATGAGAGAAAAGGGAAATTTCTTCTGGTGTAAAAACGAATAGGATACTTCCTTTCAAACCATCCAGTAGATATAGTTTTCCTGTCACTAGTACTGAAAACTTGCATTGGTACCTTGAGCTGAGTTTTGTTTTAGGGGGGGTTTAAGTGCCTTTTAATTTATGGATAAATTGTGATTTCTCCAAAGACCAGAAGGTACTCCTTTATTTGTGCAGTTTATTGTTTTATGCAATGAGAAATCCCACTGAAAATAATAGCTTTACTTCCATAATGAGCTTCTACACAATAAGGGAGTGAAGAATCAAGCCTCTGGTGTTGCAGATGAATGGGAATTCTTCATATCTAAAAAGTTAACTAAGTTTGATGTTCACTACTTATTTAGATCGTCTGGATATTCTGTATTTTAGTCTTGTACTATGTCAGATACGTTCCCATTAAAGAGGTTCATATTTGTAAGAGTGAGAGAAGGAAGTCTATAAAGAAAGAATACATTAATATAAATTGGATTGTACTATTAAAGAAAGATTTCATTTTTGTCTCTTCCTCTTTTCCGCTGCTTAAGAACTGTAATTTGGAAATACCAGGGCATGAGACGGGAAAGTATCGTATCCTGCATTTCCTGTATAGCCAAATATAATGATTTATACCTCTTACATCTGGCTGCTCATATTAAAAAGGTCCTATAAGCATTTGCATCAAATTTCAATTCCTTTGAGTGAGTGACAAGTAACACCACATTACCCCAGCTGAAGCTCAGATAGCTTTAGCTGGAGAATCTCAGAAGAAGCTGCATTGATTCTGTGTCCCACTGCAAGAGTCAGTGCTGTGGGTCTAAGACAACTGACTCCTGTAAACTTTTATCCCTAAATGTTTGAAGTACAGATGATTTTGCTCCATGGGAAGACCTGACATTTCCATACACTCTGAGCACATCGTATTTTGGTTGGAATTGTCCCCAACACCTGTGTGACACTGTCTTTTGAAACATCAGAGAAAAGTTTGCATAATTTCCCTACATTGGTCAGCTTTTTCACTGTGATGGGTTTACCCTTGGCTGAATGCAGGACAGTCACTCTGTAAAAACCAGTATCTGGGAAGCTAAAACATATTATCCACTAAAAAAAAAAAAAGAAAATAATGCTTATTTCCATGTTGATCACACAACGATACCAAGGTGAAATTCCTGGTGTATACTATAGAATCCCTGTTTCAAAGGTAAGGTATCACTGACAGTAGAGTCAAAACTGCTGTTTCAGGACGACGTGGCTTTGCACAGATCCTCCATTTAGTACTGCAAAGTTACTGAAGTGTAGGGTTATGGTCCAGATCTACTATCATGTTCCAGAGCTAATTCCCAGTTAACAGTCACTCTGGTTCTTACTCCCTCTCTTTCCCGTGCTTTATGTCGTAATCCTGGCTTATTACATTGGTTTTGTAAATAAAAGAAGCACTTTTCCCTCATGCAGGAATAATTTTTTTATTTGGTCATACAGTTGGTTATAGTTCAGTGTGTTGTTACAGTTATTTCAGTGCTTGATGATGGCTGCTTAGCTGATCCTTATGCCCTTGTGGGAGTTTTTACTGGTTTATTTGTTTTTAATTACCTCATGTGGCTTGTTAGCAACAGTGAAAGTTGTGGAAGAATAAGAATGAAGACAGAAGGTCTGACATGGAAAGATTTAATACTTAAAAGGTACAGCACTTAAAAGCAAGTCAAAGGACCCATAAAGAAGCATTTTGGGGGGTAATAAGGGCAGGATGTGTCTATATATAATGTCTGAAAGTGCAAGTTAAGAGAGCAGTCGCTGATGTTTAAAAATTAATAATTAAAATTAATTAAATGATTTCTAACCTCTAAGTTCATGTTTGTTGAAGTTTTTCTTGCTAATACCACTGCTTGTTTAGTATTTTACATTTGGTGGTCATGTTTATATATCTGCCTTAGGAAAATAAAGGAAATTTCCACCTTAAAATATTATAATTGGAAATTATTTGGAATCACTTGAAAATAGTTATTCCTGCTTTTAAAGTAGGACTTTAATAATGCTACAGCAATCAATGCACTAAGTCTTCAGTTTCCATGGTATAAACTCAGGGTTCCTACTGGATTTATCATAGAATCATAGAATCATAGAATGATTAGGGTTGGAAGGGACCTTAAAGATCATCAAGTTCCAACCCCCCTGCCATTGGCAGGGACACCCTCAACTAGACCAGCTTGCCCAAAGCCTCATCCAGCCTGGCCTTGAACCCCTCCA
>WKFP01014747.1:219510-273007 GCA_011057875.1 Pterocles orientalis
GCTGAAGTACTTTTTTCTGATAAGATTGACAAAGAAAAATACCTGACTCTACATATAATTTTCTCTCCTTACAGACATTTTTTTTTTTTTTTAATTTTTGTGTCTGCTCTAAACTGATGTTTTTAGGAAACTAGGAGCAAAACACTGATTTTCAGAACAAAGATTTTCAGGACAGAAGAGAAGACAGTAACTGTTTTTATTAATTTTAAATTCTTGCAGCCATTTTACTGTGCTGCCCTGAGGGCTAAGTTTGGTGTCAACTTGGTAAATGTAGTTGGTTTTTACTAAGCTTTTCTTTGTTTACTGCTAAACGGATGAACGGTCCCTGAAATTATTTCTCCTAACTGTTAGATGCACTATGAAGGTGAATGTAGGTATTGAACTGTGGGATTTACCTGTCTCCTGCTATTGTTCCTCCTGTCTACTTTCCAGTTTCCTTCTCTGTCTGACAGAAAGAGCACAAAGCTCACAAATGAGGGACAGGCTGGAGGAGACCAGGAAATCCTTATCAAGTAGTTCCTCATTGCAACCAATCTCTGGTTTTGAGTCTCAATATTTGTTGTCAGTAAATAGATGAAAAACTATAGGCAAATGTTTACTGTATCTTCTAGAAGTGCTGTTTCATAGAAATGGTAGTCTCCTATTTACTAACAGTTATTCTGCTAAGTAAGGCCTGATAATAAAATTTTTGATAAGTGCTGTGAAAGGCAAAGTCATTTTGTGTTGGAATTTCTATCTACTAAATTTTAATGCATTTTTATCTGCTACTTCATACATTTTTAGGAGTAATACATGCAAAGTCAAACTTTCAAGAGTTAGAATAAGCTAGAATGCCATTTCTCAAAGATGCATGCAGCTGGAGCTTAGAGAATTATTCATTGCTTTACAGACAAAGACATTGCTGGTTAGCAAACCTTTGCTTCAGCTGATTCAGAAAATGGAAGGGCAGTTGTCAATGAAAAAGAAGGTTATCAGATATGTCTTAATTTTGACAGCTAAATACTGGACTGCAAACTGTTTTCTGCCATGCAAATCTGATGGTGATGTCGAACAAGCAATATAAATGACACTATTGAATGGGAGTCTTGACAGGTCACTAGTGTGTTGCTACTTTGCAGAATATCTGGAAGCCTACGCATATAGTCAGTGAGATCTGTAATTGGAGCATATAAAATAAAATTTAATTTGCCTGAAAAAGCAGTCCTGTAGCATCTCAAATTGGTCATTCTAATTTAATGTACCCTTTTGATATTAGTGACATTTTGCTATGGTCTCCCTTCTGAAAAAATGGGAACATTGTAATACAACAATCATAATGCAGAAAGGTTAAACTAATTTTTGAAGTATACAAATGCTGCATGGATGATACTTAATGAAAAGCCCATGAATAAATTAATAATTCTGTATTCACAGCAGAATTTAAGTAACATGCAGTAAACAAGCAGTAGGCCTGCATGAAGAACAAAGGGAAACAATGAAAAGTTATAGAAACTACACTGAATGAGCCAGGGTGCCTGTAAAAAAAGCAAATATAATCTCAAAAAAGTGTCTTGAATAAAGTAAACAAGTTACAATTGCACATGTAAATATAGGAAATGCAAGCATGGAGTTGGAGCACATGACTTTTTGCTGTCTTAATATTCTTTTAATTACATTTTATTGCATGTAATTAAATAGATATTTTAACAGAAAGATCAAGAAATTGGTGGCAGATTGAGGTAGAGCAAGCTGCACTTCCATTGTAGTGGACAGTAGTAAAACAAATTATGAACTTACAAATTTACCACAAAGATTGTATTTGAAACAATTCAGGGATAATTTAATAAATAGCATGTCCATTTTTAGTTATTTCTGCGCTGACTAATGCACAAAGATAAAGTATAATGTAGTGTGATATATTAATTTACAATCTGCATTTAGTTACACTGTGAGAAGGAATGGTAACTATGAGGCATAATTTTAGAATGGCCTTAGTTGTTCATCAGTGAAAGCCTGAGGACAAAGAAGAAAACTCAAGCATAAATTTCAGTTTTAACACAGGTTTCCCCTTCAGTCTTATAGCTCAAAATTTTCCTGTGCAACTGTCTAAAATTTTGCTCCTGATATTTATTCAAAGACTCTGTTTGTCTTCAAGATCTCCAGGTGAAACAGTTTTTCTACAAAGGAACAACCTGACCAACGCAACCAAACTTCAGTACATCTATTTAGAATTTAGTCCTTAACGTGTATATTCAGGTTTCACCCCCTGTCTAACAACTTTAAGAAAATTAGAATCAAGCTGTCACTTTAAAATTGCACAAAAGTGTCACTTATACAAAATGTTGTTCATTGCAATTGTAATTGCCACTCATTTCAATTCTTCAACAATTCCTTTGTCTTGCATTCCTTTCCCCTTTAGAGCCTTTGCTGCAGTTGTGGGCAAATAATTGAAGCAAATCTTTCTAATAAAGTCTGTCGAATTGCTATTGCAAATTTCATTGCTCTTGGTGACACACAGGTCCTTTTGTTGAACACACTCCCACTCAGACTACTAGAGCACAGCCTGGATGCTTCTCTTGTGGCCAGTAAGAAAGGGTTAGTGATGAGCAATTCTTATTTTAATTAGCTGACAGAATCAGGTCTGAAGTGAGACTGCTCTTTTTGATAGGCACAAAATGTTCTTTTTGCTTTTTCAAATTTGGAAATGAGAAAATATAGAATATTAAAAAATGGTGTAGAATATGACATGGGATAAAATAAATAAATTAAATTTTTAGAATATTATTTATGTTTTAAATTATATAGAAGAGACTCCGTTTCACTGACCAATCAATGCAATGAGTGGAGGTAATAATTACTAAGAGATTTGTTGATTTTTACTGACATTTTGACCAGAAAATAAATTTACAAGTTTGTCAAATTTTTCTTCCATTTTTCTCCACCTTTCAACCAGTTGTTACACAGCCTCAGAAAAGGAACCTATAACTGCTTAGAGAATGATTACAAGGATATTCCTCATGTGTATCACAATGGTTAAGAAAGGATGATTGCCTCTGCACTCTTCATTCCATGCATAATCCTGTATGCAGTGGTGTCACTGGTGCTTTCCACTGCCTTTCACGGGCTTTTCTTACTTTCCTCAAGGTGGTAGGAACAGAAGTAAAAATAAATAATCATCTATTGACACCTTGAAATGGATTTGGACTGTTCAAATTAGGTTTTTATGGCCCTTTTTGATGCCTTTGGGTACCTTGCCTGTCCTCCAACTGTTGCTCCAGATTACTGTAAATCTCATGGAATTCCTGTGGTCACATCTGCTACTGTGTCATTTTACCCAGAAGAAGAATAGTGTCTTCTCAGCAGGAGCTGAAAACTTTCTCCTGGAAATATTTTGAAGCTGACAGTTGTGATGCTCACAGTAAGACGGACACAGAGCAGACAATTTCTTATGTCCTTATGTCAGTTAGGATATCCATCCTTTCTGTCTGGACTTCTCAAAAAAGAAGAAAATGTGCTCACATTGTTAAGGAATATTAGTTGTTTCGCTTAAATAAAAAAACCTTTTAAATAGAATTAATCACCTAGAGTTGTAAGGTTGTGTGATTTAGTATGCTGTTTACTTAGTTTTACTTACTTATTGAGTAACTTGATTTGCTGAAGCCTGAGGCTGCAAAATATAAATTTCCACTTCAGTTTATTTTTCCTCTTGGGAGATGGTAAAATATGCTGTATTTTCTGTTTTTTAGTGTGAGAACAATGTAGATAACACACTGAAGTTGTAGTTAGGGCTAAGTGTTATGGCTAATTATTTGTCCTAAGTCCTGAACTTTTATCCCTAGTCTGGGATTTTTGTGGTTTCCTATATTCTGCCACAAAACCCCAAATACTAGAAGATATGGAGGCTTGAAGGCTGCAACTATCAACAGCAGGTGTAACTTGCCAAGATAAGAACAATTGATGACCTGCCCAGAGACAGAGAAAGAATCCAGTGAGGTGTTAAAAGACCCCAAACTAAAGGTTATAATTGGACCAAAAGACATGTGAACAGCATCTGAGGGGTGGGTGAACAGCCAGTAAGAGCATGATTGCCCCAGAATATCTTGTCTCGGGATCCCTCTCTGTAAGTGCCCAGCTTGAGCTGATCCTGATGCTGTACTATTTAACAAATTTATTTTTTAACTTTGATGCCTGAGACTCTGCTATGGGAAACCTGGGGTTTGGACTACGGAAATAACACAAGGCGCCCGGATGTTGCAGGTTTCCTTAACATGCATCTTCCATCCATGAAAAAGTAGGGCTGTAGCATTTTCCTAGGGCAAGCTAATAGTTACCTGCTCGTCAAAGAATTACTAGCTTGTTAGATTTTATTTGGAATTTGTTGGTTAAATTTAAAATTAAATTCAAGCACTACAGCTGAAAAGTTGCTCCAGAAATTTAAACTAAATAATATGAGTCATTCTTTGCAGAAGCTGTTCTAAGGCAACTCAGCAAAGATTATAGGGAAAAGTGCTTTACAAATTTAATCTCTTTGGAAGACCTGTTTTGAGAAATTATACATTACTTTAAATTGTCAAATTATGCCTCTTCACACACAGAGTATATAGATCAATATTTATCTATATTGATCAGACATGCTAAAGTTTCAAAACTTGTCTAGTGCTAAAGAACTGTAATATATAACTTATCTTGGTTCAAAAGGCATACAAAGCTCAATCTTTTGACTTTCAGTAGTGTTTGTGTTCAATATCCTGTAGCACAATGTCGTTTTGGTGCTATAGTCAAAGATACTAGATTACCTTAATGCATGTGCTCATGATTGATGACTCTTAGTAATCCATCTGAGTTTAAATTCTGTGCTTGATCACTGCATTTCTAATCAGTGTCAAACACTGAGGCTTTAAGAAAATTTTCTTGAAAAAGATACATTGAAGAAAGATACATTTTTACATGAAGTTCGTCATTGCTGCAGCTGCTACACAGATGGTGAAGTAACAAAGGGACCATATGGAGAAAAAAAAAGACTGCTTTTTAAATTTTTCCTTATTAGCAAGAAGCAGCAAATTCAATAGTTGGTATGGGCATTTGCATAGCAAATCTATTCATGTGTTCTCCAATAAGTAATGGAGGATGATTTTTCTGCATTTGTATTTTCTAGCCATTTAAAGGATGCCTATAAAAACGCCAATTTTAAAACTAACCAGGCTTCCTTTAGCTGATAATAATCATCTCATTCTGTACAAAAAAAAGTCCTAAGAATTATAAAATACAAGTTTTATACTTGCTTGCTTTACAGTGTGTTATTTCTCAGAAGGCTATAGGACTGGTGATTCAGATTGAAGGTCATGCTGCAAAGGTTTCTGAGATAAAGCTCCTGTTAAGGCAGCATTCCTTATTACCGATAGACTCAACCAGTGCTTTGTTGCACTCACTTGCAGTGTGAGACCTACTGTTGATCAATCCTGGTCTTCTCTGCTTCAATAAATTGAGAGCAAGAGGTAGTATGCATTAAAGGAGACATTTATGATATTGGCCTTTATCCTGTCATGATCTATGTGCACAGAAAAGTCACTATTGAACACTATTACTGCTGGTGAATCTTGCCCACAAATGGCATCTGAAATCACAGGAGGTTTTCAAATAAGTCCAAGCATACCGAATACTTTAGTATCATTAAGAGCGATTACTATAGAGCATATTTCATCTGACATCCAGAAGCACTGACTGCGATAAGGAGTACTTTTTGTCCCTTCTCTTCGCTGTGCAAGAAATAATGGAAATTTTCAATGACAAGTGTTGTCAGAATAGCTAATTTCAAAGCAGGACCCTAAAAATCAGGAAATAACTGCATATTTTTTTTTTCATGTATTTGGTGTTAAGACATCTTCCTTCAGTAAGTTTCAGAGACCTATTTTTTAGTGGAAAATCAGAGCAAATTTTAGTGGAATGCATGATCCAGTGGGGATAACCACCTGCTTAGGACTAACTAGTTTTCTGTTTTTAAAGGAAGATGGAAGAACCAATTTTTTTTTCACTATCCAAAGATGTGGGAAGGACAAATTATTCCTGCTACAAATGATTGCTATTGTATTAATTTATTAATTCATTTCTTTATTAATTTATTTAATTTATTCTTCTTTATTGTATTAATTTATTTCTGGTTGATTGTAAAGCACAGTCAGAATTTTCTCCAGGAACAATTACTGGAGAATCACTTGGCTGAGACATTTCTATTCCTTTCCTTCTTGTTTCCATCTAGCAATCTGGAGCACAATCAATAATAAAATAAAAATGTAAGCCCATAGCTAAGGAATTTATCGTCAGAAACTTGGGTGTTTTTTGTGGTGTGGGTTGTTTGGTTTTGTTGTTTTTTTCCTAAAGTGGTAGAAGTCCCAGCTGGAAAGTTTCATCTGAAAAGTAATAAAACTATAAGCAGAGGCTAGCCAGTCTTAGATGGTTGAAAGAGAAAACATGAGTGGAGATGTCTGAAAATAGATTTCAGAGTGACATTTACAATGCTATACTACGAAACTGGTGCAAGGCTGCCTCTGTGTAGATTTCAAACTATGATTTCACAGGGGAGAAACTTGTACTAAACCTAGTGTCAGGACAAAGAATGCTAGAGAGCCTAGCTGTGCAGTGTTTGTCAATGCAATAATTTCTGCTTCTCTTTTCCCATTGCCATGGTTACCTGCTCAGTTTCAAATGAAGTCAATCTGCGTGGCTTTATTCACTTTGGGACTTAAACATCCTGTTACCCTTTGTGCCACCAAAGGGAACACAATGAAAATGTTCGATATCCCTTTTTGGTTCCTGTGTCACCACAGTGATTGTGAACAGGTGCTTTGGGAGGATGTGCCCTCATGACGACAGGCCCTTGCTTACCCTGGGACTGGCCAAAACAATTCCCTGGCAATGTGAGAAGGCAAGGTGAGCTCCCAGGGCACTGCAGAAGGGAAACGTAGTGCTTGTCTTAAGTGAGGACATTAGGTCATAAAGGTCATGGAAGAAACGAACCAGCTGTTGGTACAAACCATTGACAGAGATTGTGAAATGTTAACAAGCAGTCGGTGTGGAGTTGTCAGGGTAAATCACATCAACATGATTAACTTCTTCCCTTGGTTGGATAGCTGCCCTACTGCATAGGAGGAGGAACTTCAGACTCTGTGTAAATTCATTTTAGTATTTTCAGTGACCTAAGGAAAAACAATCTGCATGAAATCATCATAAAGATGGTGCTAATTGAAAAAGTCATTCCTTGAGCAGTGCCCTGAGATTTTTTAGGGCATTTCAGAAGGGGTTCTCTGCAAGAGTCTAATTAATATTTTAAACAGTTAAGTGAATTCCTGGCTGACACTGAACTGGGAGGTGACACTGTAGTCATGATTCAAGCTGAGTTTAAGAAACTGAAGAATTACCCTGCAATCAGTATTTAGTGGATAAAAGGTAAGGTGAAAATGCCATTCCTGGGGGAAATTGAACACTGTTATGCAAAAAGTATAATTAAGGAATAAGCAAAAATACTGCATCTGGAGCTATAATAGTAGTATATGACCTGAATATGCATCAGTAATGAAATGGTAATGCAGAAAAAGTGCCCTTCTAGGATGCATAAAACACTAAGGGAATATCTAAGGCATAACATGTAGTTACTCTCCTCTGCCAGTAATGGTGTGGCCTCAAGCATTGAACTGTGGCAAGTTTTAAGCACTTCTTATTTAAAAAAAAAAAAAAAGAAAAGAAAAAGTGGGAAAGCAATAAAAGTGGTTATAGGTCTTATTTTTAAAAAAGCAGGAGCCGCTTTATTAGAAAGGAGAGGCTGAGCTAGAAATATCACACAAATTATCCATGCTGGTAGACAACTGTTGGGCAGGTCATCAGAAGGCAGGATGAAATGTAATTGATGTAAAATAACAGAGATTTAGTTTACATATTAGGGAAAATATTTTAACTACAAAGAAGATTAACCAATGATAGAAATAATCCAGAAAAGTCTGATACTGGTCACTAGCAGTCTTTATGTGTAAACTTTGCCACTGTCTATAAGGGGAAATCTAAATGTGCTTCATCACACTCAGAGCAAAGGAGTCACTTCCAGTTCTCTTTTCCTTAACTACCCTTATATTTCCTCATATTTATATAAATAATGTGTAGATAACTTCTCTATTCATTTCTAAATTCGTATTTATAGGGCATGTTTGTGGGGGAATATAATCCTTCAGCTTATATTCATTATTCTAAACAATGTTTTAGCATTTAATTTTTAAGGAAAGATGCAGCTTCCAGGTCTCTGTAGGTAAGAGGCATATATTTCTATTTTCATTGCTCCTTGTCTGGATCCAGGTTATTTCCAGCAGAGTTCCTCTAACAATATATAAGTAGGACAGAATGATCTGGGGAGTCATAAAACAACTCTCTCTTCTCTGACACAGCTAGCCAGGGGAATATGAACTGCACAATTTAAGTGCAGAAAATTCTCTGAATTGTGTTAGACTGACAGATACATTCAGCCCAAATCTCTCTATCCTGTGAAAGAGTTTGCTGTTCTCAGAAGAAACAGAATGGCTTCTGCAAATCACATTCTCCTAGAAGTCACGTCTCTAGAAGTCAGATATTACACAATGAATAAGAGTTATAAGAGTATATCAAAGCCCAGCCTAAACACAAATCACAAAGTTTATTTCTCAAGATTGCCAAGTGGAAAACAAATGGAAACCTTGTCCACTGATGAAGACCATCTCTAGGTGTGACAGCTCCCACGGGAGCTGCTTTCCAGCCAGCAGCACTACAGGTAGAGCCTTGTGACTGTTGTTCCCCTGTCTGGGGTTCCCTTGGGTGTCTCAGAACTGGCAGCCTACATCCTGGCTGACCTCCAGCAATCCTGTATTCCCAGGACTCCAAGTCCTTCATGTTTCACACAGTACTGGAGACAAGGGATTGCAGACTCTTGCCATGACTAGTCAGTTCCTGAGAGCAAGGATGCAGATGCGTAGTGCTGTAGGTTTCCTGCATCACTTCTTTTTATCTACTGTTGAGAAATTTGACTTCCCTATCCTTTCTCCTTCCCTGGGAATGACTGGGTTATAGTTCACTCCAGTTAATTACCTCATTAAGCTCTTTATTTCCAATATCTTACATGCGGAGTGACACAAGACTAGAGGCATGTACTTGGCTAAAACTCATTCTGTTTGATTTACTCTCTAGAGTATAGTCTAAGAGTGATGCATGTTGTACAGCAGAAAAAAGATATCTCAGTAGGGTGCGAGGACCTCAGTGCCAACTCCTGGTGCCATTTGTCTCAGTCAAGTGTTTTAAGGGCTGAGAGCCTATTGTCTGGTCACAAAATGAGTAGTACTGAAGCAGAAATTTTACTGTGGCTGTCAGCCCTTGCTTTAAATTGTTAGGCATTAAGATAATGCATCAAATTTTTGTTGCTGTCTTTTTATCACTTTTGTTAGGTAACAAGATGTGCACCAGAATCACAACAACTGGGTTCAGCTTGGTTTTGGTGTTAAGTTTAAAAAAACCCAACAAACAACTCTCATAAGACATTGGTTACCTATTTGCTTTGCTCAAAAATGTATTCTAAAAACGCATTTTGTGTGTGGAGTTTTTACAGTAGGTGTAATTAATGGTTTAAAGCAAGTCTTTAGCCTTCTTAGCAATCATAAAAGCTGTTCTATCCCATTATCTTTTCTGTCATTTGTAGGGGATCATGCACCAGTTTTCAGCATACAACAAATTAAAAAAGGAGAACTGTAAAAAGCCAAAGTTGAACTGATGAGGTAATTATTTCAGTTACAAAAAGACAAATCCCCTCTCTCTCAGCTTTTATTGTTGTATATCACATTGCCTCACTTTGCCCATTAGAGCGATTTCCAAAGTTACCTCTTACACGTACCTCAAAGTTTCATTTTCAGAGAGTCATGTCAGTCTAATTATTAAAATCAAACCAGAAACATGCGTATTCTTAAAACCAAGCACAGACTTTCCCCTTTGCATTCTGTCACATCTCTGTTAACCAGTTCCTGCACCCCACTGTGTGCCACACTTTTCACCATTAACTCTAAAATGAATACATACAGAATTCTGAGTTTCAGTCCAAGTTTATAGTGAGCACAGTGAGCCCTATAGAGAAACTGGACTGATAGTCTCTCTCACATCCTTAACACAGTTTCTTTCAAGTTTTGATAGGTTGACATTTCTAGCTTAATCAAATGTCACTTTTCTGAAGCCTCTGATCTGAGCCCAGCGCTGGATGTCTCTCTGAAGACTCCTATTGGTTTTAATGAGATAGAAACCCATTTCTTACACATCACAAATATAGAAAACTCCAGCTCAGTGTCAAACTCCACATTATAGATTCATGCTAGCTGCCATTTGTTACAAACAAAAGCTTATCTCACAAGATGCCATTTTATCTGAGCGACTGAAATCAGAACTAGAATTGATATTGTGAAAAATCTTAGATATATTGAAAAATGACTGCATCCTACTCTTTCAATTAATTTTACGTCAGTTGTTTTGAGCTTAGGGTAAAGGTATTCATGCAAAATTTAAACTGACAATCATGTAGGGACTAAAAATACAGTTTTTAATATCTGAATTTCTGTCAGAGGTTTGCTCAGTTTGTAGACTTAGAGAAACTTCTTCAGCAGGGATGTATATCAATAGAGGGGTTCAAAGCTGTTGCAGTTGTTCAAAACCCAACTGGACATTATCCTGAGTGCCCTGCTTTATCTGACCCAGCTCTGAGCTGGGGAGCTGAACTAGGTAATCTGCAGAGGTGCCTTCCCACCTCAGCCATCCTGTGAAATCTTTCACCCACTGCCATGGCTACGTCTGGTTGCTACATAGCTGTAGGGACAAGCAGCAGAAGCAGCTTTCCAGAGACCTCTCTTTCCCAGGGCAGGTCCAGCTTCTCTTTTGGGCAGAGAATCCAAGCAGTTTTTGCATATCTGAGGTAGCTTGCTGAAACTTAGTCTTTATTCTTAGCCTTATTTATCTAGGAAGTAACTCTAAATGTTAATTTTTTTTATTTTTTTTTAACAGAATATGGACAAGGATCTCTACTAGAGGGATATAGAAGCAGGTGTTTCTGGTTACTTTTCCTCTAGTAGATGACTAAAACCAGAACCAGTAAGGACTTTACCATTTTCAGAAGTGCAGAGCCCTGATGAAGGAGGGCTTTGTCTAGAAGCTAAACTGTGCTGATGACACTGCAAATTTATTGCTATAGCAAGGAGTTAAAAGTTAATCCTATTGCTATCTGTGATGGGTTGGCCCTTGGCTGGGGGCCAAACTACACACACCTGCTCACACAGTCCCTGCCCCCACCCAATAATAGGGGAGAGAATTAAAGAGGTAAATGGCAAAGAGGACTCGTGGGTTGAGATAAGGACAATTTAATAACTAAACTACAATAATATTAGAAATAATACTATATACAAAGATGCAATGTGATACACAGTGAGACTACCCCTCCCCACCTGATGACCAAAGGCCCAACCCACTCCCAGCCAATGGCCCCGAAGGTGGGAGAGAATAGGTGATACACAATGATGCTGCCCCCCCCCCCGAAAAGGCTCGGCCTGTTGCCAGCTAATAATCCCCAGAAACCGTACAGACGATTCCCCCAGAAAGGGGGGGGAAAGGGATAATCGAGTGTATTGGACTGTGTGGATTCGATGGCCTGGAACATCAGGCCCCCAGAAGTACAGAGCTTTAGTGGACACTGGTGCTCAGTGTACCGTGGTGGGAGGGGGGGGAAAGGCCTTGGGAGAGCGAACGCAGGCTCCCCAAAGCGAGACGAATGCGGAAGTGAAAGCCAGTACTCCTAGAAGAGTCTTCTTCTAATATACCGGGTATACTGGATATGACGTGCATGGGATGGAATAATTGGTCAGTCTGCTTCTCAATCTTTACCTAAAAGCAAATCCCAGGCTAGAAGCCAGACTGTCTCTTCCCCCCCAAAAGGCTGAATGTATGTCCTTGAGAACAAATAGCAACATCCTAGCAATAACTATAAACGTTCTTCTCTTATCAATTCTCTCCTGAGCAGCAATCCAAAACATAGCTTCTTGCTAGCTGTTTATGAAGAGAAGGGAAAAGGAAAAAAAAATTAACTTTGCTCTGCTTAACCCACGACACTATCTTATGAATGGGTCGTGTTCAGCAACTTGATACACAGCATTAGCACTGCTGCAAAGAATTTACATTCTGATTGAGCAAATTATTTTTCTCCACAGAAGCACTGAATAGTTTCTTTACCTTCCATCTCTCTAATTTTCTCCCACTCTTATTCTCTTTTTGTTTTTGCTCTAGTTTTTTGCCTTCCAGTGATGCAGTGGGAATTGGACTAATACACCGCTGTTTTGTGGCAGTAGATGATGCACCTCAGATGTACATTCAGTCTGTGTCTACATAGATGGGTTGCAAACAGGTAATGAAGCATTTTGCCTGGGGAATGCAGATCATAATAGTCCGAGATGAGAGAGAGGGATTATGGTAAATTAGTTTTCTCTCTTTGGTTTATATCACTGTTTGCTCCTTTACAAAGAAGCAAGTCACCTTTTTTTTTTTTTTCTTATTAAAAGCAAAAACAGTGCAAGAATGTGATGCAAAAGGGGAGGGGATTAAACCAAACAAAAAAACAAACCCAAAACCCCAATCCCACTTCCTCTTTTGACACTATGTAACTCTCTTTTTTGCTGCCTGAATTTTTCCTGGTGAACACTCTCTAGATACAAGGTGTGCTGTTAGCAGCAATCCATCAATCCCTTTCATCCATACGTGATAACGAGTATTGTGGGGGTGCCGAGATTTCAGAAGCAATCCCTGTCTGTGATTTCTTGCACTCGGACTCACAGAGCTCAATTGCTCTATAACATTAACACTGGCTGCAAGATTGTAACAGTGCCACCTGTGAGTCATACATTTTACTTGTGCAATGCTATGATGAAGAGAGAATCCTGCTCTAAAAATCTTGGTTGCATTACCAGATTTGTGTCCCAGGCCATAGGATTTAGAAAGTTACAAGTTTTATATCCTTTCATCTTTAGAGCATAATCTCTTTCACTAATTGAAACAAAAGCATTCTTGAGAATGGCAATAGAGAGGAGAATCCAGAGATGTGTGTGTCTGTGTTTCCTTGGGTCATGTCACAGGGGAAAATATTTGGTTTCCAGAATATGAGATTTTAGGGATCATCTTTTCTAGCTTTCTTCAGATTCATGTGGTGTATAAACTTTTTTGGTGGGGACAATAACCAGAGTGATAATTTCACATCATTATATTTTACAAAATTACACAAATACTGGCACTGGAACCCTAGGCAGAAAAGCACGTTATACTGAGATGCAGGAAAAAAATTACAAGCAAACTTGGAAATTTGTTCTAAAGGATCTCCAAGCCCCAAACACCTCCAAAATCGAAGCCTGATAATCAGTCTAGACTCAAAACAGCCAAATACCTGCAATTTATTCTGACTTGTACAAGCTTTAAACTTTCTAGCTCATTACCTCTAGTAAAAGAGCCTCAGCAACACAGAATGGATCAGATGCTGAGGGACTGACCCAGGAAGCAGCGTAGCATCCAGCACTGTATGCTTGCTGAGATCCGTGCAACTCTGCCTATGCAGTAAAACCTGAAGTGAATATTTTGTCCAATTTTTGGGCAGCAGGAGCCAGAGACATTACATGCTTTTGACAATGTTATCAGAAGGCTGTCAAGTTCAGAAAGCAAGAGAAGATTTGAAGAAATGAGAGACCTACTGTTTCTGACATTACTGTGAGCAACTGGGACTAAATTGGCTGTCTCTAAAGGGACTCCGAGCTCATTACATTATGCTCACTTCTGTGCAATATAAATATACACGCTCTGCAACATAAATGCTGTGCAAACCCTCAGCAGTGAAAACTAGCACAGATGCCGCTTTTCTCTACCAAATGGTCTGCTTCAGTGACCTGAGGCAGCAAACACACCCTTTTAAAATTTCCACAGTGAGGTTAAAAACAAAGGTGTTGTCTTGGAGTAGATATTAGTATTGACTTTATTTCAAAGCTTTGCTCCTTTCATTCAGCCTTCCTCTGTGCTACCAGTTTGTGTGAAACCCACACAGAATTTCTGATCTGCTCTTCATTTTGTCTATAACTCTAAAGAATAGATTTTCAATTCAGTTGTTTTGCAGTGTATTGATTATCTGAAGCAGGGGTAATTTAATTTCTTGACTACCATTCCTGTTTGGGTAATTAAATTTCCAGTGCAATTTGAAGAAATGAGGCACTTCTTACATTTTTTCATAACTCTTGCACTGCGCTGCTGTTTGCAGTTAGAAAGGTGCCACACTATCCCGGCATGTGTGTAGCTGCAGTTCAGCAACTGGCAAATGGACTAATTTTTAGACAGCGGAGCAGGTTGAGTGAGCTGGGCAAGTGCTTTGGGACTGCCATAGGCAAACCATCATCATCAGGAACATTTAAAGAAGCAGCTGTGCTAAAATCGTAATCCTGTGTCCTATCTTAGTAATAGGTGTGCTTGCTAAAGAAGTTACCTTCCCCTCACTGACAGGTGGGTCCTCTTCTCTCAGACCCACTACTAAGTTTACTCATGTGAAACACTCCCTAAGATACATCAAAATGAGCCAGCTCAGCAGTGAAGAGTTAGACATGCAAACAATTTATTGTGAGCAGATTAGTACCATTCGGTTTAATGCCACGTAGGAGGCTGGCTGGTGAGAAGGGCTGCCACTAGAAGGGAGCTGAGAAGAACTGCTGGGGGCTGTAACTTCAGCAGACAAACCTGTAACTGTAAAATATGCATTTGCAAACTGCTAATTTTCCTAAACTCTGTGTCAAAATTCCTTTATCACCATACAAATCAAAAATAACTTCCTTGAATCCAATTTTTTTTAACACATTGTACCTGAGATCAGAATTGAGCCAGACGCATTCAGCAAGGAATTAGGGATTATTTTGAAGGTAATCTGTGCTTTATTACTGTGGAGTGCCTCACTGCGGTGTCATTTTTTAGAACCAAAGTTGAAAATTAATGTTAGTTTCACTTCTCTCTCTGCAAAACAGCTTTGCCAGAATGCTGGGAGGGATTTCCATTTTGTCCTTCATTCCATGAAAATCTAGTCAGCTCTGCAGCAAGTTCTTTATGAAACTGACATGTTAAGAATAATTAAACACCAACAACTGACACAAATCCAAAATGTTCAGGAATACTCTTGATGACAAAATAGCTCCAAGACACAGCTTTCTATGCAGTACTTCTGAGATGCTCACTGTTGGGTAATGTTGTCAAAGCCAAAGCAGGGCTTAGGAGATCTCCTCTGTATTTCAGGGTTTTCAGCAGACTTTTGGTGTGATATGACTGAGACATTTACTCTGTCATAGTGTTGTTTAAGTGGGGGTGACAAGAAATCCTTTCTCTTAGCATCTCTCACTATATTTAGGCTGTAACATTTTTACAAGAAAGAGACACTGCAAAGTAAATACCCACTATTCCCATTTCTCTCCTGGCTGAAGCTGTTATTCTGAAGCAGTTAATTTCATGTTGGAAGATGACATTGGGAATTCAACTGCCACAAATTACTCCTAGTCACTTCACTTGAAGGAGAATCAATTATGCTGTATTTTTTCATGTTATAAAATTACGTCTGGTAAGATATGTACATCCCTCTTTACCAAAACTAGAGTTGTGGTTTCAAGCAAAATGCTGATGTTTCAGTTTTTGCAAAAGTCCTTTGTTCAGGAGAGTGCGCTAGACCATGTAATGGAACTTATTTAAGATTTGTCAAATAATGCTGTGTAATTTTACTTATGAGCAAAAATCAATTCATATGAAATTAATAGTAATGAAACCAAAACCTGAAACAATCATCATAATACATCAAAGTTTTCTACTTTAAGGCATCCACAGTTAATAAACTCTGCCAAGTAAGGACAACTCTTTGCTGCAAAATAGTAAATTCAAGGCAAAGCATTAAGCATGCTGACTTGCATCTGTCCCAGCAGTAGAAAATAAAAGACATTTGTCTATTTCAGCAAACAATTAAAGTTTATTCAATTGAGGCATGAAAAGAACATTCTAAAAAAACTCTAGCTGAAAAGTAATTTTATAGAAAAGAAATAGAAATAGCTGACACAACACTTTATTTAACTAAACTTTAAAAATGTGGGCATTGATAACACTAGAATAGTTTAAGGTAGCAGAGATGAAGCTATGGCATTATCCTATTTCAGAATTTTAAATAGAGGGGGAAGAAATAGCTGAGATAATTATAGTTTGGTTAACTGCTTGAGTAAGAAAGGTTTATTCAACTTATTGGGACAGACCATTTGTGAGAAACTGTCACCTTACAAGCAATTGAGGACTATGTGACAAAGTCACAGCAGAGATTACTAATCAATTATTGAAAGAACAGCAAAAGCACTTCTTCAAAACAATAGCAAAGGCTTCTAAGGCCCAAAGTGAGATGAATACGTGTGGACATATGCACACATACACACAAAAAGGGAGCAGTCCTTCAATGAGGGACTCAAATATTTCACACAAGAACTATAAAAGCATTGGGTTTCAATCCAGTAATTGGAAGTCCCCTTAAAATCTTTTTTTCCCCTCACACTTTGCTGAAAAATATGGTTCAGAAATACTAAAATAATTAGCAAACAAACAAATTCATGACTGAATCGTATTACAGTTTTTGTGACTGTACTGAGACCAGGGGGACAGGGAGAGATATTCCCTAGTCACTCACTTGGATCATTAAGCTGTCAGATTCCCTTGTCCCAGAATCACTATTTTTTGCTGTCTTCCATTTCAGTGATAGGTATGATAATATTTAGAAAGAGATTTTAAACTTCATGATACCAAATTAAGACACACAGGAAGCTAATGAGCAATAATACAGTCAGTACACATCAATTTAGCTAAAGTAGCTAAAGATGGCTTCCCTAAAGAAGAGTCTTTTTTTTTTTTTTTTTTTTTTTTTTTTTTTTTTTTTTTTTTATGACAGCAAGCTACATAAAAGTGCTGCAAGCACTGGGTGGAGAAGATATGGAAGGCACATCTTTGAAGCATGATTGACTGGGACAGTGATTTGGGGTCTCTTACAAAGAAATAGTCCATTTAGTGTAGAATTTTTGCTTTAGTAATATGAGTAAAAAATGCAAGAGAGATCCAAGTGTGCCTTTCATCAGACAGGTGTCTGTGACGGGTGAAAGACACATGTATATGAAGCGTAATATTCACAAGCTCTTCTGGTTTATTGAACAGCTGCTCAAATTACCAAATGTAGAGAACTGAGTACACTTTGGTAACTGTACTTAGCACATGACACTCCTCTAAACACTGCCTCTTGAGCCCAAGGCACCAAACACCAATTCCTCTTTCATATACTTCTGCATAAATCTGAGAGACCTGCAATGTAGATGAGTAGATTGCTGTCTTCCCTGGCCTCCATCCTTGTGTTTTATTGTATAGCACTGCAAAACACTTAGCAATATTTTTTGCACTGTATCTACAAACATAGACAATTCTGCCACATTCAGTGACGTCATTTATTACAGTTTAGCAGGTTTAATCTAAGAACTCCTGCACACAGGCTGTTTACATGCTTCAGATCATAGAAAACAAAATGTTTATAAACTCTAAATTACCTAACTAGGTAAGCAAGCATTCATACCAATGCTAGGCAAGGTGTAGAGTTCAACAATGCTTTGTGGGTCTCTTTGTCTTTCCTGATTTTTTGATACAATCCCCCATAAAATGTTTCAGCTTACACGTTTTATGTGTCTGATAGGCACAAAGCTTAGCACAATGCATCTCCAACAGAGTTGGGATCTTTCACAACTCCTCACTAGTTTCTCAAACACATATGATACAAGCATCGTTTTTTCCCAGTTCTTCAGCATGGGTTGCTTAATATTACAAATACAGCTATTTGCACTACTTGGGTTTTCACAGAGCTTAGTGCTTGACCCCAAGAGGCAGCTTCCTTTACTCCTTTTTAATCTTTCACATGGTTTTGTTCACTTTTGTTCACTAACAGGTCCTTTGTATCTGCTTTTCCTCAGCAAAATAACATAGTTCTGTAACTCTATATTTTCCTAATGAAGTGTTCTTTCCCTGACAGAACTTCAAATTCTTCTTTTCATGATGTTTTTGCAGGGTGTTTAGTCAGGCAGTACTGGCCTCTACCTGCATTTGGAGCTAGCAAGGAAAAGGTAGCACTTCTCAACCAACAGCCCAAACACTTTATTGTCATTTACTAAGCCAAAAACTAGGAAGTCAGTTTAATTCATTCTATTTAAGAGTTTTAGAGTAACCAAACTCAAACAACATCACCAACCTACAAAGTTTTCTTTGCTTCTGTCCTTCATGAATCAAATCTTAGAGGGATGCTGTAGATTAACGTAATAAAGTATTTATTCAGCTCCCAGAATACCACTGACTGAGGACGAGATAAATCTTTTTCCTAGTGAAAAGAATAAGGCAAATTAAGCTCACATGTTTTACAACCACAAAAGCTGATCAATGGCAAATTCAGCTTTCTGGTACAAGGGTCATGAGATTGTAGGACAGAAAAGCTTCTCTCCTGGTCAAAACAGGAAGTGACAAAGTTTGTAAAGGGTAAGATGTAGCAGATGACTGTTTTAATACATGTGAGAGAGTGAACTGTGTCTTTGGGGTAAGGTTTCAGGGTTGTGATAGTTAAGTCTCAAATCCACCGGCAGACATGTGTCCGGTTGTAGAGCAGGACCCAGGGAGGAATAAATATGTCACCAGAGAATGACAAGAATAATTTTCCTTTATCATGATTTTTAAGAAAATGTATACAATTCAAAGAATGAATTTAGATTATAGTCTCATTTAGAATATTTCCAGAGGGGGAAGTTGGGTTTGTTTTGTTTTTAATTGCTGTTGCCTACAATTATGTAGCTTTATCTCAAGTAAAGCAACACCTGAAATGTTTCTACTGGAAGATTGCTTCTGGCATGAATCTAGTTTCGAAACATCATGATGCATAGAGGGATCTTCTGTTAGTTGCGTTGACATGGATAAAGGAAACCTCATCATGCTAACAGAGTTACACTGGGAGAGATTACAAAACCAGTGTCACGGCAGACTGGTGAAAATTTGCCTCTTCTCTAGAGCTGATGGGCTGGATGCTTGATTAACATTCATCTGCTTTTCAAATGCCATGTAGTTTTAACTCAGAAAATACGCGTGCTATAGCCCAAGCACTAGCCTTACCTCACCTATTACATGATGAAACCTAACTACGCTCTTCTCATCTGCATGTTGAGATATTGATTTCAAGTATTATAGAGGCATGAGGAGGTAACTATTCCACAGCAATAAAAGAAAGACATGGTGAGAACATAAAGGAAGCAATTGGAAGTTAAAAATCTGCTGCGCTATACAGCTCCAAAACTTCAGGATTTCCAGAATGCATCTTGACAGTGCCGGGTAACGACAAAAGGCAGAAAAGCCTTGACTAGCAATTGATTTATGAAATAGTGGCTTTCACAGGACAGCACTAGGGAGGTAGCACACAATGCAACAGCAGATATTTTGTTTTTCATTCCCCGGCACCTAAGAGAAGAAAGTCAAATGTCGTATTCTTGTACAATAACAAACAGATGGATCTCCCCTGACAACCAGCATCAAAGGAAAATCAATGGACTGTTTTTATTGCAATTTCAAAATATATTAAATGGTATCCTCTTCATTCCCCCCAAAATTATTTTTCCTATGTCAATCAGTAATACAGACAAGAACAGTATTAATAAAACCTGTCAAAGTGCAGAGAGTCTGTAAGAGAGGCACTTTAATGATATTGTGCTGTCATTTGCAGCAGCAAAAGATCATGAGAGTTTACTAGATATAATTACTGATATATTTCTTTATGTCTTAGTCCAACTGTGAATTCTTGCATGTATTGCAAAAAGCTGCTACAAATCTGAACCAACAAGAACACTGCGATCTGATTTCTGTTTGTTTATCACAGTGTGTACAACAATCCACAGAGATCTGAGAGACATACACACACCAAGTCAAGCAAATCCATAGAGAATTCAAACTATTCTTAGACAGTAGGGTGAGGTGAGTGTTCAAATGCTAATAAAGCATATTTACTGGTGATACTGATTTCAGAATCTCTAAGAAAATGTTATGAGCACAGAAAAGAAATTACTAATTACTAAGCCCATGCTATTTCTTGACAGCATCTTTTGACTGTAGAAGACAGGAGGGAACTTTGAGAATACACATGTTTATTTTCACATTTATTACTTTTGTTAATACCTGTTTGTGAAAAGAGCATTGGCATTGTGATGGGGCAATCTAACGTTGAAATATATGGTGTGGAAGACAGGCATTTTCATCAGAGAGGAGGATTTTCAGGAGAGGCAAAGAAAGAATGTAAGAATTCTGATTTGCATGGCTAACAGGTGTGAAAATATCCATGAGCTATACTGCGTTTTGCTGTAAAATAAGCCATAGGTTAGCTACATGGGCTAAAGGCTGTGTAACATTCTGCTGTGACCTAAACTTCACTCATGAAAAAAAGAAAAACAAGCACATCTTAATCATAAAAGATGAATTAGAAGAAATAATAAAAATACCCCAAGTTTTTTTCTTGTAAGATTACTTTGGAGTAATTACCCAAAATTTGCCTCAGCTATTTGATGCCATGAACTGAGCTAAGTAGCTAGTTTCAGGTCCTTCGTTCATTTAAAATTACACAAGACTTTCTGTCCATTTTAAAAATACTTGGAAATTAAAAAAAATCTGCATTGGTTTGATATTCATTATCTTTAAAAAGAAGGATGTCTGAGCTTATCCTCTGAAGACTGTCACAACTCAGTTTTCCTGTTGGTGTGAAATACATGTGTTTACTGATTTTGTATTTAAAATAACCTTCTGAGGCTATTTTAATATTTCTTCACAGCTGCTTAATGCCAGGCTGGACTGGAGAGTTGACAATACTGCTGAAAATAATTTAATCACCTGGGTTTTCATCTTTAAGAAACATTTAGAAAATACTTGTGTTCATGTGAATGACAGAGAAGAGATTAACATTCTCTTGTCTAATGAAACGTTAATAGTCTAAAGAGTTCTTAGGGGAAAACATATGGACTTTATATACAGCCTTAGCGCTCTATGTATGAGTGAAAATATATATCTGGAAACAAACTGGATGAAGATTTGGTATCTAACGTAACTAAACTTAGACTTAAGATCCAGGTTTATAATCTCAGATGTAGCTCTTTGTGTTCTCAGAAATGTAGGAACTGTTTCTGCAGTCATGAGGGCTGCCTTTTGAAACTTCTTCCAGAAATAGACTCTAAATTAACATCTCCAGAAAGTAGCAGATAATAATTATTGCTGGGTCCCAGTGGTGAGCAGGGGCAAAGCAGGTATATAGTAAGTGATAAATTATGCCTCTAATTCATGACAGGCTGCTGTAACATCAATAATGAACTGGAGTAAATTAGCAGTGTAATTAACCAGGGGTAACTTGGTATTATAATTAAGGAAAAAGGGGAGAAGGGGGACATGATTTGTCCAGGTTCACAGAGGAAGATGGTAGTACAACCCAGAATTCAATGCAGTTATCCTGTGCTGCAGCCTGCCTCTGTCACTGGAGCAGTGCTACAGATTTTGTTTTTCTTCTCAGCTCGGAGAATAAACTCCCTTTAAAACAAAGGAACAAGCTGATTGCCCAAGTTTACTCAACACTCAGCTTTAGTGTGCAATTTTTTTTGTGAACTGTCAAAAATTAGTTTCCCAAAAGAAAGATTGCTTTTCCACACCTCCTCTGAGCTACCTTTGGGGAAGAGAAATGAATAGAAGGCTTAGAAAATTGCTCTGACAGGAAAATAGAAAAGGGTCATTTTAGGCAAAATGCAAAGTCAGAAAAGACCAGGCATATTGCTTGCTCGAGGCACAGTGCTGCTCTTGTGTGAGATATTTACACGAGCAGAAGCAGAACGGAAGCACAGAGGTGCTATGTTTTCTGCCATAGTCAGGGCAGGTGGGGGTCACTCAGCACCTGTGAATGCCCAGGAGGTCCAAGGACATCTGCGGCTGGAACATGCTGCTGGTACCTGCACATGGGGCCACACCTGCCCAGGAGACATTGGGAGGCAGTTTTCTCTAACCACACTGACCTTGTTCCTGAGCACAGTGCTGACAAAGATGAGATTTCTGCACCTAAGCTCTTTCTTTTGATGTGTTCCTCTCATGAAGAAAACGGCTATGGGGGTATTTTGCTTGGGTTTTTTTCCCATCCTGGGAATTTTAAATTTTTTTTCAAACATTTTTTGCTAGGCTGTGCTTTAACATGAGACTCAGACCACATATCTTGTTTTGAGCACCATAAAAGAAATTTCCTTAATTTAATGTATAAAGAGAAGGCTATCTTCTGTACCCCTAGAGAAGCAAACATCTTTTCAAACGTATACATGCAAGAAGTTAAGAAGGTTAGCAAAGTTTTTGGTAAAATTATCTAATGTCTTCAAAAGGGCACTAATTATTTCAGTTTCAGAAATATATTATTTTTAGTCTCACAGCAAATAGCAGTGGTCAGGCTAGGAGCACTGTGGGAAAGCTAGGATGTGAGCAGGAAGACCCTCTAGAAGAAGTGAAGACATAGGTCTCCAGGCAATAGGTGTTACTTGCTCTTGTCAATGTCTTTCACTGTAAAACATGGATGTTTGTGGCCTGATCCAGAAACTTACGATGAAGTCAATAACCTCTACTACTGGATATATGTCAAGTAGGTACTGGAGATTTATGATTTTGGATTCAGAAACCAAAATTCCGGTTGTGTCCCATAGATTTAAAAACATAGCGCTTGCAAAGGTGGACTCAGATGTTCAAGTCTAATGAGGAGTTAGTTGGCTTATGACACAATTGGGCTCTGAAGCAGTTCCAGTGCCACTGTCTTCGACAACATGCTGTAGTTGAATGAAGATGTTTCATACAGGTACACACAGGCACACTATATATATGTAATTTGTGTAAAAAAAATATTGAATATTTCAAACAATCACTTCCATAAATGGTTAACCAGGAGTTTATAAAAAGCACTACAATTGTTGTTCCATGAAGCTAGAACTCCTGGTAGGTGTAAGACAGAAAAAAAACAGAGGAGCCAACATTTCCTGTGCAATAACTTTTCTGAAAAATCTTCATACGGATCTTTCAGAGTGTGGCATTTCATATATAAATGTGAAATATTTATGTGAGCATGCAAAACAAGAAAATGAAAGATAATTTTTTTATTTGTTCCCAGTAAGTGTTTTGAATCCATCAGTCCCTGTTTAAACTTTTGATTCTACCATAAAACCTGTCAGTAAAGATTTGGTCAGTTCTATCAGATGCTTAAGCTTTAATGTTGTCATGGTAATAAATTAGGAATCCACATCAGTTCAAACATTTAAATAGTTCTTTTTTATATAGGATTTATCACAGCTACAAGGAAAAAAAAAAAGATTCGTCATTTAAATAGTAATGATTTCCCACAGGTTTATTTTCCTGCGATTTATGAGTCTTCTCATCCTTTGTTCTGTATATCAAGCTTTCTGCAGATGAAGCTGGAGTGTCCTGTATATGTGAATAGACTTCTCTGCTTTATGAGGTAAAGGTTTGGCACTGAGATGAGTGTAATCAAGTTAGTACAAAAGTTTTATTAATCTGTCATGAAGAATCACTTTTAACTCTAGATGAGAATGCACAACACTCAGGAGCATGAACTTTGTTTAAGGGGTCACTTTGTACTTTGTTTAAAGGGTCACTGAACTCAAACTAAGCTCACTGCAGGTCAAGTCGTGTGTCTTCTGGAAGGCAAGCAGGGACATGGCTGAAAGGGCCCTGGATTTCCAGACAGAGACGGGAAGGGACTATGTGCTGAATTGCTCTCAAGTAGTGACTGGGGGTGAATAAACATAGCCACCAGGTTCGTCCTTGGGGAAGATGGAGTTGTCACTACCATCTTTCTAGTACTGGAACCTGCAGTAGCTCCTGTTCACTTGCCAGTGGATCTCTGGAGGTGCTTGAGCAATTGGGGCAGCTGCTACCCCATCTAGAAGAGGGAGTCAAGGGAGATGCAAACTGTTTCTTAGGAACTTCAGTTTTGATTGCCAGAGGTGTCTGCAGATGACTAACCCACTGATAATTACTATGGACATTATTATTTGTCTCAGTTTTAGCTGCAGATGAAAGAGAGTAATTATTTTTGCAGAATGTTTACCCTGGAGGGCCCAAATACATCTAGTTGTTGCATTATTTTTTTTCATCTGACTCAGAGAAACTGGGTTTGTAATAAAGTTATTTCCATATTTTTAAATTACCTTATCATTACTGCATAAACCCACTTAACATTTTATGTAAAAAGACTAAATTTGCAGATGAGATGTCTAAATTTTTTTATGATTTTAAATGAAGTAACCAAGGAAATGAAGGATGCTATTTACCCTTATAGTCAGGAGGTTAATGGACATAGACTCTGCTTCATAGTTAACTTCTATAGATTTCATGAGACATAAAGACAGGCTGCAACGTAGTTGTTTTGTACAAACAGGACAAGGAGACCATCCTAGACCTGACCATACCTTCCCAACACTTTCAGACACAGGATATTCTCCTATATACTGAATCTTGATTGAAGATTATGTTCCCAACAGACCTATGTAGCTATTCATCCCTAAATGGTCCCTTGCTGTTGGGGAGGAGAGTCCTTCTGACAGCTGGAGAAATGGATTAAAATATTTGCCTGGAACTCTTAAGAGTGAAAAAAACCCCAAGATTTAAAAAGGGGGATGTGCTAAGGAAGTAAGAAGACTGCTTAACATTGGTGCATGGAACATGCTTTCCCTCAGCCCTTTAATTATCCCTTCCTGGGCTTAGAGTTTCCCCTTTCCTCAATTCTTTCATATGTCTCATTGTCACTAATTGCTCACTAGACATCATGGTGGTAAAATGCCGTAATCTGCCTAGAGGAGGTATCTGTAGATAAAACTAAATATGCAAGTTTTAAAATGTATCATCCAAGAAAAGAAGACATGGTTAGACCAGGAAAAGGAACAGAATATTTTTCTAATATCCAAGAGGTTGTTATAAAGAAAACAGAAGGCAGCTATTTATGTATAACAATGGGAGGACTGTAAATAACAGACTTTGCAGAAATAAGGGGTTTAGCAATGTTTTAAGGTCACGTTTGGGCAATTATGATCACATAGTCCCATGTCCTGTTGTATAGAGGCTATTAAAAAACTGACTAATACTTTTAGGTAGGGGTTATTTAATTGACCTGATTTCTAGAGTTTTGTTCTGCTTGTATCTCACATGGAAGTACACTAATTTCTCATTACTCAACCCTACAAGCCAGTCTTCTTTTTTGCAATTTCTTTATAGAAAGTCAGGCAAAATAAATATTCGTTTAATGTGGATCATAACTTGATGTTCTCTACAGAGGCTTTTTGTCATTCAGAAGACAGTAATATTAAAACATGCTGGTTCCACTACGTGCTTAGACATACCTATGAGGCTACAGCTGAAGAAAGCTTAAACTTTTCCTAAGTCCCGAATAATTCCTAAATTTGAGCTGTCCACTATTTCTTGGATACTAATGGCATTAAAACCTTTTTTCTTGTTTTATATATAATCTGGCATCTTCTTTTAAAGATGATGATCCTTGGTAGCGAAATGTATTACTGTTTTAATAAGGTTTGAAAGATTTATAATCCAACAAGGCTTCTGCCTTGTCTCTGGAGTTAGAATCAGGTTTGGTTCTCATATTGTTCTTGTCTTTCCCACTCAGGCCAGAATTTGGCAAAGATTTCAGCTACACTGCCAACCTATTCAGGCCTGCCACCTTCTTCTCATTCTGTCACTCATTTTCATCCACCTCGGGAGGGAAGGAAAAATAAAAGGAGGAGAACATATTTTCTGAAGATATTTTTGTTTTCTTGAAATAACTCTTAACAAGTACATTGCCTATAAATCATTCAGTCCTGCCTGTGGTCTGCAGCTTTTTGCCCCTAGTTGCTACGTTGCAGCTTGAAAATATATTGGAATTGTAAGTAGATTTGCTTTTTTTACTTTTCTGCCTTTTACAAATGTTAAATTGTACATAACTGAAATAAAGTGTTTTAAAGCAAAAACGATACTTTATAATCTTGTCATCCAGTAGACTTTCCAGTTTCTTTTCAGTTTAAATAAACCTGTCTGTCTTACTCTAGAGAAATATGTATATGTAAAATGTGTGTATGTGTATCATCATCATTCTGTGAATCACAGAATCACAGAATCACAGAATGTTAGAGATTGGAAGGGACCTCGAAAGATTATCTAGTCCAATCCCCCTGCCGGAGCAGGAACACCTAGATCAGATCCCACAGGAACACAGAGTGGGTACATGTAATTTGTCGGAAAATTAAAGTCTTGCTTTTAGTTGGCATGCAGACAATCAGTGTTGCCAGTAACAAGGTTCTCGTAACTGCATTAGTTTCAAACCTCAGTTTTTCCCATGGTTTTTCATCTAGCTCACTTGCTTTTCATCCGACTCACTTTTTTGACTATAGTTACTGTGACACATCTATTGCTTTATTACTTCAAACAAGTGGGAAGAACTGTGTCCAAACTAGAGATGGCAGGGACTGAAGATAGTTGTTGTGGATATTCTGATGGTCATGACTGAGAGGAAGGTAAGTGGCTTGATACTAACTTTGAAAGTAATAAGCTTTACAAATATCCTAAATTTAAAGTTACATTAAAATCTAAAATAAATGCAAGTAACATCTGAAGACATATCGAAAGCAGCATCCAATTAAATGCAGGAAAATCAAGCTGCGTAAGTGGTAACATCCTTTCCTATCTACTGTTCCCTCACATTTAGTGCAAGTGCAAAAGGAAAGAAAGCATGCAGTTCCTCATTCTTCTGAATTACAATAGTGTTTCTTCAGCAGAATTACATTTTTGTAAGTAACTAGACAGCAAAAAAGAAAAGAGAGCATTTCTTCCACATAAGAGACGTAAGAGATGTCTCTTCCACATTTCTTTCACATGACATAAGAGAAACAATCTAGAAAATACTAGCATTTCAGCCTAACAGAACTCAAGCAGAAGGAGGCTAGAGATATGGGGGGGGAAAAAAAAAAAGATAAAGTCTTCTTCACTCCTGATGTGAAGTTTGTGATTAGAACAGTTTGTTAACAAGTCATTTCAGAGACTGACATTACAAGTGACACTGACATGACTTTCATTTTGTGTGCAATGACATCCTAATTTAGTGTTCTGTACATTTTTGCTTTGTTATTTCTCACAGAAGAAGACTAAAACAGCTCCGTTCCTGATGTTACATTTCCTGAGCTTTTTAACTGGCAGAAGACCTGAAGTGTCCTCTTCCCCTCCTGAGAATGTCATGACCAATGGGATGAAGATTTGTAGTTTATGAACAGATCAAAATAATTCAGCTAAAAGGAAAGGTGCACAACAGCCCTGTGCCCTAGGACACCCTGTGCTTACAAAACTCCTGAGGAAGTGGGAGCTACAGCTTTTAGCCCTTCAAATGAGACAGGATGAGGTAGGTCTCCAGTGTCATAGGTCTAACAGAGAGCAGGGCAGGACAGAGAGGCCTGCTTGTGAGGTTTCACCTGGTCCAGTGCGCTGCAAGAGTCCCAGCACAGCCACCACCACAGACAGAAGGCAATGGGGGGCTCTGCCTTGATAAGCAGGGTCTGGCCAGTGTTCAAACTGTCAGTGCCTTGAGTGCTTGCAAAAGCTGACTGCAGATATTCAAATAACAGTTGAAGACTTAAGTACTTCCAGTGTTAAGCAGAAGGATGGAGCTTTTGGAAGTACAAGCTTGATACCCAGAAGGCAGCTGGCTAGGATGTAGTTTCACAGAGAGTCATAAATGCTAAAATCTGACCTTTTAGAATAGTTTGTGCGCAAGTTTTGTGCCCCTTCCTTCCTACCTACCAGTTAGCAAACATTTGCTATCTCACTCCCATTAAAAAGTGTGTTGGGTATTATGTCAGGCAACCTGAGCACACCAAACTGGAAGTGCTTTGAAGTGGTGCTGTTCAAAGTTATTGGTGTTAGTGTGACAATTATACCGTGCTATGTCAGGGTTGAATTTGGACCTAAGTCTTATCAGCTAAAGTTTTTATGAAAACAGAACAACCTTAAAGTTTTTAATAGCAAAAATAGCAGGATTTTCACAAATGAACTGGACAATTTCTATTTTTATTGTTCTTCCTTTTTAATTTTTTTCCAGATAAGTGTTTTACAAAACTCCCTTCCGAGGGAAAAAAAAAAAATATTCTATTGACTCTGATTCACATAGGGTAGCATAAAGCAAAGTGAAATAAGAAGCAGTATAGTACAGTTTGCAAAAATTGATGAATTTAGAAGGACCAGTATTTATTTTCACATTCTTGGAGCTTCATGAAGACAGACAACTACTCACCTGATGTGCAGGTCACCTCTAAGGGTTATTAGCCCTTTGTATAAGTGGTTTTCAGTAACAGCTAGTGTGTCACAGGTCCTCGATCAAGAGAATTTACTCTGTACTGCAGTATTGTTGACAACAGACACGTCCAAATCAGATTTATCCGAAGATTTCGTATAATTTTTCAATTCAATTTAAATTTTCAGCACTGACATTTCTGTTTTCTCTTACCATTGCTAAAAGCAAGGTCTGCAACCTTTAATTTTCAGTCTTAAACCAGGCATGTCTTGAGCTCTAGATGGATGCAATTTCTAGAAAGTTGACAATTTTAATTCCATGTAATCTCTCCTGTGTATCTTTTGAAAGATTCCTGGGTTGAAGTTAAGGGATACCTTATTTTGGATTAACTGTTGGATATGGGAAAAAAAAAAAACCAAGAGCAACTGATATCTAAAGTATGAAGTAGAGAGGCATGAAGTTTTTGACATTTTGTGTTCCAAATGTTGATAAGAACTGTAAATCTTCAGACTTTGTCAATATATCAGGATATCCACTGCTATAGATGTTCATATAGATCAGCATCCTACTGGCATAGGCTTTAACAGAAATACAAATATTCCCATAAACCAGCTCTGTTTTCAGTAGCTCAGACTGATAGCCTGCAAGCTGTATTTTCAAGTCTTGTCTTATTTCTAGTCTAAGTGTTACTTGGCACATGACAAAATTGTGCCAAGGAGCACTCTAGCAGTTAAACCATTGGTCAGAGCTAAAGTTAGTGCCCTGTTTCATTCAGTGATGCCAACATAGCCCTCTACCATTAGCTGAAGGGGTCCCGGAGTCCAAAACCAGTGTTGTGGTTCACTGGGGAGAAAAGTGACATAATATCTTATTCTGGAAAAAAAAATCAGTAATTATGCACTGAGAGAACAAAATGTGTGGCTTCAGGACTAAAGCTGAACTGGAACTTAGTCTGGCTACTGCCATAAAAGCCAATTAAAAATGTTTCTATAAATGCATTAGCAACAAAAGCAGGGCTAAGGAGAGTCTCCATCCTTTATTGGATGCAGGGTGAAACATAGTGACAAACGAGGAGGAAAAGGTTGAGGTACTTAATGCCTTCTTTGTCTCAGTCTTTAATAGGAAGAGTAGTTATTCTCAGGGTACCCCAAGCTGGAGTACAGGGATTTGACCAGGATGTAGCCCCTATAGTCCAAAGGGAAATAGTTAGTGACCTGCTATACCACTTTAGACATAAACAAGTCTATGGGGCTGGATGGGATCCACCCAAGGGTACTGAAGGAGCTGGTGGAAGTGCTCACCAAGCCACTTTCCATCATTTGTCAGCAGTGCTGGCTAACCAGGACTTAAGTATGCTCTAAGCTGGGGGATGAAACCATTTATCACAAAGGGGCTGACTGCATTGCAAGCTCTGAAACCTGTCAACACCCTTAGTGAGTAGATCAACCCCTCAAATTCATCAAAATCAGTGATTATCTTTTATCTACTCATTCCAGTTTGCAGCAGGATAAAGTTCTTTGTCCGGGGACAACTAGTTGTAAATCACAAGACATGCAGTACACAGCACTAGAGGATCTCCATGCTATTCTATCAGTGATCAACAAATGATGATGAAATATTGGTAGAAATGGCTAGACGCTAAAAGCCATGACCTTCCCTTTGTCTGAACCAGAGGACCTGCTCAAAATGAGTATGACAGGAGAGTAAATTTAAAGCTGCATAAACATGATGACTTGCCCTGCTGAACTAATTTCGCTTTGTCCAATTTAGAAGGAAAAGAACAGATGGTAAAGCAGGGTTGTGGGTCAAAGATTGATGGCCTTCATCCAGACCAGAAAAACAAACCATACCAAGAAAACTTTCCAGTGCAGGAACCCAATTTCTTGTACAGTAAAATTGCTAGAATGGTCCATGTCATTACTTTGGTTTATTTCAACTAGCAATTTTCTATAGAAATTACAACTACACAAGGCCCATAGAAAAGGAAGGCTTCCTGAAGTCATGCTGTTTTGAAGGGTTACTTAGATTAAATTATATGGACTTGGTGGGTGTTTGATCTCAGTGACGAAGAGGACATTGCTGGGCATGCCTAGTTTATTGATATAGACACAGCTAACAGACAATTCCCTGATTATTACCACCAAAAGTTCACCTTAACAAATCAGAGACTGTATCTGAGGCTGCAATTTTAGATATTTGTAAAGTCTTTTATTTCTTTAAAAAAAACTGTAAAATTATTTAGTGCCTGAAACATGACCTGAGAGAACAAAAGCTTGGAATAATAATTGGAATATTTCTGCCAGGTAGCTGTCTAGTAAGAAGAAGTAGAGTATGACAATGATCCTTCAATCATGGTACAATTATGCTTTTGAGAGCTGCAGAAATCATGACTGAAAATTAGTTTCTTAGTCACTTTGTTAGTTTTCCTTATTTTCACATTCAAATTTTGTATGTTTTTCTAGTATAATCAGATTATATCAGATTATATCTGAGAGCAAAGCTCTCGTCAGTAACAGTTAACCTGCAGTCCCTTTGCACAGGAACATGCCTTTAGGCAAGGAATATTCTTTACTTGCAAATCTGCTACCAAGTTTTTTTTCTGTCATCCAGAATTAAACAGTAAGACCTTGTCATTTTATTTCTGTTTAATTTGGTTTTGTGTATAGTCCACAAAAGAAACAACACCAAAGAAAAAAGATTTACGGACTGATACTATGGAGTTTTAAAAGTTTTTATTAGCAAGAGAAAAAAGGCAAATCCCACAAAAGTATAACAGCTAGATATCTTTCTATTTCAAAGAATATTCCCATTCCTAAAAAATTCATAGCTCATCCATGGTTGAGTGGTGACAGATGTTTTTACTGATTACCATACTTCTTTACTTATAGAAGATCAGCTCTTTATAAATACTGAATTGTACTATTACTCATAAGAGCTTGTTTTCTTGAAAGAGTTTATTAATTCAGCAATAATTTTATGATCAAGAAAAATGTCTGTAATTACTGAAATAAATAAAAAAAATCCAAAAAATATTACATTTTAGTGGTTGCTGTTCTTAGAAAAATACTCAAGGGTTTTTTTTAAGCTGAGTCTCCAAATGGGTGCGAAAGTTTGGTCATTTAGGGATGTTATCAATTATTTTGTCATAAGCTCCTTCTCCTCCTCCTCCCTGACCACTACCCTAACCATCCTCTATGAGGCCATTCTGCTGTGGTGTGTGTGTTTTTGTTTTTCACAGTGATCTTGAGGAAGCCAAGGCTGTGCTTCCTTGTACACCATAAGATGACGAGGCATTCCTACTCCAGCTGCACTCTCTCATCCAGTGGAATGTATGTGATGGATATGGGGATTTAAGGGAGAACTTAGAGGTACTGTATCCAGCAAGCTCGCATAGGTTAAGCTTCTGGTAGCCTATCAGAAATGTTCTCATATTCTAAATGGTTGGTTTAAGAAAAGGCAGCCTATACAAAGTTTTCCTGAACTAAAAGATTATTGTGTTCTTGGCAGTTCCACTGGAACTGGATGTCTTTTTCCTTAATTAACCATTCCTGTTTCTCAGCCTTTCTAAAACATGAAGGATCTTGTGCTGTTCCGGGGCTGAGTACCAATTTATGTGAGGTAGCTTTTTTTTTTATGGAGTGTGAGTCACTTACTAGCTTCTTGGTAATATTAAAGAACGTACTAAGCATGAAACAAACAATTTCTGTCTTTTTTCTGTGTTGGAAGTTGCATCGCCTTTCTTTAAGGAGAAATATTTTTACTGAGTTTAACAGGCAAATCACTGAGGATTTTTAATAGCACTTGAAGGGAAAATATGCCAAAGCCCAATATATATAGTACACAAAAGGACTTCCAAATGCTTGAAGGATTTGTTTCTAATTGGTTATATATGACACTCTATAACATGAGTTATTCTGTTGCGTTGCTATGACAACTTTACCTGAGCTGCCTATCAAATTGTATTCTCTGATAAAGCTGTGGGATGAATTTCTCACATTGGACATCCTCTGCATTTTCTATTTAGATGACAGCTGTAATAATTTTTGCTCTTAATTTCAATAGCATTTGATCTGCAGTGACAGAAATTTGTATCAAAGGAAATACATACAAGAAAATATTTCTTCTTTCACTGTTATGTTACTGATTTCTGTAATCTATATGCAGACACGTTTTCCTGTAGAATAAATTCTCCATATGATAGAATTGTATACAGAATATGTCTACACAGTATTTGCTTCAGAGAAAGTTTTGAATGAGGAAAATTAAACATAACAGAACTCTGCCCTGCATCAAATCATTGTGCTTTGTAAAGGATATATTCAAGTAATGCTTTTTTTCACTAAGTGAGGAGCCAGGATTACAGATTACAGACTACAAAGAGTGTTGGCATATAAATGCCAAATAAGTATACTTTTCAATGTTTCACGAAGGGTTTGATCAAAATGTCACTTCTTGGAAAACACAAACATATTTGTCCTTTTGACAGCTGTCTATAGAAATCACAAAGGATTAGCTAACTGTTAATACCAATGTCCTCGATATTATACTATACAGTTGTAGCTGAACAGCAAAGCTAATCTGCTGTGTATGTGTGGTGGTGCTAGCAAAACATTTTGAGGTGTTTATTTTTCCGCTGAAATGAATCTTAAAATACATGTCTATTAAGATTTTTCTACTAAGAAAACATTGTGTTCTGAATATTTTTATGAGTGCTTTAAAAGTTTCTGTTCTAACAGAAGCAAATATTTGAAATTTCACTCCACTGATGTGTGGCAAGAAACTCAACCAGAAAATACTGGCAAGTACTGTAAATTATGTCTGTTTCCCAGACAGAGCATCTGGTCTTTTGGCAGATACCATTGGCAGATCTGTTATACTGGAGGCTTTAAGTTTCTTTTCCTGAGAATTTGGTTTGGCTTATTCTGCTAAGTGGGAAATGGACACTTATGTTCCTATTGTGTATGATATTTGTGAATCTAATTTTGCCTGAGACCTTTGAGGCTCTGTAAGGCTAGTTAAAAAATTACATCATACAATTTCTTGGGAAATTGGTTTTGACCAGAGCATTGTACAAGGAAAGTATCTGCTTTCTAAGTAATATCTAAATTCTACTTAAACAAAGCCAAACCAAAACAAAACAGAACAAGCTAGACATAGAATTTCTGTTTTGGAAGGATCTTTGTTAAAATAAAAAGCTAAAAAAAATCTAGAAGGAAGGACAACACTTTACTGATTAACCCTATTTATAACAGCTGTTCTTTAGCTGAAGGCTGCTGGTTGGGTACTTTGCAATCTGGTTGGGAGCAAATAATGCATTTGACCTGTAGATTGTTCAGATTGTTCTAATCATAATCTGTTCATTTACTCATAAAACATGATTGTGCTAAAAGTGTCCCTTGTATTGGCCATGTCTTACCTCTCAAACCAGCCTCAAGAGCTAATAACGAAGTAAGGTCAGGACAGTAAGTAACTGTCAACCACAGTCATGTTTTTAAAAATTAATTTTCTATCCAATTCTAAAGAATTCTTGAGCATTTGATGTTCAGGATTATTTAGTCTTTGAAGTATATAGTTGGTTCACTACGTGTGTGACTTGGTGAAATTATGAGCCGTTCTTACAAGACAGTCTCTGTTTCTGTCAGGGAAATGTGAAAACTTTTGGGAGTACAGCAAAAAAAATGGTAACAAGCTGAGGAAATTTTCATAGAATCATAGAACCATAAAAAGGTTTGGGTTGGAAGGAACCTTAGAGATAATCGAGTTCCAACTCCCCTGCCATGGGCACGGACACCTCCCACTAGCCCAGGTTGTTCAAAGCCTCATCCAGCCTGGCCCTGAACCCCTCCAGGGATGGGGCATCCACAGCTTCTCTGGGCAACCTGGGCCAGTGTCTCACCACCCTCACAGTGAAAAATTTCTTCCTAGTATCGAATCTAATCTTTCAGCTTAAAACCATTACCACTTGTCTTATCATTACACTCCCTGGTAAAGAGTGCCTCCCTATTTCTCCTGTAGCCCCCTTTAAGTACTGGAAGGCTGCCATAAGGTCTTCCTGAAGCCTTCTCTTCCCCACGCTGAACACCCCCAACTCTCTCAGCCTGTTCTTGTACAGGAGATGCTCCAGCCCTCTGGCCATCTTTGTGGGTCTTGTCTGAACTCACTCCAACAGGATTTTTTTAAATCTAATTTTTAATCTCTTTTTCCCTTTTTTATTATAAAGATGAGGAGCATACCTTTTCAGAAGCTGCTGAGCTGGGCCCGAGTTGAGTGTCCAGATTCAGACCTTATTCTCAGAATTAGGTTCAGCTTCTTCTGGAAAATGGACCCCTTTACAGACACAACAAGGAAAGAATCAAAAACACAGGAATATAAATGTCAAGAGACCACTTGAAAATCCCAACGATTCTCTTGCATTTAGTTTTTATCTCATAATCAGACCTTAGTATAGCTGCTTTTCCCTCAGCTCAGGGTAACAGAAGGGTTGGTAGTTGTTCAATCTTTTTGTTATTTTTATTTTTTGATATTTATTACATGACTGCAATATGTCAACTTCACTGCCAAATATTTTGTAACTGAGTGTTTGCAGTATTTTTATGGAGTTTTGAATACAACTGCCCACATTTACACACAAAAAAGATACTTCACAGCTGTTCTTCTAAAAAGAAGCAGTTCTCTGAAAACTCACAGGGTTCTAAACAAGGATGCTAAGGAATTGAAGGTCTGATGCACTGAGCAACTCCACAGATGAGTTTTAATTGTTTCACCCAGTTCTAACAATAGTTTGCCCACAGTTATGCTCTTCCCCAAGTGTCAAAGTGGAAAATGCTGAAGAATAGAGAAGTTGTCACCCTGACAGTCTGTCTTTGGGTTCCAAGATCATTTTGTCTAAAGTAAGGGCTCTCAATAGAGCCTGGCCAATGGTAGGCTATAGAATTTCCTTGCCCTGTTTTGTGAGTTCATGGTAGAACTAGATATAAAAATGTCTGCACTGTCTGTGACCACAGGTCTGTTTTGCATAATATCCTGTCTTTGCTTATAGGAGATGCTGAAGAGAGGAATATATGCAAGGTATGCATGTGCTATTGTTTTCTCTGGTATCCTTTCCTAGCTTCTGGCAGTCCATTGATTGAAAGCCAGAATTTGCAATATCAATAACTCCTTTTCTTTCATGAATTTACCTAGCTGCCTTTTAATCTCATTTATAATTTTGACATCTGCACTTCCTAATGACCTCTGTTAATGCGTTGCGCAAAGAAATACTCATCTTATTCGAACTTGTCAAGTACTTTCACTTAATACACACTACTCACTTTCCATTCAGTCATGACTTCATACAACACTGCCATATCCCACAGTTATTGCTTTTCTAGAAAGTTCTAGAAACAACTTCTTGTGCAGATACTGTGTGATATTTTGCTCATTCTTGAAGTCTATATTTTGCACCTTCTACTGTACTCTTACAGTATCTTCCTTTAAGAAGAAAGGGAGAACAGAAAAGCCCAGTCAGAACTGTATTGGGTGTTAATACTTCAAGTAGTTTCTCTTGTTCTTTGCCAACCTTGTTTCCTTAAGAGTTCTTGGTAAAGGATTCTGGTAGTTGAAGTCTGTTGTGTTGGATTGATCATGCTTTCCTACATGTCTGCAAATTCTTCAAAATATTAGATTTGTGACTTCTTTATGCAAAAAAATGTGGAAACTCTCCTCCTCTGCTATATTTTCCTGGCTTCATTTATTAATTATATTCTTTAACCGTAGTTTAAAGAAGTCTGACTAGTCTGTAAACCAGGCAAAACAGGTGACTTCCTATATATAATTGAAACACTGTTTTCTCCTTTTGTTTTTCCTGTTATCCTCTGTCCTTATAGGAGGGACATTATTTACCACTGGAATAATTTCTCATTGAATTTATCTCAGTTGAGCAGCTTTTGCTATGGGTTCTCATACTGAGTGTTGGAAGGAAACGGTCATGTAAAACAAATAAAATTGAGTTCTTGGGACCTAAAATGAATGAGACTGTCCCAGACATTATATGTGAGAATAGCTAATTGTGAGCATGTCCTGAGACTGAAGAAAAATAACGTTTAGAAGACAAGCTTTGTTTTTAGAACATTTGCAACATGTTAATACCTGAAGAAACAGGCTGTGTGATCAAAAACTTATTAAAAGAAAAGGAAAAAAAAGATTTAATCTAGCATAGGCTTGTATGGACAATACTTTTCTGATGTATTTGATAGCATGAGAAATGCTTGTAATTGAATGAGGGTAACATACACATGTTTAATAGCAGCCAATTCGGATACCAACAGTATAGAGGTGCAACAGGGCTTAGAGTACACTGTGGAATCATCTGAGCAGCAGAATGACTGGTGGACAGTTTGGTCAGTCTGTTCCATGCTACAGAACCAAGTGGTGACAGATCCCAACATATGAAAGCAGTCTCGGATTTGTAGGAATGGCACTGCAGTTACAGCTATGCTGAGATTTTTCTGTATTTAGGTCAACAGCTTCCTGATTGTTTTTGGTGCTTGGGAATTATAAACAGCAATTTCCTCGGTAGTTTGGAGGCATTAGTTCTGTCTAGAAAAGTATGATATTAGCATTGATATAAGCCCTATGCAAGCTTCCTAGGTAGAAACAGCCTCTGTAATTAGGCGGAACTGATAAATCAAAGTATAAGATTAATGCATTAATCCAGGATCTTACTCATATTGCCCAACTGGATCAGATAATGAACTGCTGGATTACATACAATCTGTTTTCAAAAGAGATCCTCTTACTTGCCTGCACCTTTGACAGAGATCAATCCTGGTTTAGGATCAATTTATGCCCTTTGCAACTCCCTTTCAGGAGTTTGGGTGGTGCATGAGCGCTTGTGTCGCCCATTTCTCTCTAGTTGTCAGGAGGCAATCTTGGATTCATTTATTTTCTCCACTAAAAAAATTAAAATGATAATATCTTTACAGAGAATTTAACTTACTAGCTACTGATCTGGAAGCACAGAAATTGTTGATCTTATCAAAGGATATGCCAGAAATTACTAGGCAGGTAGCCCAGGGAATGTTTTCAATTCACTGTTAGAAGAGCTGGAAGATAATAGTGACTTTACCTCCTCTGAAGGAAGCAAAAGGTTTGCACATTAAAAAAACACCTGCTGTATTCATCACCACATGACATATGCCACAGGGATTACCTTCTCTTCTCAGTAAACTGGAATTAGATCATTCTTATTTCTACAGTTAAGAAAAAGCAGTGTTGAAAATAATCGAAGTCTGCAATACAAGACACATCCTTCATCTAAGACAACAATGAGAAAAAAACCTGACCCCTCCCAAAAAAAGCTACTGTACTGATCTTACTGTGGAATAAGTGACATTATTAATTGCAGTCACCAATTTGCCAAATAAGATTGAGTTGCACAAAATGAATTGAAATAAGCTGGAGATACACACTGGAGACTTGTCTTGCTACTGGGAAATCAGCTGAAGTCTTGCAGAGCTGAGATACCAAGCATTAATTTGTCAGTGCCGGACCTTGCTAGAGGCAAAATCATGAGAGAAGTATTCACTCCAGCCAGTCCCTTCTGTACCTGAGCTATCAGCTGTGGCAGCATTCAGGGTAAAGCCTCCCTGACCTGAGATCATATCAGAGAATCAGAGTCAGATTAAAGTAGTTTAATTACCTATCTTGTGACAGGTATTTAATGTCTGAAAATTGAGGTAGTTAACCCATACCAGCTTTTAACATACGTGTTTCAACATCTCTGGTAAGTGAAGACTAAATATTCCCTTTTTAAAGCATTTGGTAGAGCTCACAGATTTCAGACATCTCTTTTTGTCCGATCCACTTGCTCGGCAGAGTTACTGATGATTCTTGTGATTATTCTGCTTTATTTCCATTCAAGAAAGAAAATGAATTTTAAAAAAAAAGAAAAAAAAAAAAAAAGAGGAGGAAACCCGCTGGAAAATATCTTCATTCAACGTTATGACTCCTTACCTATAGCTGTTGACAACAGATCCAGCTATCTCAGCTTAGAAGTATCATTCTAGATGACAGCTCTAAGAACATAAAATGCTTTGCTCGATCATGAATTGTATGTTCCTTTAATTTCCAAGTGTTTTCAAAGGAAGAAACCAAAATGGTATATGTAAAAAAAAAGTAATTTCAAAATGAAGACTCAATGTGATTTTATTGAAAAAATAATCAAAAACAAATAATTTTTTTCTTTTTTTTTTTCTGTTCTTTTGTCTGGCACTTAATCTTGCACATTTTTACAAAAAAAAAATTAATTCTAGAAACTTTTGTTTCACTCATTTATCTGTATCATATGTATCAGTTATGTATATCATGTAAATAATCTGCATCTTCTATATCATCTGTATCTAAATCTCATTCTGGATAGATAGGTAACACACCGCTATCTATATGCTTTTAGAAAGCAGAACTTTGTTTCTGTTTCTGCTTCTGTTAGCCACTCAAATTGCCAAATGTACTGCTTTTTTTTTTCTGCTGCCATAAAGAGAGGTTCTCAGTAGCCTTAGCTCCAAACAGCTTAGCCCCAAGAGCTAACACAAAAATCAGTTCTGCTAGTCCTGATAAAGACATCCTGAAGAGAAAGATATTGGGATTTGCCACAAACCTTTATAAAATTTTCATTTACCTTCTTTGATGCAGATAAAATTATTGGTCTTGCCAGCCATTCCATCTGGCCATATATTAGATATGAGGGGTTTTTTAAAAGAGCAAACATTTATCCACTTATAAATCATTCCGTGAAGTTTCATCACAAATCCCATATTAAAAACTATGTGTATTTTCTTTCACTCTGCCTATCACTAGGGAACATAAAGCTCCAGCAATGCTGGGTGCCTTGAAAAGTGTTTCTGGGGTCAAAAAAGTACTGATCTCCGCATTCTAGGTAGCTTGTCTCTATTTTTATGAAAACCAAGCTTAAAGTACAGTAGTATTTAAAAGAGGCCAATTGCTTTGAGCACCACAGTGACAGGACTGTGCTCTTAGTATTTTTAAGATTGCTACACTTTGGAATTTTATGACATTCATAAATGACTCTTTATGATCATTTAATGACACTACAGTTGCTGATCAATGGGACAAGAAGTATTGCATAAAAGAACTGGTGCTTAATTAAGTCAACATACCCTCCAAACACATCTTTTCCAGTTGATTTCAGACACTTGGTGACTTTTCAATAAACCAGCAGTCATGCTCTGCACAAGCATGGTAAGTAGATGTCTAAAACTATTTCTTTTACTCAGAAACATGTGTATGGAACAGGATCCTACTTAGTGTCCTGGGTTAAGCAGAGACAGAGTTAACTTCCTTCATAATAGCTAGCAAGAGGCTGTGTTTTGGATTTGTGCTCAGAAGAAAGCTGATAAAAAGTGATGTTTAGGTGGCTGCCAAGGTATTTCAGCTTCTCTGTCTGTCTGCAAACGGGAAAAGCGGGAAGGGAGCACAGCCCCAGTGACTAGCCCAGGATTTGATCTTAGGTTCGGGACTGAGACCCAGAGTGGCCAATAATCTATTCCATAACATACACGTCATGCCCAGTATATAGGTGAGGACCCTCCGGAAGATTGGCCCTTTTTTGGTTCCAGATCTCTTTTGCTCTGGGTCATCTCGCTCCAGGTGGTCGCTCTCACAAGGCCTCCCCACCCACCCCCCTGGTCAGCTCTCGGTCTGGGATGCTCGGACTGTTCTCTCCGTTCTGTGAGTGCGGTTTTGGGACTCCCTCTGCTCCAGGATCGTTAGCTGGGAACAGGCTGTGCCTTGGTCATCGGGTGGGGGAGCAGTATCACTGTGTATCACTCATTTGTATATTTGTATATAGTATTATTTTCAATATTATTGTAGTTTAGTTATTAAATTGTTCTTATCTCAACCCATGAGTCCTTTTTTACCTTTACCCCTTTAATTCTCTCTCCTATCCTCGGATGGGGATGAGTCGCATGAGAGGATGTGTGTGAGTTGGCCCCCAGCCAAGAGCAAACCCATCACATTTCTTTTATGGTGCCCAACATGGGGCACGAACCCATGACCCTGAAATTAAGAGTCATTGCCTTTTTCAATTTGTATTTTCTTCTTAGTGTGGTTATGCTCGCCACTGCATTACAAAACAGGGATAACCAAACCATACAGGAATTTATCAGTGTACACAAAGCAATTTAGTAATAGATCCTAAGCTCTGAAAGGAAGAGTGCGCAGCTCCAAAATGAGACTAAACTAGTCTGGATTTACTATTGTAGCCTCATGGCTTCTGCTGCCCAGGTGTATTTGCTCCTCACTAGTTAAGGCATGCCCACGTTGTGTTAGTTGATGGCAGAAAAGAGTGACGTAAATGTATCTCAGTAGTAAAATGAATTTCATGGATTTCAGGAAGGATAAATGGTCACTTGTATCTATGCAGAAGCCTGAAAGGACACTCTCTTCTTTTCATCTGTGTCTCAGGAACAAAGGAATGTGTCTCTAAGATTGTAAATTGACTGAAGTCTCTGATGCAATAAAGCTTAATCAGCATCTACTCTTTACAATTTAGTCTGAAAAAAATAGAATTGTTAAAATTGCTTTCACTGCAGTTGTCTTGCCACCTCAAATGAACAGAGATTGTCCAGAAAGCGACAACTTTACACTGAAAAATGGGAAAAAAATCAGTTCTAAGAAAACACACCTCTTGTGGTTGTTTTTTTTTTCTCTGTTATACAACTCTCCTCAAAACATTGTCCTAGAAGCCAAACTTGTTTTTTAGATATTTTGAAACCTTGGCACTTGTTTTTTGTCATAACTCATGAACATGAGGAACTGAAGAGGACTAGAACCTTACTGGTAACAAAAAAAGCCCTAACTTCCTATCTTCTAGGAAAATGCGTGAGTAACTCCATCAATATGCAGTTAAACTTGCACTGATTCAAGAAATCAGGATGTGATAATTTCAAGGAATTTCATGAGAGGAATGTAACTAGGAAACTTACTGCATTTTTACATCTTCCAGTTCTCACAGAAGCCTTCTAAATTACCTGAAAAATGGAGTGCGTGTTTTTTTAGGTAATGTTTCACTTGAATCAAACAAAAAAAAGATATGTACCCATAAGGAAAGCATGAGATGTCAGGAAAAGTGGAGAAGTGGCCAAAAAATATTTAGAATGATTGCTGTTGTTCATTATTTCTCATCTATTAGATGTCAAGTTTTAACATTATTAGCTGGAATAAAAAAGGGAAATATTCATAACATAATACATTTCTGTGGACCTGAGAACATTTGTATGTTTTTTTGCCTTGTTTCTATTTTGCCTAATTGTACTTTTATGTTCCTACCACAAATACCTACCATTTTTGTAAGCCTATTATTTCAAGTTCAAAACAAACAAAACAAGGAAAATTTAGATTCAAACCGAAGCTTACTTTGTGCCACATGAGAATGTTCACAGATACCTTAGTTTTCTAAACGCAGACAATAAAAGAACAGTTAAGATTAGGACTTCCAATATAGGGAATGTTATTGAAGTATATAGTCCCGAGACCTACTTATCATAGTATGGAGTGAGAGCACCATCTAACTGCTTCTCTATACCAGTCAGATTCTAATAGATCTAGCTCATGAATTTTTAAGGAGACACCAAACCACGATGGTCAAACAGTTAAACTTCTGTACTGCTCATGAACTTCACTTGAGCACTTCTACAAAAAGCTATAGGGTTTTGTTTTTTATTTCGTTTTAATTTTTTTTGAGGGACTATAAAATTTTTCAAAAAGTTACATGTTTTTGTGTACAGACAGGCAGTAATGAGGAATGTAGTTCATCCTTATACACTATAAACAGACACACAGAAATATCATATATATCACTGTCCTTTCCAAATCTTCATCTTTTATATTTGTTAGTGCTCATCCAAGCATCCGCTGTCCTCCAGAAACTTATCTTATGCAGATGCATATAAAATCTAGCCAGATACTCTCTTAGATTCTTCTTTGATTTGTTGAACAGATTGACTTTAAAATTTCTCCTGTCAGGCAATCTTCTAAGCATTTTGACACTATTCAGAACTCTTTTATGAATACACAGATATTAATCACCACACTTCTTTAAGTGTTGACATTGGAAAGAACATTGACTTCTAATAATGATGGCATGAATGACAAATACAACTATAAATATAATTTTCCTGTATACCCAAGGATATATTCTTCCTCTTAATTATGGAACCTCAGTAAGACCTTATATGTAGTTCTTCATCTCTCATGACTATTAAATAATTTTTTGAGTTCTGTTTGAGGATGCAGTTGTCTATCTTGTACATACAAGCTATATATTTTCCTTTCCTATATGTAATACTTACAGACATTTTGCCTGTCTTTGATGTTCCGTCAAGCCACATAATCTTCAATCTTATTTATCTCTTCTTTCAATTTATTTTATAGCTATTTTAGAGAATTTAGGTCACAAATCCATTCAAAGCTTGTTAGACATTCTGCAGAAAATGGTTCCATGTTTGATAAATGCACTTAATATTTGCTACATCCATTTTGCACAGTATTGTTTCTATTAGAATATGGTGTAGCTGGTGGAATATCTTGGAACTGACTTGAATTTTCTGTTATAAATCAGTTTGTCATCAGTGACACTGGCACTGATTGAAACTAAAATAAGCACAAATATAAATCACTAAAAATATTCAAAGCTATGCCTTCTTTACAAAAATGACTTTTCGTTTCCTAGTAAATCATTATACACAGTTGTGATATTTACAGGAATCAGTGATGCTTTTTAAGGCTTAAAGGGGCTACTCTGGCAATTTTTAATACTGAACAAGTTAACTAAAGATCAGCAGTTGAAACCAGTGAGTTGAAACCAGCAATTTGGGTTTGCAGTAGAGCATATATATATGCACTACAGAGACATTGAGTGACTATTTAATGACAAAGAGTGATGCAGATTCATTCACATCCCTTGGTAAAGTGCTCCTCTGTTTAATTTTCCTAGCTATTTAGGAATTTGAGTCTTCATTCCATGGTAGTTGATATACAAATGCAGGGCATATGTGTATTTGCATGTACACTGTTCCCTGGATCTTTCCTCATGTTTCCTGCCAGGACTGCTAAAGCGGGTTGGGCAATTCAGTGTCATGATGAATCAGCCTCATATCATTTACATGGGCAGATACTGAAGATGAAAAGTTATAGCTCTGCACCTTATGGGGTAAGTATACATGTGCTGAGGAGAAAGGTTATGTCAAATCCCAGGCAGAGTTCTATCTAACCAATTTTGCCAGATACAATCTTCTATAGTGATTACTGAAAAGTATGTGATTTTTTTCTCCATGGTTGTTTCTCTGGGGCTGAAATAATTTTTTTCTTCTCACTAGCTTTTACAATATGTGCATGGGGAGAAGGTGCATACAGCTTATTATTTAGGGCATGAGTATCTAGGATGAGGGGTAATAGTTTTAAGCTGAAAGAAAGTAGGTTTAGATTAGATATTAGGATGAATTTTTTAGTGGGAGGGTCATGAGGCACTGGCACAGGTTTCCCGGAGAAGCTGTGGATGCCCAATCCCTGGCGGTGTTCAAGGCCAGGCTGGATGAGGCTTTGGGCAACATGATTTAGCAGGAGGTGTCCCTGCCCATGGCAGGGGGGTTGGAACTCATAGAATCAGAGAACGGTTTGGGTTGGAAGGGACCTCAAAGATCATTGAGTCCCTTCCAACCCAAACCGTTCTCTGATTCTATAATTCTATGATTCTAATCTGCAGTATCCTTGCATAGTCCTGTAGAGTGGGAGCTGGCAAAAGAAAGAACTTTCTACACCAGCTTTATGGCTGATTTATGACATGTCTCTCTATGCACAGAGGTTAGTGTGATGATAGTTCTTTCAGGAACTGTCTCTTCTGTACTTCTCCAGAGACATGCACCAGGAAGAACCCTGTATTTAAGGCCTTCCTTTAGATTCCAGAAGCCTCCTAGAATAAGGGGTAATTGTATTTGGGGGCCCAGGAATATTCTTCCACATATTTGAGTTTTCTGGGAGAGACATAACCTGAGTGTTTGAGAAATGCTGATAGAGCTGAGGTTGTAAGCACAGCTTTGTTGTAAATGGTACTAAGCAGATTCAACGCAGCATTAAGCAATTAGAAAGAACCATATTTAATAAGGAAATAGTTAACTAATGCATGGAATAATTATCCCATGCAATTTTTTTTTAAATAAAAACCAGAACTTTTTGTGCTGTCTGAATTTTCTGGTTTTGTCCAGTTCTTCATAAGGTGACTGGTTTAGGTGTGTCGGGGTATACATTCAAGTGTGATGACAAAGTGAACATCAGGATCATTTTAGGTTAGTCCTAAAATGAAATTTGCATTTTGTCACTTGAAGTTTTCTACCTGCCTTTCACTTAGACAATGCCTTCTAGGGAAGAAATTTTTATTATGAGGCTGGTGAGATACTGGAACAGGTTGCCCAGAAATGTTGTGGATGCCCCATCCCTGGAAGTGTTCAAGATCAGGTCAGATGGAGCGTCAAGCAACCTGAAAGATGTGCCTGCCCACAGCCAAGGGGGTTGGAACTGGATGATCTTTCAAGGTCCCTTCCAACCCAAATTATTCATTGGTTCTATGCTAACTTCTATGTTCCAGAGCACCCACCCTAGCAACTCTTAAGTATTGATCTACATGCATATGAACCAGAGAGACTGAGGCATGAGTTGGCAAATAAGACAATCCTAACACAGCTGTTTGTATTAGAGCCCGATGATTTCAGTGATGGGCCAGGCTTCTGGTTCTGCATGCAGAATTTTGGCAAGTCAGCTGGCACTGCCGCCTTTTACTGTGGTGTAGTTTATTGGTTCTTGACTTTTAATAGATAGAGAAAATTAATGGTCTGAACAATTTAGAGCTGCAGTTAGCTCTTCAAGGCTTCAGGAAATCACTGAGAGACAAAGTCATTTCAAAGCACAGGCACTTCACAGGGAAAAACAACGCTGAGATGACGGCCTGAATTAGTGGAAGGGACTTCTGGTGGCCTTTCATCTCATTATTGTTCAATTAATAGCTAGCCATAATCTAGAAATTAATGAGGGATGCAACTGGAACTGCAAAGAAATAACATAATTAGGCCCTGAATTTAATCATTCACAAAATTACATGGAGACGCTGTACTCTTTTATTTTAAATAAAGCTAATTAGGTTTCTTTTCTAACTGGATTGTTTTTATAGATTCTAAGATTTATTGTGTGAAAGTACATCTTAGAAAATTCCCTTTCTGTCTCCTACATGTTCTTCCAGGTGCCCATTAGAATTAATTGTCACGCTATGCTATAATATGATTTCTTAAAGCCAGTTCCTTCCTCCATGACAGATTTCTCTGGGCTTGTTTAAAGTTCTGTACGATTAAACTGCTAAAGATGAAGGGCTACCTTTAAAAAACATGTCACCTCAGACTGTGTACCAAAATTTTATCTGTTAACATTTACTAATGTTAATTGGCAATTGAATTTGATTGGTTTGGTAACGGTTATTTGGTTTATCAGTGTCAGTGTCTAGTTATAATTGCGTGCTCAAAATGTTTGTCTGAAAATATTTCAGTGATCCTTATCTTCACAAAATGGTGTTACTTTACTTCTGTAATGCACAATTTGCATTGCAAAATTATAAGACTGATTGTGTTCAGAATAAGTATGTAACTACAAAATCTTTATCATTGGAAACAGGCAAACAAAAATAATTCTTCTTCCTTTTAATGTATTGCATTCCCCATCTTCTTGTGTGGCAGCAACTATTGCAATGTGTGCAAACAAACTGTATTTGGTATAACTCACCTGCTTGTGTGTCTCAGCTTCCACTTTATGAAATACATTTTATACAATTGTCATAATAACTGGATGTCTTTGTTGCTAGAAACACCAGCTTATGACAAAGGTCCCTATACAGAAGCAGTGGTGTTGTGTGAGATGGGAAGGTCTCTTCAAACCAGTTTTATCCAGAGGGGCAGACTGATGGACTGTACCAACTACAGTGCAGAAAACCTCCAGGCTTGAGAACATGAATGGTTGGCAACCAACCTTCCTTTCTAACCAACAAAACCAAAAAAGCCCAAAAGCTGAAGGAAAAATTAATCAGAAAACTTTAAAATAAAAATAACTAAATACCTAAAATTTTTTACAAGAGCCAAGTATTTTAACAACAAAACATGTCATCTTGAAAAAACCCTTTCTACTTAAACATTGCTCTTACTTTGTTACCATTCAATCTCCCTGAAAAAAGAGAAAAAACATAAAACCCAACCAACAAATTGTTGACAGTGCCTATAATTTTGCTTCAAAGATTTAATGCATTCTCAGCTGTAAAAGACATGGTAGTGAAGCAAAGCTGAAGCCTGTTAATCTGCAAATATTTGTTTCTTGAAAAGTGATATTTTTTGCTCTATGTATTTCTCATGCATCACCCATTAAAGCAGTTGATTAAAAATGAATTTTGAAAATGAAATGTTCTGTAAACTTCTGACAGTCCTATTACTAGCAGAATGTCATTAAAACAATACCCGTAGTCATAATGTCACAACTTTGAGGACCAAACTGATACCAAAATGACATTTTTAAGCTTGCACCAGAGCATTTATCCCTATCTGGAAGAGAAAGGCTTATTTTTGTCATGCTAAATAGGTAGGGAAATAAAACTGTTTGAAGTACTGAAAATAAAATCTGATTAGGAACTTTTCAAACAGATTGATTTCTATGAGTAGTGTTATTTTCTAATTGTAATTTTGAAAAACATCCTTATACTTTTCAACTTAAGCATTAAAGTAACCAAATAATTAAAATAGACATTTACCTAAAGTGTTCAGAAACCAATTTAAATCTTATCTGAATAAACTATTTTGATGGATCGAATCTGAATGTTTGCAAATACGATTTGGAGGGAGGAGAGGGAGGATGTTAATGAATTTAAACAGAAAAACCCCATCTTTTCCAAATTTTATAACAAGTCCAAGTCTGTATTCTAAGAAGGTATGGGATTCTATTGTTATTTTTGCAAGGCTACTAAAATTTGAACTGATCAATTACACTTTTAGAACTTCATGGTGTATCCTGGTCCCAGCGGGATGTGAGGGAACTAAAGCCTGTATTGATTTTTCTTGTTTCAAAAACAACACGAATGAGATCTGCTACCACAATTCTTCCAAATCATTAGAGACAGAGGGAAGCAGGCCTAAGCAGATGTTACATCTCTTGTATTTTAGGCACGTGCTCCCGGCAGTTGACTAAGTTTAGCATGTGCAGGTTGCAGACATAGACAGAGATGTACAATGAGACAAGAAGCCACTGTTGTGCCAGGTTGATTCCAGTTAATTCCTCTCAGCAGTGTGTTTGCTCAGAGACAATAAAATTCAAATCAGTTTGAATTTACTTACCAGACTGGCAACTTTGCTACCAGCTCCCAGTATATTGAGAAGGCAGATGGCCTGAAATGAGCCTAATGATGTCTAGAGCTGATGGTGAAATAGGTTCCCAGTGATCTGTGATTCAGGAGTGATAATCAGCACAGCGTGGGTTGATAGACACTCGGCTTGAGAACAGGATAGAAGGAGAAAAAATAAAGCATTAACAGGGACAGCCACACACTCCTTCAGTCCCCAGGGGCAGCAGAGGAAGTCAGACTGGCACAGTTCCCCCTCACATCACCTCAGACACATCTGGCTGTATCACAAGCTTGAAAGAAAGAGTGTTGAGTAGTAGCCACCGGTGCTATAATGTTTCCTGACGCTGTGACTTGCTGCCTTCCCTTCAGGAGAGTCCAGCACCCTGGATGAGCCCAGACCAGTGGATGGACAGAGCTAAAAAAGAAAAGTGGTTCAGGTGGTTTCAAAGGAAAATGGTTTATGAAATAAGAGGATTGTAAAGGACACAACCTCCTCCCCAAACTGCCTGTCTGTCACAATCTGTAAGGTTCACAAGAGCTGGGGTGAAAGCTTGCCTGTGTTGAGATTGAATGATTTGACCACACCACTGTAGAGGTCATAAAAATCAGCATGACAGAATACACTCCCAGTGCTCCTGAATACTGCAAAAATGCTGTGCTTTATCTGTGAGTTCATTGTATATTGGTGGGATTTTTTCTGCTTATATCCAAAAGTATCCAGCATTGTGAATTTGTGTTCAGACTTCATGTTTGTTAAGTCTTAAGCCCATTCAGACAGCACAAAGTATTCTTCTATTAATAATCCATTTTTCATCCCTTTTCTATCTCTAAAGTAAATCTCTGTCAGGTGGTAAGAATTCAGGTAGTGAATTTTCTGGATGCATCCTCCTGCTGGATGCAACTTCATCAATGGTTTATTCTTTACCTCTGATGATTCTTAAGGTTCGGAAAGGAACAAGTAGGGTGGAAAGGGCAGGCATTTTCCAGTTGTTTGGTTTATTGCCTATGAGAAAAGAGTGACGGTAGCTATTTGCCTGTCTGACTTTTACATGACTGAAGACAATCAAGAGTTGTTACTACTCATGTCTTGAGCACTTCCTGTATTTTACATTTACATGCCTCCATGGAGATGCCAGGGCTGCGGTGTTAAGTCCTGTTTCTATATTTCCTGAGAAGAACTCAAAATTAAGGTTATGAGACTTTTACCTGTGAACAAAAGGTGATTTGAGGCACCCATTTAGAGTTCCAGAACTGGCTGAACTGTTGGATAGACAGAGGTACAGCTTTCTATACACTATTCCTGCTCTCTTTGATTCAGCTCTGACTGTGTGCTATACAAATTATTCAGTCATATTCTGATCCTATTTTCAAAAAAAACCATTTGGCAGTTCCTTTTTTAGGAATCTTTCTTTTGTTGTAGTTTTCAGAATCAAGTCAATTGTTGCGTATTAAGAACTATTGACCCTCCCATGTGCCATCTTCCTAAAATATTTCAGAGTTTCCTCATTCTAGCCATATACTTCGTGTAACTTTCTTTCGCTTTTTCATGTTTTGAATTTTTTCAATGCCATTGATCAGAGCTTATTTGATCTCAAAAAAAAAAACAACAGTTCTTCATGTATCTATAATGGAGGATAAAAACATCAGATGGTTTTCTTTATTGTAGCACCAGGCATACCGTCCAGAATATAAAATACTTATTTTTACAGAAGATAATTGTGAAAGAATTGTAGTAGAAATATAGGTAGAAGAATAGCACGGCAGTCTGGGGGCCATTTGATCCAAAGGAGGGCCAATAGCAAGTTTAGAGCCATCCTCAAGGTGTGGAAAAATATCAACTGAATTTCCATTGTTACATCTTGTGTCCACTGCCTCTCATAATTTCACTGCTGATGTCCGAAAAGCCCGGCTCTGACTGGTCTTTAACACAATAGGTAGTAAAAAACAGCAACAAGATCTATTCTTAGACTTCTCTTAAAAAATGAAGAATCACATTTGTCTCTGCATCTTCTTGCACATCATGGTCCCCTCACCTTAGTGGCCCTCCACTGGACTTGCTTTAGTACTAGGAAGGCCAAAACTGGACACAAGGCTCTAGGTGAAGTTGTACAAATGCTGAGTGGAGCAGACTAATCACTTGCCTTGACTTGCTGTCTGCAGTCTTTTTAATACAGCTCAATATGAATTTAACTTTCTTCCTTCCAAAGTACATTTCTGACTCATCCTTAACTTGCTGTTCCTCAGTATCTCCAGGTCCTTTTCTGAAAACCTGTTTTTTGTTTCCCAGTGCCCAGACTATTCTGCTACAATGAATTTTTCTGTCCAGGTGCCTAGTTCTGCATTTGCACTTGTTAAAATTCATAAAGTTCCTGTCAGACCAATTCTACAACCTATGAACATCTTTCTGAATGGCAGACCTTCTTTCCAGCATATCAGACTATACCTCTAAGTTGATATTTCTTTCCAAGGATGCAGTCCACCTTGTTTGTAGGTACTTTGGGGTTTTTTTGTGTGTATGTATGATTATTAGCATCTACAAAATATGTTTTAACTCCTCTGATTCAGTCACTTATTAAATAACTCTTCAATAGCCACCACCTGATTTTTTCAGAAGAGTCACTTGGAATACTTGACCTCTCCCTCATATTCTGTCCGCCACTTCAAAACTCCTCTGACCTGTAGATGAAGTTATCTTTGCTTCCTGGAAAAGCTCTAATTGAAAATAAAAGAAAAAGAAACATTGCCAAAAGTTGCAGTTCTTTTGTGCTACAATTTGACATTCAAGTCTACAGTTGACTGTCTCTCTGTCAGAAAATGGAACTGAAGAAAGCCATGCCTTCTTCTGCTTTCTCTGTTTGGGCTTCCACAAAATGCAAATAAAGGAAAAGTATAGGAGATTTCAGCCATCTTCCTCTTTCATTATTTGTTTATTATATTATATATTTGAGCTAGTAGATACTTTTTTCATCTACATATTTGATTCAGCTGGTGATCTAAAAGTTTTGCATTTGTCTATCAGCACTGAACACAAAGTAATGAGATCTCTGAAAAAGGAATTGCTTCACATTGAGCTGAACACTTGAAAAGAATGAAAAGAGGAAGAAAAAGGAAGAATGTGCAAAAGAAACTGGCCCCACAATTGTTTCAGTGCCTTCTTACATTTTGCTCCATCGCATGTGGTTTGTTTTGTGTGATGAGCCCACAGAGAGGCCACACGAGTGCAGCGGTTGTAATGTGAGTGTAATCAGAACTTACCACGGTAACAACTAGCCATGCCAAATGGCTCTCCAGTAAGATTTAATGGCTGTATATCAACATGGCTGACCACGCTGATGATTAGAACAAATAGACCGTTGGGCTGTTTTATGAAGTGGAGGGACAAATTCTCTCAGTAAATCCTTGAACCATCAAACAGCATTTGCTAGTCTCTCATCCCCAACTCTGTCCTTCAACAGAACTCTCCTTTAAACTGTCCTTTCAGTGACATCTACTGTTATTATAAGCTCAGCTAGAACTAGAATGCCTGGCCTTCAGTCCCAAAACCCACCCTATTTGCCAGGATGAGCACTGTCTTATCTTGTTTTCAATAAACATTGTCTTCTCTGATCTTTCCACACTTGATTTTTCTGTGGTTTCCAATTCCCCACTGTAAAGAAGTTAAGAGTATAAATAAGGACATGAAAAGAAATCAAAGATGAACCTAGAAGACTTAAAGAGCAAAATGGAAGGCTTGTGTTCTTGAGTTATAAACAATAATTATCATAGCAGGATGAAGAGAAGAATTTATATAAAACTGCTGCAGAAATATCATTATTAATGACATGAAGTTACCAGAACATGAAACGTGATTATGGTGAGTCAGTTACACAGATCATTCTTCATAAGCTGTGCCCACCCAAAAAACTGTAACTGGTTTATTTCCACAAAATATGTAGTTACACATTTAGGAATGAGGAGCATAAATCATAACAATGACTGAAAAGAGAAACTGGAAAACACTGACTCTCATGAAGATTCTGGAACCATAGAAGACACGCCATTTAATAACCTTCAGATGCAAAAAGAATTATGTGATTCTTCTCCATAAAAACAGGAAAGTTTTGATTAAAAGTATTCATGACTTGTGTTTATTGTATTAATTAGACTAATTCTGCAATGGTAAATTCAGCATGGATGTTCACATTTTTAAAAGGACATTGAAAAGAAGAAGACAAGAAATAACTTTAAATTTATGACAGAAAGAATTAATGAGTTTGGTATAATTTAGATTATCAAAGAGAAGATTAATGAGAAACAATTAAAGTTTATTCATTTTTTCACAGGGAGAAATTATAAAGTCCTGAAAGGCAGCTTATTCTGGCAAGAAACCAACAGTTGGAAGTTGAAGCCAAATTAATTTGAACAGAAATAAAAGTTCCCTGTTCAAAAGAGGAATTCTCCATCTTCATGAATAGCTGTCTGTGAAGCGAAGCAGTTCTGCAATATGCCCATTCCATTTCATTAACCATTTCAAACTCTTTTTCATAGGGCAAAAGCCATGCTCTTGCACAAAAGTATAGACTTCTGGAGTTTCAGACAATAGGAGTTAATCCTATGTAACTAAGCCATGACAGTTGGTCTTGTCCATTTTGCTCAACATCCAAAAGATTTTCTCACACTACTGGCTCCCTTGCTGTTGAGATGAAGTAGTCCCACCACTCTGACCCTGTCTTTCTGGCCCAGGATCTCTACCTGACCAGAGCTGAAACAGTCACATTAACAATGCCTTTAAGAAAGTCCTTGACCATATCCTCTTTCTCAGATAAAAGTATGTGCAGTAGGGCTGTGTTCAGCTCACCAGAGACATGTCATCCTACGATAGCTGCTGCAGCCATAGAATGAAGCTCTCAATTTATACTCTACAGTGCATTTGTTAGACTGGAGGGATTCTGGACAGCAGGCTGCATGGCATCCCACAGAAATGAGAAAGAATGGAAACCAACATTTTCTATATGTGTGAGACCCTATATGGAAGATGATACCTGTGTCAGTGACACACCACAGTCATCTGTGTAAAAGCAAAGAGCTTCCCTGAAATGTTCATATATCTACACATGTAGATGTTTTGATTAAACATGTTTTGATTTATATTAAATCAAAAAAGCGGAGATCAAGAAAGAGGAAAGTATGCTGTCAGTCACCGCGAGAAACTAAATTTAAAAACCCCAAAAACCACTAAAAAACCCAAACCCACAAACCCCAACATTTTCAGCCTTATTGGTACATATTCATAACAGTTAACAATGCCAAACAATTTAATGTTAGTTCAGAATTACTGTTGCAGGTAATTCCTAGAGAATGTCACAGAATCACAGAATCACAGAATGTTAGGGATTGGAAGGGACATCGAAAGATCATCTAGTTCAGTCCCCCTGCCAGAGCAGGAACACCTAGATCAGATCGCACAGGAACGCATCCAGGTGGGCTTTGAATGTCTCCAGAGAAGGAGACTCCACAACCTCTCTAGGCAGCCTGTTCCAGTGCTCTGTCACCCTCACTGTAAAGAAGTTTTTTCTCATATTCAAGTGGAACCTCCTATGTTCCAGCTTGAACCCATTGCCCCTTGTCCTATC
>WKFP01014747.1:274543-306821 GCA_011057875.1 Pterocles orientalis
TTGAACTGACGGGCCCAGAACTGGACACAATATTCCAGATGAGGTCTCACCAGGGCAGAGTAGAGGGGGAGGAGAACCTCTCTTGACCTACTGACCACCCCCCTTCTGATACACCCCAGGATGCCATTGGCCTTCTTGGCCACGAGGGCACAGTGCTGGCTCATGGTCATCCTGCTGTCCACCAGGACCCCCAGGTCCCTCTCCCCTACACTACTCTCCAACAAGTCAGTACCCAACTTATACTGGAACCTAGTGTTGCTCTTGCCCAGATGCAAGACTCTACACTTGCTCTTGTTAAATTGCATTAAATTTTTCCCCGCCCAAATCTCCAGCCTGTCTAAGTCTCGCTGGATGGAAGCACAGCCTTCTGGTGTGTCAGCGACTACTCCCAGTTTCGTATCATCAGCAAACTTGCTGAGGGTGCACTCTGTTCCCTCATCCAAGTCGTTGATGACTATATTGAACAGCACAGGTCCCAATACTGAACCCTGGGGGACTCCACTAGATACAGGCCTCCAACTAGACTCCATCCCATTCCCCACAACTCTCTGGCTTCTTTTCTCCAGCCAGTTCACAATCCATCTCACTACCCGATCATCCAGATCACACTTCCTCAGTTTAGCCTCAAGGATACTGTGGGAGACGGTGTCGAATGCTTTTCTGACATCAAGATAGACCACATCTACTGCTTTACCGTCATCTATCCACCTGGTAATGTCCTCATAAAAGGCTATCAGGTTGTTCAAGCATGACTTCCCCTTGGTGAAGCCATGCTGACTGCCTCTAATGACCTTATCACTAATATGCCTAGAGAGAGCATCGAGAATAAGTTGTTCCATCACCTTTCCAGGGATGGAGGCGAGGCTGACCGGTCTATAGTTACCCGGATGTCAAGCAACATATTTGTTATGAGCCTGACAATAAAGAAGTATTTTTAAATGAAGTGAAAAGTTACTCATTCCCTCCAATAACAGGTGAATTTTATATATTCCAAAACCTGCCTCTAACAGGGGACAGATTTGTGCAGCTGGATCTTGAATTATTTAGAACAGCCTAAATGGTCACACTGTTCTAATTTGGCCCATACAAGGCTTAGATAAAAGCAGAGAAAAGATGTAAATATAGCAATGCACCTGCAAACCAAAACAATTTTTCTAAACCTTTGTTAATTCACCAGTAAGTTAGATTAGTGGGTTTAGGCAGCCACAGCAGTGAGACTTTTTTTTAATTTGATTGGAAACAAATTGAATTCTCCATGGCTAGTTTTAAAATGGTGTGCAGTCCCTGGTCTCTCACTTTTTCACTTCTAAATACTTTATCAGGCTGTAAGAGATTAATCTCAGTCCCACAGGAGTTAATCTGTCTTGCATGCCTGAATTCAACATAAAGAATCTTCACCAAGAAATAATTCAAATAATATTTCCATTGATTCCAGTAGAAACACTTTCCTCAGAATGGGATTGTAAATTTGGCATTAGTAGATACTGAGGAAATCCAACAGAGCTGAATGGTACTGTTATCTGCTCTTGTCTACATCTGCTAGTGTGATTTGATTGAAAAACTTTGTTCATAGTAACCAGTTCACAGGTGTAAGATTCTAGCTACATGCCTTAAAACTTATGCACTACATTCTACATTCTTTTATGAACACATTACTTCAAGAAACAAGAGTATTATGGGTACCTTCTGCTTTGTAACTGAACCAGATGCTATGTTCACAAGTCACAAATTTATAAGCTGAAAGAGAGTAGATTTAGACTAGGCATTAGGAAGAAATTTTTCACTGTGAGGGTGTTGAGGCACTGGCGCAAGTTGCCCAGGGAAGCTGTGGATGCCCCATCCCTGGAGGTGTTCAAGGCCAGGCTGGATGAGGCTTTGAGCAACCTGGGCTAGTGGAGGGTGTCCCTGCCTATAGCACGGGGTTGGAACTTGATGATCTCTAAGGTCCCTTCCAACCCAAACCATTCTATGATTCTATGATTCTATGGCAGCATAGAATTACAGCTTATTACAGCTACCAAGAATTTGTGAGGATTTTCACTTTTCACTGTATTTGTTTGCTTTAGCTTCCCTGAGGAGGTGATCACCTCCACTTCTCAATAAGGACAGGACAGCAAGGAGAGCTGGAAACAGAACACTGCATTTTAGCATATGATTCTTCATGAGATTTCTCAGAGACAGCTTCTGTGATAGCAGTGTGAGACCAAACTTCCCTCAGTGCTTGGCCTTCCGTATCAGGAAAATGTACAAGCTCATAAGTTCACTGATGCTACAGTGATCCTGCATTTAGGAACTGAGGTATCCTTGCCATACTGCAATGGCACAAGGTTTACAGGAAGAAGTAATTTCTATTTGGTAAAATAAAATGAATTGGAAAAAAATATAACCTTTTGGGAACCCAAGGCTGCATCTCTTTGGGATGTGTCTGCTTTTGGCTTTATTTAGTTTTTTATTAAACTCTAACAGGCTAGTATATTTTTTCCTGTTCTATAAACCTCATTCTGATATCCTTGAAGTCATTGATAGTGTAATACTCTGCATTGTAAACTGCCTGTAAACACAGGCCTGAGGTAATTGAATCCAGTTGTTGAATTGTTCTCTGTTTTAAGTGGAATTAAAATGGAAAACCACATTCCCCAAACATTTCTTTCTAATTTCTGCTGAGGAACTGAAATGAAATTTTAAAAGTACTTACTTAGGCAAATTTGTGCTGTGATTTGATTTTTTCTCTGTCTAGTGGTTGGATAAGTAATTTTCCACATTACTAATTTTTAATTCTAAAATGCTGTGGCTAAACAAGGTACCTTCAAAAGGAAAACATGTTTTAATGCTTATTTCAGAAACTAATTTTTTGGAAGAGAAGAATGCTTTCATTCTATAGATGCTATCCTATAGTACCAAACTTGTGGTTATCATTTGTGGCTGGACTAGCTTACGAGTTGTATTTTAAAATTATTAGAAATATTGAAATACTGTTTGTACTTTAGGTCAACATCAGAATGTGTTTGAATGCTGAGTCTGAGAAGCTTCTCATTGCTCTGAGTAACAGTGCTAAAAATGCTTTTAAGTGGTGGAAGACAAGATCAGTCCTTGAAATTGCTGAAATGGACATCTTCCAAGGGAATCTCATTGTATTATTGCAGAACAGCTATCAACCACTGTGCACTCCACCTATAGCAGAACCCAACATATTATCTGGCTGTCACACTGTGAAGAGAAGCTACACATTTGTGGACAGAGCAGCAGTTGTTCAGAGAGGGATGGCCCTGCCTTCCAGCTCAAGTCTTTGCCTGTGGTGATAGAGCAAACCCACTGCTCCATGGATCCAAGCTCTGCTTCCTCTTGTGATCTACTGCCCCTCTGGACTGGAGCCTCATGGCCATGAGCTAATCCCGCCCTGTAACCCTAGGGCTGCAGTGTTTTGCCTACACTGCTAGGAAACCCTGAGCTATCTTTACTGGGAGAGTAGCCCTGTTATTATCACTTAATTTACTTTGGGTGCCAATTTGGACACCAGATCTCTGAAACTATTCAAGCAGTTAGTCAAGTGAAAGGACAAAAGAAAACTACATCTAGATTTTGGCTGATGAAAGTAATAGCTAAAGAGTAAGACTGCAGCAAAGAAAATGTAAGAACATCAGAGTTTTTCAGTCTGTGTACAAAAAAAGAAGGTGTAAATGCTTTTTAGAAACAGCCAGGAGGGACACACAATATCAGATAAAATAAAGCTTGTGTTTAGAAATGCCATATTCTGACAAACACATGTGCAACAGCCTAAATTTTAAGAGGCAAATATTTTCTTCCTGCATTATCTTTTGCAAAATGCATTTGAATGCATTAATACCAAATTAGTCAATTATATGTAATAACACCAACTATATTTACTATAGATAGTACACCTTCTTTCCAATGCAGATATAGCTCAAGGAAACAAAACCCTGAGATTTTTTTGCCTTTGATTTCAGTTTCATTTTTTCTCCTCTTGCTTGCATGTGTGCTTATCATTGTACTTGGAAGGATACTGGGGAACTGCAAAGACATTCATGTGCATTCGTTATTTCACCTGTAGCAATGTATCTTTTCTACGCTGGTGGTTTTTTAGAATTCTGAATCATTAACCCTATCTGTTTTGCATGGAAATCAAATGTTCCTAGAAAAATATATTTTGAAATTACAAAAGTATTTTTTTTCATGGAAATATATTTTATGCTTATTCAAAAAATAAAGACAAACCTATCACCTGATTTATGACTTTCATTGAAATTAAATGTTGTTTAAAGTTCTAACACATGAAGTAAACTCCTCATACATGTTTATAGAAATAGGATCATGGACTAAACTTAAGAGCTAATCGTAAAATAATACATCTGAATAAATCAAGAATTTCTGAGGACTCAGCTGGATTCTGTGTCTGTGAATTGGGTTTGGCCTCTTAGACATTTAATATTACCCCTTGAAATTTGCTAAAATTAAGGTATCATCAATGAGATAACTTTCATCTGTGCCTCAGAGTAACAGAATATAAATTCCACTTTCCTTGAATGACTCCTTAGAAAAACAATTGTCATCGTTCATTGATCTTTTAACATTATTTCAACACTGCGTTTGTTTTTAAGAAGAATTTTGTAGAATCATAGAATCACCAAATCATACAATGTTTTGGATTGGAAGGGACCTTAAAGATCATTGAGTTCCAACCCCCCTGTCATGGGCAAGGACACCTTTCACTAGACCAGGTTGTTCAACGCCTCATCCAACCTCACCTTGAACACTTTTGAGGATGAGGCATTCACAGCTTCTCTGGGCAAGTTCCAGTGCCTCACCACCTGGGCCTCTCAGCCTGTCTTCATGGGAAAAATGCTCCAGCCCTCCAATTATTTTCATGGCCCTGCTCTGGACCTGCTCCAACAGGTCCATGTCTGTCCTGTGCTGAGGACTCCAGAGCTGGATGCAGGACTCCAGGTGGGATCTCACGAGAGCAGAGGGGAAGAATCACCTCCCTCAACCTGCTGGTCACAGTTCTTTTGATGCAGCCCAGGACACAGTTGGCTTTCTGGGCTGCAAACGCACACTGCTGGCTCATGTTGAGCTTTGCATCAGCCAATATCCCAAGTCCTTCTCCTCAGGGCTGCTCTCAATCCATTTTCCTCCCAGCCTGTATTTGTGCTTTGGATTGCCCTCACCTATGTGCAGGACCTTGCACTTGGTCTTCCTCTCTATTGATCCTGCCTTTGACAGAAGTGGTCTAAACATTCATAGCAAAATGCTATCTTAAATAAAATAAAACCTTACTAGTGGCTTCAGTGCTGTCAGAGAAGGTGAAAATTAAAATCTCATTTATTTTAATATTTAAGTGGGTGAGGAGAAGAGAGAAGTTTCACGTCAAAAAGACAGAGAAATAACATATTGTTTTATTTTCATTTTAAAATTCTTGCTGTTTCCAGCATATGTGACCCGACAAGGACTAAGATGGCAAATATTTAAAAAAAAGGAAAAAAATGTTATGAAGAAATCAGAAGTGTCTAGAATCAAGATCACAACTAATCCTCACTTCTTACCTTGAGAGGGTTCTCACACCTGTATTGATGTATGTCAATTACACTTAATAACTTCCTGGAAAATGCTGACTAGGAAGGAGAGGTTCTTCTATATGTAAAGTCTGACTTTCCAACAGCTGTATGTATCCTCAAACTGAATAATGAATAGTTCTGCTTTCCTGAATGGACTACTCTATTCCCTCTAAAGAAACGGCATACAAACCTCTGCTTCTTAGTGCTTCAATCTTGGTTTCATGCGGCCTAGTTGTAACCACTTAAATAAAGCATCTAGGAGAGACAAATAGATCATGGATGGTTGCCCTTCCTGGTATGTCTTATAAACATATTTTGGTACCCTAACTTGGAAGGCAAGAATCCAGTCCTTGCCATTTTTAATTCCTTAGTTTCTTTTTCATAATAAATTATTTTACATGATGGATATCTATGTAAGATAAGGGCTGATACTTATAACTCTTTAGCTAACACTGTGAACAGTAGTAGAATTGGCCTGCAAAATATTATTTTTTATAAATGCTAAACTGACTGTATTACTCAATAATATATAATATTTGAATGGCAACTGTGAAAATCATGTAATGATTTTATATTGTCAAGGAAATACTATGTCCCCAAGGGTTTTCTTTAAATCCATGTTTTAAATCAGTTTCAGATGACGTATTAGTCTTCAAAGTAGTCTAGCAAGTGAATTTCCATTTTAATTAGAACACTAATGACAAATCAAACTGCCTTTCTTTTAGGGGCAAAAGTTAATACTGTAGCTGAAATTGAAAGTAATACTTTTATGCCTCTTGAACTTTAAAAAAAAAATAAAAATTACAGTCTCATCCTTTCAATAATATATGTCCAAATGCCATTTTTTAATCTACTGCATCTTGAAATTTAAGTAGGATTCATTAGCATTCATTATAAGGAACTTTTTCTACTGAAAAAGAACCTGTTGATTACACATAATAGATCATATTTGATGCTATTTTGGCAATGAAAATACTTCAAGTAATTAATGCATAAGCAGATGTTGTGTGTTTAAATTTAATAAAATTTCAAAAGTAAATTATTTGATGTTAAGGATGTATTTTGAAAAGTTAATAAATTTATTCTGAAATTACGTATTTCATAATTTTAATTTTGCTGTATATTTAATCTCTTTATTCCATGTCAAACAAAATGAAATTTGGAAATTATCTTCTTCTATGGGCTGAAATTCTGTTTTCTACACAAGTCTAGAAGAAAGCTGTCTAAGAAGAAAGCCAAAAGTGGTTAAGAATGGGCATGTATTGGACAAAATGTACTTCCTTCTGAAGGAAAGAGAACTGAATCATAATATTTCAAGGAAATATTAACTAATATTTATATTCCATTCCATTTTACTATACTTACCCATGCTTAACTTTATTAACTACTTTATTAACTATTAATAACTTTTCTTGTCACCTCTTGAGCTTGCACTAATTCAGCCTCCCTTACACTGCTTATCCTAGCGTGTGCATACATGATACTTCCCACAGTCAACTCAGAATCTTTTCTGATGGAGGGTCTTCTTTCCCTTGAATAAAGTGAAGGAGATATGTCCACTTATAGAGAAATATATTAATTGTGTACACACAGAGTCCTAAAGCTATGCACTACTTAGCAACACAATTTTTCTACTGAGTGACAAAGATGGATGAAAAGTGAAGTGGAGCTACACTTAAAGTAAAAGATGCAACAGTGTCAAGAAATGAGCATATGGGTTTTTGCAAGCTGTTTGCTGTCTACAGTCATCTATTCACACAGCCAGGGACAAGAGAAAACAAAAAATATCTCTCCGGAAGTTTCACCTGTATCTTTGACCTATCTCCACAGTAACCAGAAAGTCTAAGGCATTGGAAGAGATGCCTCAAATTACTTCAACATCAGAGTTACTTGATTATCTCTCACTTATCCAAATGTGTCTATCAAAGGGGTTGAAATACTTTCAACTGATTTGCTTAGGCTGGATTCTATAGAGCAGAGCTCAAAAGAATTTTTTTTTATGCTTACCCCATTTCCATCGCACACAGTATAATCCTGAATATGACAGGAAAGAAAAAGTTTTCTCAGCATTTCTGATGTAAGATATATTGCTTCTCAATCTCTTCTTACGATGTTAACCGTATGAACATATGTGCATGTCATTCACATTATCCTGGAAGAAACATATGTTCCAGGTAGGGCAGCTATAGATTTCAATAAATTCATTAGAACACTTCTTTCTAAGAATTTAGGATAGCTCACTGTCCAATCTAGGTGTCGTATTCTGCAGTTGACACAATGTGGTTGGTTGTTTCACTGCTTTTCTTTAATGTCTTGGTAACTGGCAGAATATTTCACAGCATAGAACATAAATATTATGTTACTGCTGAAAGCAGCATCAAATAGAATAACATTATGGTATTTCTCCAATATTGACAAACTGCATGTATAATATTGCTGAGAAATGCCCTCACAGCTTCTCTTTTATCAAGTTACTTGGCAAGCAGATTTGAGTTCTTAAAACAGATGTTCCCTCAAGGAACTTAAACAAATATGGAAAATATACATAAAAGTTTTGCTTACATTGTAAATACATTTCATTTCATACAGAGAACTCAGGCAAATTGACTAAGGCCTTCAAAGACAGATAAACGGTGATGTTTTCAGGTATTTTTGTTTGAGGAGGGTAGGACAGCAACTCTGAGTTTACCATTGGACATGCATCCTCAGTGGGACTTGGAACAAGAGGGGATGGAATACCAATGACACCACTCTCCCTAAATATGAAATAAGTTGTAAACTTTCCCTCAGATCTGAACACATTTATGTGCGAATTTCTCAGATTTCCACTGTTCATACCTTGTCTTTCTGCAGTACTTAACTAGAATTCTGTGAATGCTTTTTGTTGTTCATGGGCTGTTCCAATAACACAGATAAAGTAAACATACATCAGGCAAAGATCAGTTCTTCATAGCTCCACTGAAGAGCTTTCCTCAGAAATTAAAAATGTCACCTGTCCTGCTGTCTCAAGTTCTTTACATTAGTTTCTGACCTTAACTAGGACTGTGGATGTTCCATGCTAGACTAGTAATCATTATATTGGCAACCTTTGCCTCTGACATGTCAGTAAGCTCCAGATACCGTGATAATAAACAGCTTAGAAAAAGATGATATAAAAGAACAGGTGGAAATGAATTGCTTTCATCTTCCTCTTTGCTGTCACTGTAGTACATAGGTGACCCACAAGTACTCACACACACAGATCTCAAAACTATTGTGTTTCTATCCTGCAAGATTGCTCATTATGCAATTTTGCTTTTTACCTTATCTTGACTTCTCAAAACCCTTTTGAGTGCACTGCCTATTAATGGCTAAATCTACTATTTGAAATAATGAGCCCCTCAGGGACAAATATCTGATAGTGTTTACTGTCAAAGAATTTAAATAGGTTGAATCTATTTCCAACCACAAAGCACAAAGATGGAGTGATGACGTGCTGTTCAGGAAATACTTCTTCCCATCAGCCAGATACAGCTACATTTATAAATCGTGTTGACAGAGTGCAAATACAAGATTCAGAGTTACGTAAGGGCATATAGGTAAATTTTTTTTTAGTACAGAACAACATAGATCTATAACTATCACAAAATTTTCAGTGCCAGAGCAAGGGAGGAAAACACTTTACTGCTAACAACAGTTCCACCCACAAACCATTCTGATACTGATTTGCCCTTTTATCTATAATGACAGCAGACAATTTATTCAGAAATATTCTAATATTCCACACACTGTCTTGTTTAATGCCAGTACATGCTGCTCGATCGTTCAGTGTTCTCCTCTGCTTCAACCTCCCGGTGTCTCAAGCTGCATGACTCTATGAACTATGTCTCAAAACCTGACTCCAAAATTTATCATGGATTAATAAAATAATTTAGGTTGGAAGGAATCTCTGGGAATCACCAAGTCCAATCCCCAAGTCAAGGCAAGGCCAACTTCAAAGTTAAAATCAATTCCAAACCTAGATCAGGTTCACATGAAGTTGGGTTTTTAGTATCTCCAGCTCTCTGAGAAACCAGTTCCAGTGTTTGACGCTCCTCACTCTTTTACTAATACCTAACAAGAGCTTCCCATACTTCAGTTTCTGTCCATTGCCTCTCAGCTTTTTACTGTTCACTTCCAAGAAAAGTCTCTTCTACAATCCATCGTTGGGCAGCTGTAGATAGCAATAGCATCTCTCCTCAGTCTCATCTTCTTTGAGCTAAAAAAGCCCAGATTCCTCAGCTTCTCCTCACATGCTCTGTGCTCCAGGACCTTACCTACCTTGGTGGCCTCACCTGGATTTGCTCTGGGGTAGCCACAGCTGGACACAGCACTCCAGGTACAATTCCACAACAGCAGAACAAAAGAGAACTGGACCTTCTGGTTAACAGAAGGCAATATGAAGCGAACTTACATTGCTGCAAGGCCTCACTGCTGACTCATGTTCAGCTTCTTGTCCCCCAGATCCTCTTCCACAGAGCTGCTTTCTAGCCAGCCTGTCCCTATCGCGTGGCATTCTGTGCCAGATGCAGGAGTCTGCATTTATGTTCCTTGAACTTCATGTAGTTCCTGTCAACCAGTTTGTCCAGTCTTCTCCAGAAGTCCTTCTGATTGGCAGTCCTACCCTCTTCAGGTAGGCAGTCTCTCTACCCTCCAGTTTGATATGCACCCTGGACTTGCTAAGGCTGCGTTATGTCCCAGCGTTCAGATTGCTAATGACTATATCAGACAACATTAGCCTTGTTATCAGTGCTAGGAGTGTCACCCATCACGAGCTGACAGCTGGCTTTTATACCATTGACCCCAAAGGTCCAGCAGCCAGTTTTCCACCCCCTTTATTGTCACCAAGCTGTCTTTCTAATATTGTTGCAAGGATAAAATGGCGACAGTGCCAAAACCATTGCTAAAGTCAAGGTAAACACTGCCATTTTACCCCTAGTCATGTCATTATAAAGCAACAGCATTGATCAGGCAGATTTTGACATTTCTAAACCCTAGTGCTGAAAACACTAAAAATGATAAAAATGCTAAAAACGCTAAAAATGCAAAAAGCCGTAAAAGCACGAAAAATGCTAAAAGCTGTAAAAAAGCTAAAAGCACTAAAACCACTAAAAACGGTAAAAATGCGAACAGTAAAAATGCAAATAGTAAAAACGCAAAGAACGGTACAAACAGTAAAAATACTAAAAATGGTAAAAACACTAAAAATGCTAAGAAGTTGTTTGAAGAACAATAAATGCTTGTTCCCACACATTTTCTTTCGTATGCATGGACATGTTTTCCATGATGAGCTGCTCTATAATGTTTCCTGGGACTGGCAGGAGGCTGACCAACCAGTAGTTTCTTAGAGTCACCTTGTTATTGTTTGAAAACGGACCTGATGCTTTTCTTTTCCCAGTCTTCAAGAATCTCCTCTGATTTACACAGCTTTCTGAAAAAAATTAGAGAGCAACATTCCAGCAAAATTGACCAGCTTCAACTTACATGCACCTAGTTACATGCCCATTGCTTCAATGTTCTCTAATTGACCTTCCTTTTTTGCGGGCAATAGGCATTCACTGTGGGTGGTTTAGCATGTGAAGATCTCCACACACAGTCTTCTTTGGCTGGACCTGAGTGCCCACATGCTTCAGCAGAGATTTTTTTGTGTCAGACATCAAAACTATGTTTCAAGACAGAAGAAGTGCACAGACAAATACCTTTACTGACTATGTTGTGATCTTCTAATTCTATTCTAAAATAATTTGCCAAATATGATGAAATTCATAGAATCTTATATTGTAACTGTGGCCAATATATTAGTTTTAAAATGAAGGAACCAAGCGCATGGATAACATTTTCTAATTTGAAGATTTAGAATACAGTTGCTAAATGAGTTGAGGACAATTTGCATCATTCTGCACAATTTCTAGTGCTTCACAGAGACGCTCTATTCAAATTGCTACTTTACAGATTTATGTATCTGAAATTTAAATGAAGCATGTTTGAAGACTGTGGTCACAAGCTGATTCCACACTGAAGATGTTCACGGCACTGGACTAAACTCTGTAGTCGTTTTTATCAGTATGTAAGAGACAGCTTACAGCAACAAACAATAGCTTGTTGAAATGTTATACAAACATGAATAAGCATGCTGCTGCTATTGACATCCCAGGTGTTACTTTTGTACTGCCATATCTTTAAACAGAAATAATTTAATTTATCATATATAAACAGTAGTGCTTATTATATGTAGCATTATATTTAGAATCTGTAAGATGATTCAGCTAACTTGTAAGTATGTTGCAACTTTATCCTCAACTAGAAGAAACTGTCTTTTTTATCTGCAAAACAAATGTTGGAGCCTGGAAATATTAAAAAATGTTTCCCTAGACCAAAACAAAAGTTATTATTTCCTTCCTGAAATTGATTTAATTATACACAATAGAAAGGTACCTCAAGGTTATTTCAAATTTGTTATATAGTACAGAATAATTTTATGAGAGTTTTATTTCTTCATAGATTCCCTAAAGGGCAGAAAACTTCAGAGAAGCTACAAAGAAACCAGTTCTGAACATTTGCACTTTTGACCATTGCCACTTTATTAAGAACCCAAAGGTAACATCAAGGGAGTAGACCAAACCCTTTTCTTTGGTTTTCAGTTGTATATGGATTTCCTGTTTCATCATAACATGCAATTACTGTCATTCATTATTACGCTCCAGTCATTTAAATTACGCTCCAGTTTATAAAGGCTGTTTCTTCTCATTTTTGTGTAAGATAGTCAAATAGACACTTACCTAAGTTCATATAGAAAGCTTGCATTATTACTCAAAAGATAAACCATAGGTAACTGTCTATACAGAGAAATATGCTGTGGAAGCAGTTCTGTCCCTATGGCATAGTGATAGGGACAAAATATTTCTGCTGACAAAATTTGTGAATAGGTGACTTCTGAAGTGTGTTCAAGCCCTGCATTAGCCAAAGAAAACACCAGTATAGGTGGGAGAAGCCTCACACTGCTGTCCATGCCTCTTCATACTTGCCCTTGCTCTGTTTCCACACTGAATCTTGCTATGCCTTGGAGAATTTGAGGAATCTGTATAGCCTGTCCTGGAGAATAAGACTGGATGAGCCTAAGCTAATAAAGTAACCTTCATTGCTTTTCTCCGGCCCCTAAACAGATAAATAAATGGCACAGGATCTTCTTCGTTTCAAGCATGCAACATGGCAGCAGCACCTGCCTGTTCTATGCAGACAATGCAAGTTTTTCACACCTTTTTGGGGTGCATTTTGCTAATTTTTATTGACCGGTGTCATCGGGATGGTGGCAAAAGATGATCAGAAGGAACAGAGTAAAGCATGTGACCGTAGGAGATCAGGGTAAATTTCTAATATGAGAGTGATTTCCCACTAGCATGATGCTCTGATCTTAGCAGGTGAAAATATATGGGCTATCTCTATATCTTCTTCTGCATTCCCTGACTTTTTGCTTCCTAGCTCATTTCTCTTTCTGTTCTGCATTAGCTGTAATCCATGGAGAGGTGAACCTCCATCTTCTCAGCAAATCTCCAAAACATTTTGCAATATAGTATAATGAGCTTGAATAGCACAAGTTTACTATTCCTGAAAGTAACACATCCTGTTATATAGAGGCATCCTTCAACTCAGGATTACCCCATGATCAACTGTCTCTTATCTCTGCTTTTCTACTATGACTAAGCCAGAATTCAGAGTGGGCTTTGTATTACGCAAAACCTGAAAAAGAGAGATAAGAAGACAAAACAAGAACTCAGGAGACAAAGGTTGTTTCTTTTATTCCAGTTATGCAATTTATTTTGTCACCTGTTTTCTGTCTCTGGTCTGTGGATTTCTTCCACTAAGCCTGTTTAAATTACAAAAACGTTGCCTCCTAGGAAAAGGGAAAAAAATAAGAACTAATGGTAGAAGAACACAAAGTTTTTTCACTAAGATTTTTTGCAGTATGAAACAGTGAAGAAGACTGAGGGTTAATTTAAATATCTTTTGGGGATTTTTTTACTTCTAAAAACTACTTTTTAGACTACTTTTTAGTCTAATTTTTCTTCCTTTGGATAGGTGGTTTATTCTTGAATAAAGCTAGCTGCTTTGAAGCAACGATTCCCTCCAACCTGGTAAACACCAAGACTGTCTAGAGATAACAACATAATATTCTTTTGTCCTCTAGTACTAGGAATCAGAGAACTTGCAGAGCATCTGCTGTTCACAGAATCACAGAGTAGCTGGGCTGAGAAGGCCCTCCTGGAGATCGCTTAATCCAATCCACCTGCGCAAAGCACAGTCACCTACAGGAGGCTGCACAAAGTCTCTGTCCAGTCAGATTTTGAATATCTGCAAGGACTGAGACTCCACAATCTTTCTGAGTAAATGGTGCTAGTGTTTCACCACCTGCACACTAAGAAAGTGATTTTGTATATTTAAATTGAAGCTTTTAATGGAATATATATTCAGAGAGAATTTGCTTCTCCAAGGCAGCCTGAAGTTCACTAGAATCAAAACCTAAAAATTATATCAGATGCTAAATTCTTACAATGTTGGTTACTTGGCATAGAAGAACTTCCATCAAGTTAGTTACCTTGGCTTTTTTTTATACCAATATTAATTATGGCACAGAAAACTCAGCAAGCACAACTTCTTATGCCTTAGGAAACCCTGACTCATTTTTTCTCATGAGTTTTCTCAGTAAAACAGACTACCAGCATATGAGATTACGGCTATGAGCTAGCTCATATATGAAAAACATAAGAGGTGGGTTTTTTTCTTTCTTTTAAGGATTTTCAAGGAACCAAAGTTCTTCCTGAAGAAGGCAACTAAAATGAATAAAGTGGCTCTGAAGTGGACTTTGCACAAACAACATGGCAAACTAATAATATATATGCTGACAATATAACGTCATATGCAAGACAAGAAGACACAGTCTTTCCAGAAGAAAAACCACAGAGGAAATTAGTTTGTCTGCAAAGGGTAAAAATGTCATGAGGTACAAAAGGAAAATAGCATCTGCAGAATTGTTAGACCTTATGGTCAGGGAAAGGACAAAGATGGAGTATAGTGTCTACAATGGTATGTCAGTGCTACTTCAGTGCATATAGTTTTTTGGTAGTATAGTTGGTACATTTTTCACGGACTGAAATGACATTAATAAATGAAGGGCAACTATGGCACATTGTGTAACTGTCTTTGTGAAGATACGTTGTTTCAACTTTTAGTCATGGATATTACTATTATTATTAAAAGTGCATAACAAAATTTTTTCTCTGGTAAATTTACCAGGATTGTTCTAGCAGCTGAGGGAGAGAGAGGAGTGTGAATTAGGAGAGCTGAAACCATTGCAGGCACATTAATCTGTCCATCATTGGACCCAAAAGGTGGATGTCACGTCTCCTGGACTTTCAAGGTTTTGAGGCATCTGTTAAAACCATTTCTACAATGAATGAGTCTCTACTTTGAAACACACTTTTCTCTCTCTCCATCAGTTCAAATATGTGGTTGGAGTGCATGGACAGATTAGAATGGTTCAATTTTTGTATATTCTATAGGTCCAAGGACAAGTGGTGAGTCCATAATAATGCTCAGGTAGGCATTTACTATCACAACTCTAACAAGAGATGCAAGGTCTTTTATTCCATTCTACTGACACAATATTTGTCTATAACACCAAACCTTGTTCAAGCAACATTGATTATACATACCTTTTGGACAAAATTCAAGTTTGGAATGATGAGATAGAACTGCAGAGGATGTCATTATTCAGATCTTGAACTGGTGTTGTACAGTAGCGTACTGAGTTTCTACCAGCCAGGATAAGTAATAGAGTCATATAAGAAGAAATAGAAAAACAAGTAACACACTGAAAGGACCAAATATGAAGGCACTAAACAAGACTGAAAGGACAACACCATCTTTCTTCTTGATTGTAATGGGATTTTTTACCATCTGTTCTAAACTATCATACCCCCATGTTCCACAACAGCAAAATGGGTCCTGAGCAGTCACAGATAATTGTGCTGCAGAGCCAATGGGATATAAAAAATTGTAGTCATGTGACCACATTTGTGCATATTAAAGCACATGAATCAAAGTTCGTGATGGTACTATATGTCAGTAGGAAGACATATGAAACCTGATCTGATGAAGATTCATTGTTGTGGACAAATGTTACTTGGCATTGCAAAAAGCTTTTTCGTATTAATTGATCTGCTGAGCCCTGAGAGAGTTTGAACCAGCACCAGCTGTTGTGACTGCAACATGTTTGATCTGGTAAAAGAAGTGCCAAACGCTGCTTTAGTGAACTGACAAACTGTGCCATTTGTACTGAATGTCAAATGAGCTCATGTTGTATGCTTTTACCTCTTAGAACTACTTAAAACTGTATCTTAAACCACTTTAGCCCAATATATAGTCTGTACCCATTTTTGCACATCAGTTCCAAATCATTCTGTGAACATTTTAGTTTACTCATAATTTTAATTTTGTCTAGTTAATTACTCCTCTTCCTGCAAACATATTTAATATGAATCCAATTATATTACCAGTACGACATTTGGGAAAGAGAAGGGAGACAAAACAAAACCTCCCAGAAATAAGTGACATGAATCTAGGAAATTTGATGTTCTAATACTGAAAGGCTACAGGCTTTCTGTTTTTTTAATTTGATTTTTTTTTTCAATGCACCAGCTTTAAAACAATGCAAAGAAATGTCCATCTTTTTTATATTATAGCCTGTGCTATGTATTTTGGGGGTTTTAAAAAAAAGTCCTTAGAGAAGAAAATATTAGAAGCATATTTTAAACACAAAGGGAAAGGTATTAACATCAGTTAAATTGCCCTTTTTTTCTGAGATGTCCATTTAGGTCCTTCTTAGAAATTCTAAAATAATAGAAATCTTCATTTCAATTACAGTAAGAGAATGGTATATGTTATTTATATACTTAGTAATATAAACAGTTCTTTAAAGCCTTAAACCCATGTTTTCCATTTTTTTTTAATTTTACTGATGGTGCATAACATTAATCAGAAATCCATTATTTTCCTAAAACGTTTTTGGATTATTTTACCAATCTTTTATTTTCCCTTAAAAACCATTTGGATTATACACATGGACAGCTGCCATTGTAGCTTCCACTTTCCATGTAAGGCTAATTATACTTCTGGCACTGGCTGATCACAGTAAATAGCCTGGAAGGTAACAAAGTGTATTTGCAGATATCATAGTTTAGTCTTTCCCAGGCAATACAATATTACATAGGACTGGAAAGGCATGGAATCTGCAAAGTTTTTCAGTTCTGATCTTCTTGGGAATGCTGTTTGCCAAAATTTTATACTAAGTAATTCACCTGGATACAGGAACATCATGAAAGTTTTTGGTCTGGAGGCAAGTCCATTCAATGAATATACTGAAAACTTGACACAACTGTTTGATCTCAAGGGCTGTAAATAAAATTTTCTACAGGTTGTTTTCCCAGCCTGACTTACCCCTGAACTGTGTTTTCTAATCACTTGCCATTATTCCTCCATTTCTTCTGGTGAGATCAAGTTAAAAGTACAGAATGCCAGTATACAGTTTTCTATCTGACTACTTCTACATAGGTGATGAAACACCCTGCAGCAAGGTAAATGTGATCCCAGCTGTTTCTACTTTCCTTTGGTGGGTTTTCTGTAGGAAGGAATGCAGGCTGTTTGTCGTCAGTTCTGCAGTGCTCCAAGCAGAAAATGTCCCCCAGCCTACTCCAAATCCTTTGGCAGACATGTCATTCCAGGACTGAGAACCCAAGGTCCAGGGAAATTATTTCCTATCCTGCTTCATTTCTGATTTATTACAGCCTACTGTATCTATTGACTCTAGCTCCTACAGAATTAAAACAGGATGGACAGTCAATGTTGAAACAACAGACCACTCATCTCCTAATCACAGGACATGCTCAAACCAACAGAAGACTCTAACTTAGCATACAATTTTCCCTGGGCTGTATCATGAATATTGATGTGCATCCTTGGTATGCTACAAAATCCAAATAGTATGTACCCATGTGAAATTACTACAGAAAAAAGATCTGGTTAAGCAGATGTCCTCTGTATGTCTAGATAAGATTAAAGATTTCTGTCCAGTCAAAGTCTTCTGATCATGAAGATGATGTGATCATGTTTATTCTGTGGGACTAACACAATAGTAAATGTTCTGAGGCACTTCCAGGTTTTATTTTAAGAAAGGAAGATTTAATTAGCTGAGCTTACCAATGAGTGATTCCTTTACAACTAAAATGAGACTAACTTATTTCCTAGTAAATGAAAGATAAGGATAAGAGAGAAACGTTCAGAGGGTGACAACATGGTATGTACAGAAACATTCTTTGGGCTGACAAAGGCTCTTAACTTATTCTTTTCTAGAGCTTATCTGTACAGTGCAGTTTACAGTCTAGTCACAGAAAATGTTAGCCCACATATATTAGATGTATTTTATTCATTTTAAATAGCAAGTAGAAAGCAAGCACTTTAACTGCAAACCATCCTGATATCTGTAATATTTCAGGCTGTTTGAAGATGTTTAGTGACTCCCCTCTGAGATTCTGTGGTTGTTGATGTTATGTCAGAAGAAAACATTTATGAAGGTCTGTAACAGTTTTTATCTTTAAAAAACACCCACTGTCATCCTTGAAAGTAAGTAGCAAGAGAAAGCAAACACAGGAACTTTTTAAGAAATTCATGTCAAATCAAACCAGGAAATCAGTAATACTGCTTTTAAATCATAAAGGAAAAACTACCAACCATGACCAAAATTATTAGAATAAGTCGTTCTGGGAGGTTATGAGAAATTGGGTAAACTATATTTGTGCTGTAGGATCCTTCTTTGAAGTCATTGTACTAGAAAAGGATACAAAAGTTAACCCAATACGTCTCTTTTTTACACATCATATACATATATTATCTACTAACATGTTTAGGAGGTAGGAAGGGTATTCCTTTTATCTGTTTTCTTATATAATACAGAGTTTTAGAACTGATAAAGTCACACTAGTATTAACAGAATAATTCAACAGTTTATCATACCAGTTAAAAAGGAGAATGCATAAAAAATTGGTCCTTTATCATGTTGGTACATCATTTTTACTATTCCTATTATTATTGCTATTATTAGTATTGACACAAACATTATTATTATTTTCTTCCATTATTCCTTTTTTTAATTTTTACTTTTTCTTGGCTGATTTTCTTAAAAATCAAATTCAGTTCTAGAGCAGACTAATTATCCACCAGCGTAATACCAAAGTAATTTCCAACAGAAGTATTATAAAAAAAAAAGTAAGTCTTAAACAGACACTGACATTTACTATTGATGCAAAACATAATTCTGAATTTTCTGGTATTCTTTGCTCTTAAGGTCCTTTACACTATTTAAGTTAAATAATTAATTCTGAGATTCATGCCTCTGATTAAATAGATGAAAATATTAATGTTATTAGAATGTGTTATGTACTACATACTGAAAAGGTTCTAATTGGCCTTGATATGTATTATGTCTTTCAAAATTTTTGTCCTAATCAAGAAACAAATATTGGTTTGAACTGACCTACATTAACTAAATGTTCATGTTGGGCAAAAGCCTTCCGATGTTGGTGACCTAATGTTGTGACAACAGCACATTAACAGCACATTTTAATAAAGAGACATTCAATTATTGCATGCAGTTAACTTTGGGGCTCCTTTTATTATCATTAAGCACTCTCAGCTGGTTTTATAATATCCTGCAAAAACTATGTGTGAACTATGGAGAACAGCATGTGCTTAAAAAAAAAAAAAAATTCTCCTCATGCTAAATTCTGCTTTCCATGGCATCTGTGTAAGGTGATTAAGTTGTTATTCCTGTTATTGTGAAAGATATTGTTTCAAGAACACAACAGAAATTTTCAGCAGGAGGAGAAAGTATCCTCAAGTACAGAATGTTAATATATACATATGCCACAGTTTGGAAGAACACAAAATAAATGTTTTTAATCAATAATAGAAAAAAAAAACTTGATACATTAATATGAGATTCACAGTAAACCTGTGAATTATTATATTCTATATTCAGGAAGAACACGCCACACAGAGCAAAAACTTGAAGGAAGCTGTTGTCAATGTTACCAATGACCATAAATCCGCTCAGACTATAGGTGCCTGATGTTCCCTGTGTAGGTCACCGCAACTTACATATTCAGCACTATTTTTCTTCAGTGACAGGAATTACCAATGGGAAGTAGTGAATTAATTCCTTGTTTTGCTCTGCTTGTGCACACAGCTTTTGCTTTCCCTATCTGGGTTCTTTATCTGAACCCACGAGTTTTCTTACATTTACCCTTTTGATTTTCTCCCCACCCCACCAGGGGGGAGTAGGGGAGTGGAGGTATGGGGCTTTTGCCTGCTGGGGTTAAACCACAACAATACCTCAGACTGAGCATGATCGAGTCTGACTCACACTCATAGACAAGTCCTTAATGAGAAACTCATATCATATACTTTGGCAAGAATTCAGTGACAGAAACAAGTTCCTGTGGTGCAGTTTTTAGAATTTGGATCATTATATCCTGCACACTTACATTGTGCCTGCTCTTTTATCTCTAGCCTTGATTATCAGTTCTGCCAAACTCTTGCACAACATTTGTGGATACTGAGGAGCAGCCCAGTGTGTGAGCCCCCATGCACCTCACTAATCACACCGTACAGGCAGGGTGTAAAAGCAGACCTGGGGAGCCTGTGCTGTCCTGCACAGCCCTGCAGGGCGCAACAAGGATGCGGCAGTGTCACCAGAAGCAGCAGCAGCTGCTATCTCTGACTTGCCACTGTGAAAACTGTTGCGGCATTTCAGTGGTTTTTTATTTTTTATTTTTACCGTAATGAGCACTTTATCTGCAGGAAGTTTCTTTAGAGGAATGTACCAGTCTGTGACTTTAGACATGTGTCAAGTAGCATTTGCGAAGTGCTGTACAAGTGGGGAACTTGTACAGTGCTCTACAAAGATCAGTGTTGGTATAGGTTGGTACAGTTTCCATGCAAGTTTGAAAAGGTGGTTTCAAAACAGTCCTGATTTTTTGAGGCTTCTCAGGAGTAGTATGAACCTGCTTTTCCATGAAGTCAGTTCTCTAGCACATTTCAAATTACAACCCCTCATCAAGGTGACCAAAAAAAAAAAAAAAGAATTCCAGCACTTATTTTGGTAATTGTTAAAATGTATGCAGTACTCTCACATTTACAATATTTCTGCCAAAGCATGAGCATACTTGCATGGAGCTGTGAGGTCCAAGTTTTTCTTTCAGCGTGGTCTTTTAACAACCTGCAATCACGAATAACAAGTAGATCCATGCTTTGTCATTGCCTATTTTTTTCCTGTATATCATAAAATGAGATTCTCTCTTTCACAAAATGTAGAACAACTAGGTGGTCATTTTGCATTGACCAGAAGCTGAAGTGGAATGAGTTTATTTCTTTTACTTTTCCAATTTCTTTGTTCTTAAACTTGTTTTTAATATTATACTTAACATACAGTCCTTCAATTTCTGTCTGGTTCCAGAAATTGTGAGCATTACTTCTTTGCCCTCATTTATGCATGTGTTGGGTTTTTTTTTCTGTGGGTGGTGGTTTATTCTTTTGTTTCATTCTCAGAATGCTGGAACAGATTAGATCTTAGCAAACAATAACGTTCATGTTACCATATTAAGCAATCGTTTGAGAAATGCTATAATAATTGCTAACGATTGTTAAGATTACTAGTGATTGTGCTTTTCCTAATGGGAATTTGGGTCAGGTCTGAACCCTTATGTGATAGTAAGCCTAGCTACTCTGGAGGCAGCTTTGAGTAAATGACTCTTCAGTTCCTCATGTTCTATGCAGAGGTGGTTCTGGGCACTTCAGCTAAATTTTGGTCCCTCATGTCTTTATGGAAAAGCTAATGCTTTCAAACAGCATTGCAAGGGAAATAGCCCTCAATATCTCATTTCTAAACTGAGAAGAAAGTCTGAATATTTGCTGTGTAGTACTTGTAGGAAGTCCAAGACTCAATCGATCTTTTGATCACCACTTTGCTTCTTCATTTAGATCGCTTTTAAACATCTAGCTAACCAGCTTTTGAAAAAGCTTCATAGTATCTAGTCTAGGTATAAATATGAAACTTTATTTTCTGGTGTTGTTAGTCTGATACTTTTCAATAACTTGTAAGTTCACACTTGAGAACTATAATGAAAGGATGAAAATATTTGAATATGAATGAGGAGAAAGAAGTCAGGAAGAAAATTTCCCTCAGAACAGAACTTTGTAAAGTGTCTAAGCTTGCAGGCAATAAAAAAGACCGTTTGACTGTATGCTGACAAGAAGATGAAAATGACCCTTCTTCTTCTCCCACACTTCAAACATCTGCTCAAGATGTCAGACATAGTAACTGATCGATATAAAATTTCATAGATTTTGTGCTTTATATTTTCTCAATGAGCAAAACATAGCTACTGTTATCCTATCAACTGTGGTAGCTATGTAGGATATTTGACATTTATAATTCTAGACTAGAAGCCAAACTTTGGAGAACTGAAGTACCAGCTCTGTCCTTATCTTACCCTATGGCCTTAGGAAGTCCTTCCACTTTTCAGTTTCTCCATCTGAAAAACAGAGATAACATTTTCCTATCTAGACAGCAGGAGTCCTTTGAATTAATTGGTCTTATCAAAGTTGTGCAAAAGCAAAGCATTTAATAAAAATCAGCCATTTCTGCAAAAATTATTTAGCAAAATGGGGATTAGTCTGTGGAGAGATCATTTTGAGACCATCAAGGATTGGTATTTTCAAGTCATGATCAGTTTTACAGGCTGCTGAGGAGTTTTCCCCAGTGGTGGATAAATAAAACCACCAGTTTATTTACTGACATCAAGAGCATGTCAGGTAGCAGAAAATCTGACAGGCTGAATATAATACAAAGACACAAAATGACACTCAGAAATGTAGATTAGTATGTATAACTGTAAACAAACTGTAAACCAACTGTAAAGCCTCTTTCAAATTGAGTAGATGCAATTTCAGAGTAATTTCAGACTCCTCCAAAGAAACAAGACTTGTAGTGAATATTTGGGAGAGAAAAGCAACCAGACAGGTCTGTTTAGTTAGTTAAGGCTTCAAACACAGAAGGACAATAAAAATTAAAATGATCTTTTTTCAGGAAAATTTCTGACTGAACATTTATATTTTCCTTCCTTCCTTCCTTCCTCCTTTCCTTCCTTCCTTCCTTCCTTCCTTCCTTCCTTCCTTCCTTCCTTCCTTCCTTCCTTCTTTTCTTTCTTTTTCTTTCTTTCTATGAGTAAGCAAAAGAGGAAACAAATTTGTGTTTATTAGCTGTTGACATCGATTTTTTTGTCACCCCAGAGGTGTTTTCCTGTAAAAAACCTGTGTAGCAGTGGAAACTAACTCATCATGGTTCTTTGTGCAGTTGAATCCGTACCAACTGACAGATACCTTATGGCTTTGACTGCACTGAACTGCAGGATAAAGAGCCAGAGAAAGGATCTTTTACCACTTCTCCAAAATCAAATCCTACCATATTCTTTATTTTTCCTTCCTTAGCCACTATTAACCTGTCTATAAAGTTAGGCTCTGTTGTCTGCTAAGGATCCACCAGGGATTCATGGTTGGGTGTGGGTGGGTTGTTTAGCATCTTCCTCAATTGCCTGGAGAAGGGAGACCACCTTTTTCAGATGATGCTGAACTATATTTGGTGGCTGATAGCTGCAGTGTTGGAGAAGAAATTCAGAAGAACCTCAGAAAGCTGAGTGGGCAAAAGGTGATCAAAGTTTCAATATAGGTAAATGAAAAGCAATGTATCTAAGGAAAATAACGCAAATTGTTCTTGTGTAATGCCTAGCTTGGAACTGGTAATTACAACTTGGGAAATAGATTTTTGAGCCATCAACAGTTTTCAGAAATCAACAGGTCAACATGCATCAGAATCAAAAAAGCTAGTGACAATGATGCACGTCACCAGGAAGGGTAACGAAAACCAGAAGGAAGATGGCTTTTGGCTGCTATATGAAACTTTTATGCCTCAACATCTTGGTGCTGCAGTATTGTTGTAAGGTATCACACAGTTCTGGTCTATGCATTTCAGGAAACATATTTTGGAGTAAGAGAAGCTGCAGTGAAGCACAACTAGAATGATGAAGTGAAATAAAGCACAAGCACATACCTCATGAGGGGTAAGCATGAGGCTTTTTGGTTTGGACATGAAAACTCTGAAGAGACATATGATAAGAGATTTATAGACCCATAAAGGCATTGTATAAGGCCACAGTGGAACTGTTATTCACCAGTTCTTTTAGTTCTGGAACTTGGGAACAATCGGTAAAACTGATAGGTGACCATTCCAAAACAAGTAAAAGGAAGTATGATTTTACACAGCACATCATGAAGATTTGAAGCTTGCTACCACAGGATTTTATGGAAAGAGACAGTATTTTCAGGTTCAAAAAGAAACTAGACAAATTTACAGATAGCAAACTAGTCATTAGATCATTTGCTCTTCTGAGCCCATGCTTCTTTGCTTTTTGTTTTAGTGCAGGTATGCTCTGTTATTTATGGAGACCTGTTGAGACTTTTCATTAAAGAAAAACAAAAGGAAAATATTTCAGAAGGTCTTGAGTTCAAAACCTTAATAACTCTTGCCGTGAGGAAATCTTGCTTTCTAACTCGTTACAGTTTCTTCATACTTCACATTTTCTAGGGAAATCCATTGGCAAAAATGTTTAAAAAGTTATATTGTAAGTTTTTGATACACTTTCGGTCTACCACTTTTAGTAATTCTAACTGAATATATCTATTTCAACAAAATATGTCTACCAACCTGAATCAAGTTACTTTTAACTTATTCTCTGTGCTAAAAGTATTTAACTTAAAGGTTTTTAATTTCCATCAGCGGCTAGACTTTAGAGTTAATTTTTCTATCTCCCAAGCCCAGAAAAGAAAAATATTTGCCCTGGCTCTGAAATAAGGACTAAGAATCTCTGAAAAAGAATATTTTTTTTCAGATTAACCTGAACTAAATTGTAGAGAATAAAGTGTCAAAACATTTTTATATCTACAATCAAAATATTAAGTTGTTGGACTTCTATTTATACAAAGAAGGCTTATGTAGTGCAAAACTCATGAAATTATCATTAAACAGTTTAAAATGTAAATATCTTTTGCAATTTGTTGACAACTACAGGGATAAAGGTTTTACAAATTGTTGATATATTATTTGAGAAATGTCATTTTTTGTAATAAAATGAAAGCTGTTTTTATATTCATAGCAACTATTTATATTACTTTAAAAGTGCTTGAGGTTTTTTCTTTTCTATACAAAGATTTTTTTTCAAAATAAAAGGCAATTTGTGCTTCTTTTTCTATGTCAGTGCCTGCTTTCCAAGCAGAATCTCATCTGTTAACACATTTAATGGGGAAATATTTTTCTCCAAGGCTCTTTATCAGATTTGTACTCCCCCTAGTTATCAGACCATGCAAGTTCTTATGACCTTTTAATGATATTTAATCTACTTCTCCAGCTAATCATGAAGGGGTTTCAATGCTGTCAAGAAAAACTATTTCCTTTCAATCTTTTTATTTTTCATAGAAGATAAATGTCAAGCTTTGTTCTTTGAATACAGCTACTCACTTATTACAGCTTAGAGTGTGCAGATCCGTAACTGTCTGCCTCCCAACCTTACATTGTTAATCACAGAGCATTCTACCGTGCACAGATTTTCTTACAGTGAATATCATAGTGACCTTCTCACAGCATGAGTGGGATCATTCTGCATTTTTATTAACTTGTGACAGGACAATCTCTCCTCAGGAAAACAACACTTCAACATGTGCTTACCAACAGGCGCAGACTATTTTCAACTCCCTTTCAGCAGCACATTGAAAATATTGATCCTCTTCTACATCTGGACTAATTCAATCCAGGCCATTTGTTGGACCTCTTCAGCTCTCTGTTCTTTTCTCCTTCACTTTACATCATATAATGCTGAATCTGCCTCCCCCATCCTTTCCCTTCATCTGCAGTATTTTTATTTTCTTGTACCAAACACAGCTTGCCAAACCTGGCAAGGTATGGATTCACTTGCTGATTCTGGGACAGACCTGTTTCCCAGTCCTCACCACAAATCACATAGACCATTTGCAAACTAAATAAGAATTTTAAAACTAGACAGCAGAAATGTCCATGTTAGAAAATGGTGTTCTGTTCAGATTATTCCAACTATACATAGCTCTCTGGGTGCTGCTTCTCTAAGTTACAGAAGAGGTGAGACTGTTCCTGCTTTTTTCTGCTCTGTCCAGAAGTGATTATCAAAAGCAGAATTCTGAATGAAGATTACAATATTCAGAGTAGTAACCATACACGCTTTAAATTTAGAAGAGAAAGAAAGCATTGATGAAGGCAGTTGAAGATGTACATTTCCAGTAGTTAAAGCTTTAGCAAATGCTTTATGATTGAGATGTGCATTCTTCCTATTGGTTAGAGAAGATTCCACACTGAGAAAAGTGTTCAAAGAAGGTGAGTCACTTCAGTCATAGATTATTTGCCTCTTCACTTTTGCTTCATGGAATATAAACTCTTGCAATTACCAGAAATCATGCTTTGTTGGTGATGTGAAAACAGGCCAGGAGAGGAGGGATGAGGAAAGGAGTGACTGCACAGTTTTTCTACCTTGAAAAGAAGATGATAAAAAAGTGTTGCAAATGAAGTTTCTGATAAGGACCATGCGACCATAAGCAACTGAGATTAAAACTAAGTTAATGAAGAGCTGAGACTTGAGGTTCGTTTAAGCCCCAGAAGAATTTCACAGTGTATCTTCATATGGTAAACTCTTTCAAAAGAGCTGGGAAAGTACATGATAAATTTAGGTGCCCTGAAGAAAAAGGCCAGGTATAAAGTCAGTAATACTGAACTTGCAAAACTGGCAGCTTTTTCTGTATGTTACCCCGGATGGGAAGAAGAAACCACTGTTTGAAAACCCCCTAAACTCTGAGACCATCTCTCCACTGACATCAGTGATTAGGATGTGTACAAGGATTGGCAGTAAGCTCTAGCATTCCATTATGCATTATTGTTGCTTTGACATTTTGTCTTCAGGGCACCATGTACAGACAATAGATAAATCACCGTTCTGTTCTGCACAAATGATACTTTGTATTTGATATTTGATGCATTCTTTTGAACTGTAAAAATGTATTAGACATTTAGAACTTGGATTAATTCTTCAAGGGAACTTCAGTGCTTTGTATCTCCCCAATATGCTGTTTAGGTCTAGAAAAAGGTGATATTTTGTAATACTGAAATATTCTTCTGAGATGTTTTTAAAGATCAGGTATTAGCTTTTTCCTTTTAAGCCAAGCATATTGCTTTCAATAAAGTTTCATTTTGCTTACCAAGTTTTAGTTTTTCCATTTATCTGCAAGCTAAAATGGCTGTGAATTGATTTAAAATAAATAAAAACTTTCCACTGATATCTCTTCCTGTCCTGTGTCTCAGGTATAAATTTTACAATCTCTGTCCAGTCCCTGATTACTTCATAAATCTGTCCCTAATCTGCTTCTACTTTCTTCTGCTTTCACTAATATGCCAGAACAATCCCAATGTTCTCTCCCAGACCATCCTAAAACACTCTTAGTGTAAACAGTCTGACTTATTAACTCATCGGTCTCTATACTTGGTACCACCCCAAAGGCTAAGGTGGGTAGGAAGAGGATGAGTGTTCCTATGCCTGTGAGACATAAAATTGACTGTTTGTTTGAGATCTTTATTCTGAAATACCTATGTGAGCTTGTTTTGGTTTGGGGTGTGCTAAAATTAAGGGGTATATAGACAATCTGGACATGAAAGAAAAGAAATTTCAAAAAGAAAGAGTGCAAGTTCTGTGTATATGAGAGATATCCAGGAAGCTGACAAGTTGTTTGATCAAATGTAGAGTGGGAGTAGACATGTACAGATCCGCATAGTGGGAGGAAAAAGCCACAACTGATAATTACCATAAAAGTAATCAAGTTACTGCACTTGACAAGTTATCTGGATACAAACAATCAAAACACATTTGGTATAATAAAAATGTTTTGAGTTTTATTATTTGATCTGATTTCTCATGTTATATTATATATGAATGTATCACTTGTAACATCTGGGATTTTTTGCCTGACGTCTCTCTTGAAAGGTATTATTTACATTTTGATCATATTTAAAATGTTGCACTTGCTTTTAGCATTTGTTCATTGGGCTGTCTATTAATTACAGAAGTAATTTAGTGAGACACTTAACATACATCTTAACTTTGCAATGTAGCTTAAAAATAACTTCCCTGTTCTGAATTGGCAAATCTGAAAATTTCCTTTGTGTTCTCAGTAGAGAAAAAGTTAAATTTGGTGAAGAATTCAAAGCAGGATCAGCTAGCATACCTATCAGCTTAATACAGTCTACATTACTGTCTTGATGTTCAAAAAAGCTTTAAACTACTACATAATTTTTCACTATTTACAGGTGTATACTGTCTAGGAGTTCAAGGAAATTGCAAAAAAACAGACTTCTAAAAATTATTATATGCTGGTTTTGACTGTCTATAAAGACTTTTGCAAGTGTTTGCCACATTTAACTATATGGAATTGCTTAATTACTTGCATAGAAAAAAGTAAAAGTCAGACTTTCCCATTTGCCAGTTTTATTTGCAGAATGAGTCATATGGCTGTTTACGAAACCGGAAAATCTTCTTTCAAAGTGATTTACGCTCAGCCTGTTACCTTTATAAAGAAAGTACTAAAAGCCAATTAAAAGTTTTGAAGTGTAATTTACTTGACAAGGTCTCTTTTCAAATATAGTTTTTCAAAATAATTGCTTGTGGCACATGTGACTTTCATCAGAGATGTTAGAAGTGGTTGGAAAACTCTTTATATGCTCTATGGAAGTGAATTTAACTTGATGCTAAAACTGTGCATGAAACTCCCCTTTCCCAACAACATGGAGTTTTTTATGTGACTCACATATGGAATGTTTAATCTTCATTTCAGCAGCTGGACATGGTGTTTTTTTTCCATATCAGAGTTTTGCCTCATCACCAAAAAAAATCTCTTCTAAAGTGAGAGAAATTATATGCTTCCCTTTCAGCTTTGGGGGTAATGAACAAAGCTGAACTTGCACTGAAGTCTTGGCAGTTCAGAGTACTACAAGTAGGTCTGAATGTTCTCAATTTACCATGTACTTAGTTGATCAACTTTTCCGTATAGTCTTCCTTTCTTTCATAAGAATGAAATTATTAATGCTCTCCATTAACACTTCACCAAAAAGCTCAGCTAAATGTACTGACAAAATTTTCCTTTGTATAAGTGAAAATAAATAATATTTATCAGTTACCTTGTTTTTACTCTAAAGTTTGAAGACTTTCTCATGGCTAGCCTGATGACCATTTCTGAATCTGTCATAATATGATCTTTACATTGCCTCAATTTGCTGTTGTCATTTTTATACAACAATATTGAAAATTTCTTTATTATGTAAATTGAACTGGACAATTACTAGTGTGATCAAACCCTTTTAATCTCAGATGTTTGGTACTTCCTGTATGTGTGCAGGACCATTGCATCACACATCAGACTTATTAATTTTACATCTGCCTGTGTTTGCAAGATTTTTCACAAATAATTTGATGAAATCTGATGAAAGTAATTCTAACAGATGTATTGGATGGGAAGAAAATTCACTCTTCCTCAATACTCTTTTTTTTAATTAAAAATAAACACAAAATTATTCCTGTTAAGTTTTCACAATTTAATTTGTTTTAATTATTGTATACTGAGATAATAATTTGATCATCTAAACCTAATAATCTAATATACAATGTAAGTATAGCACAAACTTTCCAGTGGACAATTTTTTGTTTTCTTAATAATACATAGTGTACTTTCTCAGTGTGTACACATATTGATTTTTCTGTTTGCCTTATTGTTTACTTAAATTGACTAAGAAGGTCAATAGACTTACTCTGTTAGATTACAAAAATTGACATTAATTAAAGAAAAAAAGAAAAATCCCACAACCTAAACTAAGAAGTTTGCAAGCCACTGGTGCTTCTTTCCATTTAGTAGCTAAATCCCTCATATATTACATTAGTTCAGGATGGATTAGGTAAAAATATATTACTAGGAAAAAAACAGAGAGAGAAATGGCTATAGTGAATCTTCAACATTTGAGTATGTTTTTACTGAGCTTGTATATATGGAACATTTACATGTATTAACCTCTATGGACTGTGCTGTACTGCAGAACAGAATAACTACAAATTAAAATTTCTATATTAAAGAATCTGGGACCCTATTTGACACCAAACCTGCACACTTGTTTTTAAAATCTGCATACGGTTGTGCATCTGCATACCGTCTTACAAATTCCCCTTTCCCCTTTCCTATAAATACTAAACTTCATCTTTGGCTTTAATTTATTGTACCTCTGCTATTTTAAATTTATCTTGCATTTTATGTAGTAATGATCTATTTGCAATAATCTCTTTCACAAATGGTAAATAACATATGATGATCCATATACTAGTGATGGTGAATACCCCCACCAGGGCTCAAGATGAACTAAAATCAATTGGTTTTCTGCACGTTTGAGAGTTCGTGTTTTCCTGGGAGGGTGGCAGATACATACACTTTTTTAGTATCTTGTGGATTAAGAACCTACACTCTTAAAGGCTGCCTTTCTGTTTTGTTTGAAGTGACAAGAAACACATTTAAAGATAGAGTATCAAGGACTGAATGTAATCTTTAAGTTGGCATTGCACATATGTGTATAACAGAAAGTGTGATTAATTGCCCATCTATGCATTTGATGATTGAGCACAACTTGTCTGGAAGAAACTGAAAACACCTTATTTTATTAGATGTAACAGTTACTCTGAAGTGAATTAGATCCACTGACAAGTACAACAGTTTTTCATGGAAAACCAGCAGCATTTTATAGTATTTAAGGGGTCTCTCTAGTTGAAGGATTGGGGACTATAGTTCAATGTGAAATTGCTCTAAAGCAGAATTTGTATGAAGCTTATAACTTAAATCATATAAGTGGTGGTAGGAAAATTTTAATGCTGCACAAGTTGCTCTACATTAACTATCCCATTTGACTAGATGATGGTAGAGGACTGGTTGCTGCCGCAGATACATTTTGCTAAATGATCCTTATCCAACTCATAGCACTGTGTTGTCAATAAAACATCAACTGTTTGTCACAGTAGAAACTCTGCTGTCTATATTAATATTTAAAAAAACCCAAACAAATAAAAAAAAAAACCAGAACACAAAACCCCAAAAAACAACAACAAACCCCCCCTCAAAAATACCAGGACTTTATAGGGCTCTGCACATTCCAAGAAAGCCAGATATGTGGGCTGCTTAACTGAGGTTGATGCAAACATCATCTAATGGAGAGTGATCAGTGCACATGCACCAAAACATAAAACCTACAGTAGTACGTACAGGAACAATTGCACTAGTTTCCAAGCATCATGGAAAAATGTTATTATCCCTGGGTAATGGAGAATATGCCTTTGGCATGTTCGTTTCATAACATGAATAGCAGCAGTGATTATTTGCCTGATACAAGAGGCTACCTTCAACCTTCGCAAGATACCTTCTAAAATGGAAAGTATTTGCAAAGGCATCGCCTCTGAAATCTCTATGGCATGATGCTGATGGGTATTATTTTACTGGCAACAGTTTAGTGCTGACAGCTAAAAAGGAACATTTAGACTAAATTTAATTCCAAATTTGAGTTCTGAATAAAAGATGAAGTTTTTAAACTATAACTGTCCCGAGTGTCACAGAAGCTGTATTTACTCCAGGTGTCCAGGACCTTTGTTACTTTGCTTTATAGTGATGGAGACAACAGCAGGGTTGGAAAATACCAAAAATTACCTGAATCTATTTTATTACTGGATATCGGAGATCTATTTTTTTCTTCTTCTCACTAAGTAGAAAAGACCTTTAGTAAATCAATGTTACACCAGTCAGAACCGGATCTGCAGCATGAGGGTTAAGCTTCCAAAAAGGAAAAGCTGAATAAAAATCCATTGGTTTAGCGGAAATTGATGCACAGCTTTTTATGTGCAATCCTTTATTAGGTTGCTTTGGCACTGGGAGTGGGACCACAACTGAGAAACATTTTCTCTCTGTCAGTGATTCACCAGTTCTTACAACAGCTCCAGTTATTAATGATATTTGCTGGGGCCTTTGTAGAAGCCACAGATAATGTTGCCTGACTCCTTTTCAGTGAAAAGGAGTTTTGTGAATGTGGTTATTTGTCCAAACTGAGTTATTGATTGTTCCTGCCTGAATGTCGGCTTTCAGTGGGCAATGGGGTTAAGCCCTGCCATTGGCAGGGACACCCTCAACTAGACCAGCTTGCCCAAAGCCTCATCCAGTTAACTTCAAATCAGTGGTCTCATCACCTGAGGAACTTTCAGTCTGTTAATGCCTGGTAGTAATTTATGTAGCAAAACCTAGGTGGATCATTTCCAGCAATTTGGTAACCAAAATAAACATAGGAAATACAATTGCTCTGTGTGGATTGATGGTACCCAAACCATCAATAAACCCATTTATTTTTTCTCAGAACACCCTGTGGAAAATGGTTGTCACTT
>WKFP01014747.1:307786-347678 GCA_011057875.1 Pterocles orientalis
GTTATTGCTAGGATGTTGCTATTTGTTCTCAAGGACATACATTCAGCCTTTTGGGGGGGAAGAGACAGTCTGGCTTCTAGCTTGGGATTTGCTTTTAGGTAAAGATTGAGAAGCAGACTGACCAATTATTCCATCCCATGCACGTCATACCCAGTATATTAGAAGAAGACTCTTCTAGGAGTACGGGCTTTTTTTTTCTCTTCCGCATTCGTCTCGCTTTGGGGAGCCTGCGTTCGCTCTCCCAAGGCCTTTCCCTCCCCCTCCCCCCACGGTCACCGTTAGCTCTCGGCCCGGGACACTCGTTTATCTCCGTTCCGTGAGTTTTGGCATCCTCCCTCTCCCGGAGGATCGTTAGCTGTTTTTTTTTTCCCCTGCTTCGGTCAGCTCTCGGGTTGGGACGCTTGGGCTGTTATCTCCGTTCCGTGAGTGCCTCCGGGAGTGGAGCACCCCCTTTCCCCCTTTCCCCCCCCTTTCTGGGGGAATCGTCTGTGCGGTTTCTGGGGATTATTAGCTGGCAACAGGCCGAGCCTTTTCGGGGGGGCAGTATCATTGTCAACAGGCCGAGCCTTTTTCGGGGGGGGGGCAGCATAATTGGGTATCACCTATTCTCTCCCTCCTTCGGGGCCATTGGCTGGGAGTGGGCTAGGCCTTTGGTCATCAGGTGGGGAGGGGTAGTATCACTGTGTATCACATTGCATCTTTGTATATAGTATTATTTCTAATATTATTGTAGTTTAGTTATTAAATTGTCCTTATCTCAACCCACGAGTCCTCTTTGCCATTTACCTCTTTAATTCTCTCCCCTATCATTGGGTGGGGGCAGGGGCTGTGTGAGCAGGTGTGTGTGGTTTGGCCCCCAGCCAAGGGCCAACCCATCACAGAAGAACATATATATCTCTGGTTGGGGTTTTAAAAAAATCCATAATCACCCATTATTATAAATATTGGCAGAAATATTACTCAAGGGAGAGGGGTAAAAGAAGAACACTATTTTCTGAAAAAAATGTTTAAGAGAAAAAAAGGGAAAACGCTGAATTCTTTTTATATCTGGCTTCCTTTAGACACAGCTCTTCTGAACACTTATTAATTCCAGTAGCAAATAGACTTGAAACACATGAAAAATCCCTTTGTCCAGGGTGCCTAAAAAACTCTTGAAAACACATAAACAGTATTCTCTGTGCACCAAATTGCACGAGCAGTAATTTAAGTGTCTCAATTGTTCATCTGCTGTTGACTGCATCTAGTTTCATGACTGGACTGCAAACTTTCTGGAGCAGGTTTAATTTATATGTCACGCCTCAATATAATGCTAACAATTCCTGGTGCTGGCCCAGACCTGATGTCTCTAGTTTACTACACTAACATAAGTAATAATTGCTTAATGAATAATTGCCTAGAGGAAAATCTTCGTCTCTCCTGTGCTGGTTGGAGAGATGCATCTAAATAGAACTAACAAACAGAATAAGTCAGGGGCAGAGTCACAGACAAATAGCAAATCAAAACATGCAGTGTTAAAGCAACAATAAAAGCCAGAATTGAATGGACAAACCTGTTTTGAAAATATCAAGGATTTCAAACTTCAAGCTCAAGTACATAACACATTTTATGAATATACCTCTTCCCTTCCTCAGTCACTCTGTCCACATTCCCAATTGAAGGGAAAAAAGCATCAGAAATACTCATATAATTAACATTAAATCCCTATCTTTATTCCCATCTCCAGAAAGATGTGTATTTTAAAATCAGAACTTTAAAGCATGGCCATGTTTTGTTCAGAGAGTTATTCTTTATTCTGACTTTGGGGAGGCGTTCTTCTGCCTGTGTCCAAAAACACGTGGGGACTGAGTAATTCTATTTCCTTTTTCATCCAGTAAGATCAAAGAGAGCAGAATAAATTTCATTGCCTTCAGTATGCCTGCCCTCATAGCACTTCCAGCTTTGCATTAGGACCGTGATTATAATCAGATCTCATTCTTCAGTCGGGGACATAATTTGACTTGTAAATTCTCCTCTTCCTCTACACGTGTATCTTTTCTTTTGAAGCACTGGCAACTGACTGCAGCTGGCTATTGAGTGAGGGGTACCCATACTTGGAGGTGGCACAGTACTTGAAGGTACTTGACTGATGTGACTGATTAGGCACTCAAAGTCATTCTGATAACACAGTTTAGGAAAACCCACAAGACCTCCAGGAGGGAATATTTATTCAAGGAAGATCAAATAGAATTTTTTGGCAGATTAAAATTTGACAAGATGGACACTTACGTAACTGATATGATGCCAAGGCAGTTGTGGAAAATTTTGGTTTGGGGATGTCTGGTTTAGCTTTGAACCTTTTTCCTGAAATTTTCCATTTTTGTGCTAAGTAACCTTGAAATAGGAAGCATCTGAATGTTTTATTGTTTGCTTTGGTGCCCAAGTTTCCCTAGCCTTTTGTGACCAAGCTACCTATTGCAGACAACTACATTGTGCTTCACGAAATACGCCAATACTTTATCCTGATGAGGTATTCTGCTGTGCTCCTCTGCTGAAATGCTGAAACTATTCTGGGGCTGGAGTTCAGGTCTCTCTTTTCAACAGCAGATACAGATAGATTTTTGAGTCATGGACAGACTTATCACATAAATATTTTTTTACTAATCTGATATATGGTGCTGAGTGAGCAGCAATGTATATTTCACATGGTTTGTGACATGTTTCCAACATTGTGATCTCGGAAACAGTTATGCAACAACTGTTCAAGTTTTCTGAGATTGGAGCTGGTGATAACAGCTCCTCCACCTTGCTCTATTTAGCTACTCTAGCATCTTTCGTGAAGAAAATTTTTCCATCCCTTTGCTCAACCTGGAACTCCCAAAGAGAGGTTCCTGCTTTGAAAGCCGCAAACATAATTCCTCCTTATGTGCTTCCATTACCACTCTATCGAAGTGCACCAGAAAACCTACAGAACTGGTTGCCTTCTTTCATTGTGAGAAGAAAAAAAAAAAAAAAAAAAAGAGAGGGGTAGAATACAAATTTCCTGTAATTGTTAGGTTTCCATAGGTACAGATACAAAATAGCTATATATAGAGATATGTATTCCAAAAGTATAGACAAAAGAGATGCTAAAACACAGATCCCAAAATCACAGACTTCTGCTGTGAGTTTTTTGCCTGGTTATTTACTTAGGTTGCTAATCCAAATCTTTATCTGTGCAACTGAAAACTAAGAGGAAGGGAAGGCAGTTTTACTTAATGAAGGAACTAGATTTGAAAAAGAAAGAAGCCTCTGGGCTTGCTAAAGGCAAATTGAGAGCACGCAGAAAGGACAGTGAGAATTTTTGATCCTGTTGTTAGAAAGTCAAAAATGGATGCTGTAACTGGAGCAGAACTTGAAGCTAAAATGAAAAAGTAAGGTAATAGGAAAGGACAAGCTCTGTAGAAATGTTTGGAGACAGAGCAGATGAAGAAGTACCACAGCTTCATGGAGGAGCCCCACAAATAGTCGAAAACAGTAAAAATGGAGATAAAAACCCATGCATGAGCTGCTGTTGTGTCCAGGATGGAGCCTGATCCTGGGTATTTTAATCCCAGCAAGCTGTCCAGATCTCTTTGAAGACCTGGTTGTCTGCCAGCCTTACTTAGATCATAGATAGTGTACAAAGGCAGAAGGGATTCTTAACTAGATTAGAGCACAACAAAATAAAAATTCTTCAGCAACAGAAATGGTAACATCCTCATCAAATATGGCATTTGGCAGATTGGTCCTTTTGCTTATCACCAAATAAAAAATTCTGTTGAAATATGTGGAAGGCAAACATGAACAGCTGTTCCCTGATAAGAAAACACAGAAAATGGCTACAAATAACTAGGCTGAAAGTGCATTGTTGGTGATTCATGAGAACATCAGTAGAAATCAAACTAAATAGGTCCTTTCCACCAGAAGAAAGTTCCTCTACTGCGTACAGTATTCAGACAAGTTTATTATAATGTCAGCAGTTAATGAAATACAAAACACTGGGAAGTTTAAATGGGATAAAGAAAATACAAGGTGATTTTAATGAAAGCAGGCTTATTAATGCTCTTAATCTTTTAACTTTTTTTGTGGGATTTTTTACAGATGCAAACAGTGTTCTCAGAGAAGTTTTCTTGTGCTAGCAACACTGACAACTACATCTGACGAAATTTCAGAATTTTTAAATAGCTTTTCTATTTTGAATCATAATTACATTACACTGTCTTCTTATGCATAGTTATGCCCTTTTTATAGAAAAGATTGCATCCATTTAGCTATTCAAAACTATTATATTAATGTTTTTCTCTTATTTAATTTTCTTACTCTTAATATCTATCTCCTAAAATTTCAGTTTAGGTGAGTGTCAAATCTCAGTGAAAATGTAAAATAGTTGCTCATACACAAGGCAGCCAATTTCCACGAGAGTTTCCACCAAGCACTGTGCAGAGCCTGCACACCCTGGCTGAGACCCCAAGACACATGAGGACCACACTACGCATGTCCCCATTGCACTGATTTAGTGAGACTGTAGAATTATTTCAAAGCTTTACAACTTGTCCTTCATACTGATCACCTATGTGGGCTATATGTTACATTTGCTTTTGCAAATTCCTATCAGATTCTGACTGCTTCTGTATCCAATGCTAATCTCAGACTTGGATAACAGTTTATGTCTAAAGGATTATATATGCACAATCAATCCTTTACATAATTTATCTAAGATTTCACAGTTTAGCACGCTATTAATCACTTACCGAGAATCTGTTGTGGCAAGGAATCTCTTGACCTTGAGGACTGACCTCGAGGAGTGACCTTGAGAGGCATTGCTACTCAAAGGGAGATCCTGGCATGCAGCCCACTGCCGTGCAGGAGAGCTCAACCCCTGGGCTGTCCACTATTTATGGAGTAAGATGATTGACCTACAGTCATATTTGCATACCAACCATATTTCAGTTGGCACATGGCCAGCTAGCTCTCAGCTGTTGAGCAAGATGTGCAAGAAAGCCCTAGCAGCTGTGTTGATATCTGTCTCCCCAGAATGTACTCAGAGACAGACGCAGCCATCACAACCAGATGTATCCATTACGGCCACTGCTGGTGGTTATTGCTTGGACAGGGTTACGGGAGACAAAGGTCAGGTTGAGACGAGGGGAGGACACCATCACAACCAGACCCTCATGTCCATGCTCTGGAGAACTGCATTGAAGTTTCCTGCTGCATTTTCCAAGCTCATAATTTTATCTTAAAACAGATTTGATTCTGTTGTGGCCTTGTCATCACAGAATTAATTGCAACTTACAGAGTAAGATTTGGAGATGACTTTCCTTACGGGTTCTCTTATTAATTTCACTAAAAATATATTCAGGTAAATAAACAGAGTCCTGGGCTTTCCGTTTTTCCCCCTTGTTTACTCCCTTTCAATGCTCAGTGGATGAGTGTGTCTGGCTGCTTGAGCTATGGATGCTCCTGTCTCAATGGTCCTGTCCTGTCTATAGCTTTTACTTTTTTACATCTCTTTTGCAGAAGTCTGTTCCATGCCAGACCTGAGCATTGGATGCATCCTTGGAGAGGAGGGAAGAAGTTTATAACAGGAATTAAAGACCAAGAGTGTTACATGTTGGAGGGCAGCTGGGAGATCCCAGAGCTCTCAAAAAACACCAGATACATTGCATGGGCAACCGATTCACATGCCAAGTGTTCCTTTATAAAGCTAAAATGCTTTCAAACCATCAAATATCAGGGAAAAGTGAAGTGAGTTTCAAGCTGTTTTCCTTAAGGATAAAATAATTCTCTTTCTTTCTTCAGAAAAAAAATACTCTCACCTACCAAATACATATATTTCTAATAAAATTCTGGGAAATTTGTAGAAGATATTTCCTTTGAAATTTTTTTTGTTTTTTTAAGATTATATTATCTGTAAAGCCTTTTAATTTTTTTCTGCACGCTGTTACACTGCATGTTCTAAATATGAAACTTCACATCCCCCAAAATCCAAAAATACTCCTTACATTTGTCCTTTCATAAATGTAGTCTTAAAACTTACCAAATAATGCATTACTTTTATCATGCATTTTGTTGTAATGCAACATATTTGGACGAAGATCTTACATTTAAGTGACTTATTTTATACATAAAGTTTCATCGCTTTCCTGTGAGCTTTTATTCTGAAGCTGCATGTCTTAGATGAATTGGCCAGTTTGGTTTTCAAGTTTATTTAAGTTCCCACAATTCAGTAAATTAGCTTGTTCATCTCTTTTTTCCTAATTCAGAAAGGCCTGTCAAAACTGATTATAAGAATGATGAGCAGTGTTTACACCACAAGCTACTGACAGAATTCTCAAGTTATCTCAAAGAAAATAGTTTTCCAGAAGTCGGTTTGGTGTTTATTTCTCTGACATGTTAACAAAGCCTGTTGCATTTAGCATGCAGATCAATTAAATGTAATTTTCTTTGGGCTAATCCCTGAGTAACAGATCACAGTCACGCACAGTCTCAATCTCATAATGCACTCAGGAGCATGTTGTCCTGAAGGCGCTGGAAATCTCTACATCTCCTCTACACGAAGAGAAAGTAAGTGGAATCAGTGTCTTTACTGCTGCTTACATAATACTATTATCAGGAACTAGAAAAACTTATCTGATCACACACAGAGAATTATTACGTTTTGATAATACAAGGCTATTGCCCTCATTACCATTAAGATCCAGGTCTTAGTGACCTTTATATCTTGTTCTTTATTAAATACTTAAAAGTAATGATAAATCAAATATAAGACAGTTGACTAAATATAACCCATATGGTACGGCTTAGGAAGTCGATAGCAGTTGAACATTTCAATTTCTTCAGCAGATGTGTTATTGCATCATCCGACGGTCATGAACATCAGGAAACAACAGGGAGAGGTGCAAAATTCGCTACTCATCTTACTCATCTTCAGCTGGGAAATGGCAAAATGGAAACTTCATATATTTTCCTATTGTCTGAATGTCTGGTTATGCTAGTTCTGTGCTCAATACTTCATGTAGAGCCTAGGAACTGCTAGTTTTAAATATTGTTTTGACAATCACATGGACTCTGTAAAAATATCCTTAATACGAGTGAAAGCTTACCTTAATGACTCTGCCTGGGGCACCGTATCACCTGAGGAAACACCTTGTGACCATTTCCAGGCTCCCACACTGGCCACACACTATCTCCACTTATCTGAAATGCCCCAGTTGCCTCAGCCCCCAAGGACACTTAAACACAGGAGGTGGCCTGTGTAAAATTCATACCCTCTTCTTAAAGGCAGCATGGATGCAATGGCACTGGACTAGCTCAGGATTACTTGAACCCCATCCTCAAAAATGTCTCAGGAGCTGTGAGACCCCCAAGTCCTCTCCCTGGGCTTTCCTGCATGCCCCTCTCCAACAGTGACCAGCCTGGGTCACTGCTTGTGCCATCTTGTCCAGCTGCAAACTGATCCTGCATCAGTGGGATCTCCCCAGGCACTGAGTCTCCTCAGAGTAGGCTCCAGACAGCAGCTTGATCTCATCTGAGTGCTTTGGAAAGTCCTCCTTCATGTGGGAAGCTCCTTTGGGTGTCTTTAAGGTGCACAGCACACACAACGCTAGAGACTAGGGCTGAGGGAGACTCCTCCAGCCAAACACAGCAAGGAAGGACTCTTCCTGGCCAAAAAAGAAAAAGCCTTTTACAGATTCCCCAGCCCTTTCCCTCTCATCTGTTGAAGTGCTACTGCCCCTCAGACTTTTCCTCTTGCCCGGGAGCAGACCTCTGAGGAGGATGGCTGCTAAAATAGATCATCAGAGGGAACAGGACAATACATCTTGTAAGATGGCCTTTTTTTCACAGCTCACAAGCATGTAACAAAATCTGCCTGACCTCAGCCTGTGAGGTTTGTAGCTGTACTGTTTGTACCTCTTGTACTGCATCTAACTCCAGGCAGTCAAGAAATTTGCTGTACAGAAAAAGCAGAAAGAAGAACTTGGAGCTTCTGCCCTGACTTTGCACTTGCTACTGAGAAGTGTTAGGGTATGTGCTTGCTTATAAATCAGATAGCATTTTTGGGAAAAAATCATGCACAAATATTTCATAGACAGCAAGATGCCCACTGGCATGAAAAATAACAACAATAATAATCTTCCTGAAAAATTTTCATATGAATTCCCCTTTAAATTATTCTGAAACACTTCTATTCTGCAATATTCCTGGTAACTACACCAAGCTGGAGTTAGGAACGCTTGTCCCCACTGCTGTTAACTCTTCAACCCCTTTGTGCCCTGAAGCAAGTTTCTATGTTTTAGCCAGGATGAATGTTGATCTCATTGAAGTCAGATGGAATTTTTCCACCAATTTCAGCCAAAAATATGCAGGGCTGCCAATGGAGAACAAGAGATGAGGAATCCTAGACTCTCAGTCAGCTGCTGCTTTGTAAAATCTGAGACAGCAGCACTGTGATGCAGTGGTGTGAAATGACAGAGGTGAAGAGACTACTACGAACATGCCACAGGGAGGGGTGTGGGAAGTTACTGACTTGAATTTCCCTGAGAAACACAGAACAATTCAAATTAACAAATAATTTCTACTCTTCTGGTCATGACCTGCAGGAAGATTGATCACACTCAGCTATAGGGCGCTCAGGAGAACAAGAAAATGGCCTTTTATAAAACCCTGGACTTTAGTCTGCTTAGTGCTTTGTATTCTTTACCATTGCTCTAAGGATGACAAAAGGCTGTTTTCCTAATTTTAAAAAAAATATTTCCAGTTTTAGATTAGCACAAGAGGACTGGTAAGCAAAAAAAGGCTAGGGAAAACAAATCATTACCACTCACATCATGTTTTTAAACACGCCAGGGAGTCAAGGAGTTTTGACTTCTGTTAACACCGGGGTATGTGGAAATAAGTACTAAAAAAAAAAACAAAAAAAAAAGCTGCCATGTTTTGGGAATAAGTTTTTTTCTCATCTTCTTATTCTTTACCTTTCAAAACTTAATTTCTATAGTGAAAACAGCAAATCATATATTTCTTTATAGTATACATCGTATAATTAAAACTGTTGCTACAAAAATTCTGGTTTGAAGGAAGAAATTATCTGAGTCATGTCAAATGTCCAACAGCAGGCAGTAAAACTGAACAGAAATGGAATTATTTTAATTTAAAGCAGTAGACTAATTTTTGTCCTTGATGTGTTCTTCCTGGCTCCAGCATTTTCCCCAAAAGGGTAGCAATTTTAAAGCTATTTCAACTCAAATGCTTTCTTCACCCCTTTTTGTTTGAGGAAGCAACTACAACATGATCTGAGAAACATCACAAGGTACCACTGCAACATATCAATCGAATTGCAAGTTTATGTAATTTACCTCAGTAAAGTGTATCCACTTTCCCAAACTTCTTTTATTTCTAATACTCTTGATCATACTATTGCCAGAGCTGCTAGCACTGCCTCTTTTCATTACTCACCAAGATCCTGTTTTCGATGGGATAGGTCTTTTCTAAAACTGAACCATTTGGCCTGAATTATTCTATGCCAGAAGACTGCCTTGGCGTGAATTGGTGATTATCATAAAGTAGTGCTGATGGCTGTAATTTCAACCAATATCCTTCAGGCATTTCCAAGAAGGAAGATGGCAAAAGAAATGTATCTCCATCTTGAAATCTCTGCTGATACTTTTTTCTTTCTTCTATTTGAAAAGACCACTCTTTGGGGCAGGAATCGAAATGAAGCAGAAAAACCTCTGGAATTATATGACTTGTTCAGGCTTGATGGAAATTTTACTGCATTTGTCCAAACCTCAGTGCTCTAACAAACTCTAGGTTTGATTAGTAGCTGTGAAGTGTTCTGTGTTGCTATGCTACACCAAAAAGCAAAAGCATTTGCAATGAGGAGATATTTTTCAGTGTAGTCCTTTAGCTTTGTCTAAATGAAGAATGCAGGAGCACAGAGTGCTTCCAGCACTGTGTACGTGCCCTGTGACATCACTCCAGGGCAAGACCTCTGCTCACACCAGTGCACCAGGCATCTCCTCAAGGTGTGCAGTGGAAAAAACAACACTGAAGATCATGAGGTCCTCAGGAACAGCCATCAAAGTCACATAAATATCCTTCAAATATAGGGACACACATTCACCAGAGAAGAAAAGATCCTTATTGGATCAGGGATCTCATGGTATGCCCTGGGGGAGAAATGGCTTTCTGATTGTCATGCTTAACATTATCTTTCCTTGTTGTGTGGTGACATTTAGAAGTTATGCTGTTTTTTTAAAATATTTTCCTTGTTTTTTGGTTTGTTTGTTGTTAGGGGTTTTTTTTAATAAAAATAGCTTCACTTCTTCAGGCATTTATTTCTCAGACCACCCAGCAATGTTTAGGTATCCATCTGCTGAGAGCTATGGAAATCTATCTGCTATACCTGTTTTGTTGCTTCTTTCCTCTAACGGTTTGTTTGACTTTAGCGTATGCCAGGAAAATTTTGCGATTTTCCTGAAGATTTTAAAAATCATGTATGGACTTACATGCTTGAAACTCTTTGTATTTTAATTTCCATTGCTACTTGCATTCAGGATAATAAACCTGTTTTTTAATTAATTAGAGGTTTGTTTGTAATTCCAAGACTAACTTTGTGAAGAAACAGAATTAGTTTAGCCAGAAAATGCTGTCTCTCAAGTGTGTCTTTTCTCCTGAAAAGTAAACATTCAAAAGAAAAAAGATATAGTTGGCCTAGACATTAGGTGGATATTTCAAAGGTTGTTTTGTTTTATTTTGCTTCTTTTTTCCAAATGTAAGCCAAGAAGTACACACATAGGAACTGTGCTATAATAGGGCTCAAAAAATTTAGCCCAGGTATAGATAGGAGTAGCACATCTCATGTCTTTCACATCTCAGAGTTTAAAAAAAACTCCTAATGTGCTTTTAAAAGGAAAGAACCTGTGGGATGAGATGGAAAGTATCAGTCAAAAGCTTTCATGGGATTTGAGGAACTGTTATCCTCAAAATTACTGTCACATATTTATACCTAATTTCATTATATCACTTACCATCTGTGGATCTCAAAGTACTTTTCAGACATTAATGAAGCATACCTTACATACAACACTTTGTTTGTAAAAATTGTTACATCCATATTTTACATGATTAAATGGAGTAGGTTTTGTACACCCAAAGTCACACATAAATTGTGTTGGACACTTGCAGATCTTTTTGGCTAGCAAATGCTTTCATGGTCAAACCCAAACAAACTAGACCAAAGAGGAGACATAACTGAGCAGTGGAAGGGAGCAGGTACCTTGTGTGCTTGTTTGGGAGATGGTGGCAACACTGACTTGGAGAGTCAATTATGGGGACCACTCTCTGGACATGTTTAGCAGGTCACAGTGACCCCTACAATGTAGGATTAAAATCTTGCCACTAGATAGCAGTATTGCATATCACTCGGGTTTACACTGAGATCCCTGTCTTCTCCAGCTCCTTCCTCTGGGCAGTTGTACCTCTTTAGGTTGTCTGTTTAATTTTTACAGAAGACGGATGAAGAAGTGCACAGTCACTAAAGTGAACTGTTCTGGTTTTTTTTGTAGGTGTTCTTTTGTGTAGTAGCTCCTGAATATTGAATGGAAGGTATGCAAACTGCATTTAAAATTACAGATGCCAATGTAAACATAGACATGTAGGGTCAATTGTCAGATGTTTCTATAAATTCTCTTAAAGAATTTATTCTCTCTCTATGTGTATATAGGTCTGTACGCACACATATAGAGTTAAAGCTGAATCTCTAACTTAAGGAAGCTTTAAGCCTTAAATTTCTATGCTTAAGGCTCTAATCTTCACAAAAATATTTTGTTTTTATTTTTTATCTTTATAGGTGTCTACCATTTGAGCTTCAACAGTAGTAATCTTAGAAAGAGATTTGCTAAGAAGAATAAATATTTGCTTTTGCCTTTTATGATCGCCTTTGGTAATATCAGTAAATATCAACTTCACTGGAAGTTGAACATCACAGTTGGTAATCACATGGCTTCCTTTTTCCAGAACATACTAATCGAATCATTCTAAAGATGCTGTGTTTTCTTCTAAAAAAAACTACCTCTAGACTAAGCATAGGTTTTAATTTTCTTAGTTACTAAAACTAATATTTATTTCAGTTCATTTTATAAAAAAAGATTCTTGATCTCTTAGCTGGTTTTACTATATCTACCAAATATAATATGCCAATGTTTGGGGTCTGTAATAGTGACCAGGCAATATTTTAGACTTCAAAAAATAGGGTACTTTTTAAAGTTAATACAGTATAGTTCCCTTTCTTTTATACTTTTCTGAATACATGATTTTCACTAATATCAGCAACTACTTTTTAATTGAGCCCAACTGATAGGATAGCTGTTGCTGAACATCATCTCCAAAACATTGTTAAATCAGTCAGCACTTGATATCTTATATAGAATAAAAATGAGCTGAAATAAAGAAGAGCTTCTCTTTTTAAAGGCAAAGTGTTGTATAGGAATATATTGCATGTGCAGGTAGATTTGGGTCTTTAAATATCCAATGAGAGGGGTTTTTTTACTTTCAAGATTGTTTTTGCTCATTGGGACATTTTTAAATCCTAAGCTTCACATACACTTGTAGTATTCTGAGTGAACATGAGTAACTTTGTATGTGTAAAGATCAGCTCCAAAACATGAAGCTGTTCAAATTCATAAATAGAGTTTTAAATGGTCTTGAGAAACATGCAACAGATATTTTCTACATAATTCTTTTATTATTTTTCTATAGTTAGGAAGTAAAGATTTACCTTTGTAAGTCGAATGTTTGAAGTTACAAGTGGCAGACAGAATTGATAAAACCAGGAAGACATAACGCAGGGGGAAAGGTCCAAAAGTCAAGAGAGATTTAACACCCAAGTTACATATGAAATTTTTAAGAGGCCTTTTCAGAGAAAAATAAAGGATTAATGTTCTGCTCTCATAAGACATCATAAATAAATATGAATCTTTGTCTTTTTTTCTGAGAAGTCTTATGGTGCTTTTATCCACTGTAAACCTGTTTAGTATAATACTAAAGATTACAATATATATATTTTTTTAATCCCATCTCTTCCACTGGATATCTCAGAGGTCTTTCAATCAACAAATCAATTACTTGAATAAAAACAAAGTGAATTAATACCTATGTAATAAAAGTGTTTGGAATAACACATTTTGAAATGAGGTACATTCATATAAGAAAGTGGAATTATAATGAATTTAGTTAAAAATTCATTCTTGTTTTATTGTTAAATGTAAGGCACTGTATTTGTATGCTGTGAAAGAGGAATCTTGCGTTGTAAAAAAAAAATACTTTGAAAACATTTCCAATGCAAATCTTTTCTCAGGTCTGAAAATATCCATTAGGCATTTCTACATACTGCTGACTGCTTCTGGCTGTAACTGTGGGGTAAAAAGGTTAAAAACAGATGTCAGGATCATTTGCACTGGAATATTGTACGTCTGTGACTGCCCCAAAATGAACAAATCATTACAAGCACCTGCCTCTCATAAGAGGTGTCTAATCAATGAACAGTGGAGCTTTCTTCTGTTATTATGTTTCAATAGATATTTTTATCTGTCTTTGGTGGAGGAAAAATTCTTGACCTGAAGATCTGGGTCGAGTTTTAATTTTCAGTTCAGAATTTTTTCATTACATGTGCATTTTATCAATGAGAGACCGTACCAGGCTTCATGGTAACTGTGAAGCTGGCCTATTTGATCTTGATGCTTACTGTGTTTTAACTGACTTTATATCTACCAGAGACTGAGAGTGTCGTTTGATGACTCAATGGGAATGATGTACCGCTTCAGACAGACATACACACCCTGTAGTACTTCAACAGAAGGAGAGCTACACTGTGGTGTGTGTTTCAGTACCTCTCTTCTTCAACTCCATTGAGGAGTGTGGGTAAAAAACATCTCAGCACTCTTAAGCTGCTCTTTCTGTCAGGTGGCTGAAAATTAAGTTAGAGAATGCAAGGCTGAGCTGTTCCCAGACTACCAGAGAAGCTGAATGGTAATGAAACTTTATTTCTGATCTAGACCATTTCCTCTAAGTAGGGTTTGTGCTAAACCCACGGTTCATGCCCAAAGATGTATCTGAGAGTGAGGAAGTCAAAACAAAATGTTTAAATTACCCATAGAAATTGGTCTAAACACTATGTCATTAGCAAGAGCCATGTAAAAACCTTTGGACTGATGGGAAATATCACCACCTTCTAAACTCACAGCATGCTGTGACATTGTGGAAATATTTTGACTTAGCCCCTGAAGGAGCAGTAGCTTCCTTCTTGGTGTTTTACCATTGGAAATCTGGAAGACAGTGGTCATCTTCTGATGAATGAGGCTGTGTAGCTAACTGTGGCAGCACTTGTCACACTCTGCAGTGTCCCTAACCTGTGGATGAACACTCCGCACTGTCTCAGTGATCGTGTCCCTTGCTACTCACCGTGCAGTATGAAAAATCGATGAGCCAGAGTATGAGTGAGCCCTACCTCTGGTACACCACCATGCTCTGAAGACAGGGATCCACCAGTGGATGCGAAGATTTTGCCAGGGTTGACTGTGGATCTACGGGCCTCACAAATGACCGTCCTCTGTGCTTTATTTCTTCTCTTTCTTCAGCCACACGAGACAGACTGAAGGCTGACCCTGCTGGGTACCCTGTCCAAACTTGATGAGTTTCCATTTCTACAAAAACAATGATCTAGAACCTTCTGCAAAATACAATTCCAAAGTTTCAATCAATTTACACAAACTGAGGTCACAAATTTAGAAATTAGTGGTAACACTGGAGGAAAGTGTCACCTGGAATGGCTCCCCACATCCTTCAGTCATATAGTCCCACTGACTTCAGCAAATACTGGCTTAAGTTAAGCAGCAATGCCTTGATTATGTTTTTCCACTCAGAGCGAGCAAATGACTCACAGCAGTCAGCTTGATAAACAAAATCACATTTTCCAGTCATGAATAATTAGTGATCAAGCTTTGATGACACATTTGTTTATCATCTGTGATTCAAGGTATGGTTTGTTCCTGTAGAGTTTAGCCTGGGATTTGTTCACGTGGTGCCTCTCACATATATCGCTTTGTAACCATGTACTTAGTAATTTGCTATTTATGCTATGTAGTACTTAACTTACGTTGTGTTATTTCTGCTATCTGTTTGGAAAACTCTTTGCCTTTGGAAAATATTAAGACTAAATACAAAAACACCAATGCAAACCAAGACTTGACCAAATATTTGTGACATTTTCTGTTACAAGAGATACTCTCCTGATCAAAAATCATGATTCATATTGTATGAACAAAGTTAGTCCTATAGAACATGAGAAAAAGTTTGGATTGCTTCAACAGATGTTCACAAGCAGTTTTTCCCTATTTTCTTATCTGATTAGCATTTTTTTCTAAAAAAAAATACTCTGAAGATGAAAACTTCTGTTTTTTTACAGAACACATGATTTCTACTTCAAGACAATTTCAAGAGGTAAATGTAAATTTTCTTCTTTTTTAATAATTTTATTTAATGAGTCCAATCTCTTCTACTTATTACTCACCAGTATTTTCAGAACATAAAAATAAAATTTGAATATTTACGCATTGTCACTTGAAATTAGCTTTTCTCGCTTATTACTTCACAGTCATAATGAGATGATAATGTGTCTATGTACAATTCAAGAGCCAGCTGGATGCTTCTTGTCCTTGCTGAAGTAGCCTGATGTTAATTCAGCCATTTCTTCTGATGTGAGGAGAGCTGTATTTGATATTTTTTAATTTATGCTGCGTGACTTCTCTGTTGTGACATAGTGACTTTGATGACTGCTACTTCAAAATGAATGTAGTGCATTCTCATATAATTTGCCCCATCTAAATTACCTCTTACTAAATCCTGTTTAAGTGATCATAGTGATTTCTCTTCCATTAGACATATATATATATGAATATTTTAATGATTTGTTTTATCTTTTTCTCTCAATTTTATGAAATTCCAAACTATTAAAGACAGAAGCCAGGAAGGCATGCAAACGTTTTTAAAAACTGTAATTGTAGTTAAAGGAAATAATGAAGTGTATCAGAGGTAGAGGATCTAAAATACAAGGGGGAAAGAAGAAAAATAATGCTTCCTGACATCAGGGTAATTAAGCGTATCGTAGCCTGAAGAGATGAAGGTTGGAGTTAATAGCATACCATGGCTGTTCCTTAAGCTTTACGTCTTTTCTAGCAGTCTCATTTTACCTTCTTGCCTCACAGTGAGTGAGGTGTTAATCTACTGGTAATTCAGTGTATTGCTGATGGTGTCTCTGAAACAAAGAACTTTCCAATATCATGAAAGGTGGCATAATCAGGTATTTACTGAGGAGATAACAGAATAAACTCTTCTCTGCAGCTAGATCTTGTCTGATAAATGTGCTTGAGTTCAGTTTAGAGATGGGATGTCTGAAAGCTTTGCTCTATTAATGAGTAGGTTTTTTTCAGACCGTGATTTGGACTGATGTGAATTGGTCAGAAAAATGAAAAGAAAAGAACATGCCTCAACATAAGTTTTCAAAGAGCATGAAATTTTTGCAGCACTTCTTGAATTTGAGCATTTTGATTTTTAGGCTTTTTCCTGTTTTTCCTTTTTATTTTCTCTCTCCCCTCTGCCTTTTTTTTTTTTTTTTTTTTTTTTTTACTTTTGCAAAGGAAGGAGAATGACACAAAAGTTAAGGGGAAAGAATGATAGATCAAAAACATTTTTAATTATTTTTGGTAGTTTATAATAAAAAATGAAATGTTTAAAATCTTTAACACCTTTTTTAGTGTACAGTTACAAAAAATGCTTTAACTTTGTTTTTATTCTTCCATGTAACCACTGTGTTCATGGTTTTGCAGACTGTGAAGTGGTCCTTATCCACATCTATCATTGGTCTCCCAATATCCATTTTCCTAAATCATCATCACAAGTCACTCTAGCATTCAGATGATGTGTGACAGGTGAAGTGGTGGAACAGGACTGCAAGGTACCTGGTAGTGGAATTCTTAATATCAAGTTCAGTAAGTATGGAAACATAGAGCCTTTGGGTACAGTATTTTACCACAATTTGTAATGTCTTATTTTAGTGGAGCAAGATTATCAGATTGACATCTTTATCTTAGATTGTCTTTTCTATGCAAGATGAATAAAAAGGTGAGGTTTGTAGCAGTGGTTCTGGACAGAAGAAGATATCAGGTGTGCGAACCTTTGAGAAAGAAAGACAGTAACTATGGCTGCATTTATTTTACCAAATAAAGTAGAACCAGGGACCACTCTTTGGCCTTGAAGCCAAGTGGCACAAACTGATCAACACCGAGTCTCCCATGGGTTCTACATATCATCAATCCGGGCCCAATATATTAACATTTTTAAAGGGCATGGTTTCAAACAAAATAATGGGATTATGTATTGCATGCCTTCGTGTTTGGCATGTAGACAAATCTGGGTATCAGTGCTTATGAGGTTTAATGTCGGAAGATTGTGGAAAGAGACAATTTTGTTTGTGTTTTGGCAGTGTATACCTACATAGTGTGTTGGCTCTGGCTCAAGCCCATGTACCAGCAGAGAGTGATAGCTTACACAGTCCAAAACTGTGGTAGAGAGTATGGATAAACAGCAAACAGTACTTGAGTTTGCTCTCTGTCCCTGTTTTATTCAGCAGTACCTGTTTAGCCTGTAAGACTGTCTAAAAAAAGACCTTCCTCCCAAGATCTATGCGAAGGTGCTCGGATAAAAGTTTGACATGTCTGATAGCACAAAACACAGTTCTAAATATATTAGTCATCTACAGGGTAGCCCCAGGAGGATGTTTCTTACTTAAAAATCCACTTTCTCATCTTAGGGGGCTGCTCAGCTTACATTACTGAATATGGCTATACCCAAAACTACCAATGGCTGGGGGGGAGCGCTGCATGCTCGAGACACAGCTCTCAGGTATTGTTTCATTTGCAGGAGCACACACTGGGCAGTGCCTTTTGGTGGGACTTGAACCTTTGCTCATTTGATACTGACTACTTTCTGAATTGTCTTGACTGAAGAGCTATGGACTCATAAAGGGAAAATAAACCTTTTTTCTTGCAGTTTAAATTGCATTAATATGATAATTTTAATATATTTTGATACCTTGCTTTAGGATTAAAATAAGTCAGAAAAATTTAATTTTGCTTTACATTCTTTTGGGTGTTATTACAAGAGTGTTTCAGCTCTGTACCAAGGTATTTTTTACCCAACAGTTTTTTTTTTCCCTGAATTACCAACCAACATGTGCCTATCATCACTATTTCTAAGTGCAGATAGATCCAGACATGCTAATGGAAACACTTCTGTTACATTGAAATGGTTGGGAGGAATTTGCCTAGGCACTAGCTGTGCCATTTTCCACAGCTGTCTGTGGGTTGAGAAGTGTTGGACAGCCTGATTAGTATCATGATTAACATCTAGAGGAACTCTGCCAGGCACCCAAAAGCCTTTGTATCTTTTTTTTTTTTTTGAGATAATTTGGAGAAAATTACAAATGCTGGCATACTTGTCTTTTACAAAACAACAATTCAAGGGCTCTCCAAGATGTCTTGAAACCAGGTGAGCACTCAACAGCGGAGCTCCCAATCTATTTGCCAGAACCTTGCTGTGTACATTAGAGTGGCCAAAAAAGCCACTAAGGAAACTGCAGACTGTGATAGATTTAATAATGTTTTGACTTAAAAACTGTGTAAATAAGAGATTTAGAGAAAAATTGAAAAGTTCTATAAAATCAACAGAGATAAACAGAAAGATTGTTCTGTGGAATGAAGATCTTGATGGAGCAAGACTGATATGAAATTGTAACAGAGGATGACGCTGTTGGAAGAAGCTATCGGAAGACACACTGCCCATGGTTCTTGTTGCTTGAATTCCTGATAGTGCCTACTTGACAGTTATAGCTGTCCTTTTCTGAGGTAAATCTTTCCAGGAAGAGGTAGCTCCAAATCCAGGTGTAATGGTGAAACCCAAGAGGGAACCTGCTCCAAACTACCCATGAGAAAAATGCACAGAAAGTTAAAAGGAACAGTCTTTAGTGGTTGTAGACATCAAAAATGTAAAAGTGGTTTAAAATAGTTCAGAAAACAAACTTTTTATTTAACACCACAATTATTCAAATTAGAGTTCAGGCAGAGAATATGAAAGAAGAGAATATTTGGGACAAATAATTGGTTTAATAGAGAAAAAAACCTGGGATCGATATCTTTGAAGGTAGCTTACTTATTGGTGTGAAGTTTGTTATGGAGATTTTAAACAAAAGTGTACACATATTATGACACAAAGAACATTTTGAAAGCTTATCTTCTGTGGCTCATGAAATATCAAGATATTAGTCTTATGTCTTCCTTACAAACTTTTAATACAGTAGAGTTGACTCATCCCATTTCAGAGCACTGACATCAAAACAAAAAAAAAAAAAACAAATGCCAAGACTGTTGGATCTCCCTAAGGATCCTCAAACAGGAAGTGATACTGGCAAATTTAGGAGTAATGACACTGGGTTGTGATCCTTATCATTCTTGAGGAAAATATTATAATATTTTAAAATATTATACTGCAGCAAAGGGTATTCTTGGAGACTGAAGTACCAGCTTTGGGTAGGTGTGCGAGTCCAGTCCCAGAAACTTCTACAGGGTGGCAAGACAGTGCCATCTATAGGAAAAAGAATGACCTGTAAGGCAATGCATTGCCTTTAAGAGGACTGTCAAGCATGTCTTGTTCTCTAAAGCTGTCAGAGGAAGAACAAGTCCTTCTATCTATGAGTAGATAGAAGTTACGGGGTGCACAAGAACCATCAGGAGCAGCACATGAGGCAGAGGTCTTCTGCCATTTACTACTTGCTGCCACTTGTAGAATGACCCCTGCTTCTTCTCACCTTGACACACCTCAATCACCCTGCTAGAAGTGTCTCACTCACATTTTCCATTCTTTCAAAATGCTAATGGGCAATTGTTAAAACTATTGGTACTAAATTTACTACAAAGAGTAGTTTGAAAAGGCTCAGAATTCAGCTGACTCAAACCTGTTTCTTTTTTCTCCAAAGCTTTCTTTTCATTGAGAACACTTTATATTATTGGTCTTTCTCCATTTCCTTTCTATTTTGTTTAAAATTAAGATTTTCTCAATTTATATAGTTGGAATAATCTCTTTCCTCCATATGAAACTTCCAAGCAATGTTCTCTCTTTCTCTCACTCTTGTTTTTTCGTTGCTCTGAATGAGATTTCTGTACCTGACATGAACATTAGCATTATTCTGCATCCACTCTTAATTTTGTGCAGCACACTTTTATTTTGTATGTATTTATTGATGAAATGTTCAAATTGAACATTCTTCTTCTGCCTTAACTGTCACTTTTTCTTTGCTGCTTCTGTGAGAGGCAGATCCCGTAGTGACTAACTCCCTTTCAAGGAAGTTTTGAACACCCACAGATTCCTTAAATCCAACGGATGTCGTGCATTCCATATCTTCTTTTTTAAAGACTAGAATACCAGGACTTTTTTCCCTTAAATGCAAACTGGAACGGTGACGCACCTGACCTAGAAACCCTGCCCGTGATGAGATGTTATGGATTTCTTATTCATGCCCTTTATTTATTCTAAAAGGAAGTTTAACTTTTCTAGTTAAGGTGATTAATTGCCAAAGGACACACTTCAGCACCAGTGACATGCACCTGAACTTAATAAAAGCTGTCACTAAACCTCAGAAATTCTTATTTGCTCCAGTCAATGGCAGCATTGTTGAATTCCTGTCATATAGGAATATCAGAGATAGGAATTGAAAAGCTGAGAGAATTGATGGTCAGGGTTCTTCAGGCTGAGGGAGGGCATTTAAAGCTATTCAAGATTCTCCAACAAAATGAGGCAGAAATAAGAAGAGGCTTTTACCACATCCTCACTGGGCTACATTTCCAAAGAGAAGTTTCAGAGACCAGAACTTTAATGTCTTGGCCTTTTCCTTTTTATTATCTGGAGAGTTTGGAGGAAAAGACATGGTTTGAAGACAAGCTGGCCAGCACAAACAAATCATAATTCCTTTTATCCTCTTCCTTTTGGAACAAACTAATTGCCATCATCCTAACCGTTTTCCCTGTACAAGTACTTTAGGATTTCTCTAGCTGTAAATATGATTATAGCAACAATGTAACATTGCCTTATGACTTTTTACTAGACAAGACTTTTCCTAAATTATGTAATCCAATTATTCCCTTTGGATTTTTGACAATTCCTTAAATCACTCTTCGGAGAAAAATCTTGTAACTGAAAAAAAAGAAAATCTAGGACCACTTGCATTATAAAAAAATCCTTTTTAAACATGAAAAACCATGGCATTATCTAGTCCCTGCAGTCCAGATCCAGGTCAAAAAAAAACCAAAATAAAGAGTTTTTACAATCATTTTCACCAAAATGTAATGGAAATTTTTCAAAATTAGAAACATTTTGGCTATCTCTATTTCTATAGTCTCCAAAGTACTTTAATTTTATAGGGTGAAAATGAAACAACTGCTATGGCTCATTCTGTGCTTCTGTTAGCACCCAGCTGTTTCCTGACAGCAGGGAATCTGACTTAGAGCATCTGATTATGACCATGTGATATTTTGCAAACAAGCCTTTTTTGTCGTAAAAGCAAATAGAGGTGGTAGATGGACTCACGGGGTGAATATTGGTACATGCTGACATGCTTTATCATGTAATAGTTTTTCTGTCAATTTTTGAAGACTTCCAGCTATGGTTCATGTGGGTTTTTATGCTTCAGTCTTTAAATCACAGAAACTACTTGAAACACAGGGATAATGAAGGGGCTATTCTGTTCATTCTATACCTCTGAAGAGAAATGAATGTGCTCTTTGCTTTAAGAGTAAGCTCAAAATTTCATGGCTAAGAGCAAGTTAGTACCAGCACCATTTTTTTCCCCACGTCAAGGTCTACCCCCTCCAATTATGTTATTTGCTAGATATTCTGTTCACAAGTAATCTGTAAATTACAGAAAAAGCACAAGCAAAATCTGTTTTGTTAGGAAACTTTCCAGAGTCAAGAAGTTTATCACCAAAAGAGGAGGTGTCTGCAACTGACAAAAGCAATCTTAATGCCTTAATCTTAATCCTAAAATGATGAGAGACAGGTGAAGATCTATAAATAAGTGCCCACCTTTCAACATGAAGTTCATTCAGTCTGCCTTCATAGATCATAGTTTCTAGATTATGATCTCTTTCTCTTTTGCACTCGTCCAGTCAGTCTATGTCCTTTCTGGAAAGGCTTCACAGAACTGTTCCAGAGTGCACATTACCCCAGATAAACCCCTGTTGGTGCCAACAAAGTGGAGAGATTACTTCCCCGAACTAATAGAAGAGTCTTGTCAAAGTCTTCCAGCACTGTGTTTGCACTGGAAGAGCAGCACCTTTTCGGATAATCTCAAGATTGTAATTCATGTCACCAGCAGATATTATTATGAAGAAAAACTGTCTAACCTGGTGTTCTCCAGCTCATGTAGATACATGTTTTCTTACCTAAGTATAGAACTTCACATTTGTCCTTTTTGAATATACTGTGATTTTTCAGACCACTTCTGAATTTGCTAAACTGGCTTTGAATTCTGCCATTGTCCTGGAAGTTTCTCCCAACTTGGTGCCTTTTGCACATGTAATTAACATCCAGTAGATCATCATAGTCAGTAAGAAAAATACTGAAGAGTACTCGCTTGATGATAAATATAAAAAGAATCTAAATAAATCAAATTCAACAGAAAATCATTAATTATGACACTTACAGCACAGTTCTCCAATAACTTTTGTACTCCTTTTTCTCTACTCAGTTCCCCTACTTTAATAGTTCTTCAGTTAGACTATATCACTCTCCTTTGCTTATGAGAATATAACGTGATGCAAGGTATGATTTGTCTTGTTTCAATTTAAATGTCTTCAACGCAGATGTCTTTTCACTCCATGCTGCCCTTATAGTTAGCAGAGAGCAGGCACTTTAAGTGTTTAAGTTCACAACTCCTCTGTCCTGTTCTAACTAACTTTCTTAAGGCTATGTGGGTTGCTTTCTACAAAAATTCTTTTTTTTTTCCAGTGACTCTGAAAAGGATAATTAAACCGAATGTGAATGTCTAGACTGTGGGTGTCTGCATATAGTCATATTAACTTTACCAACAGTCTCACAAGTAATACTGAAGTCATGTTACATCTATTACCTGCCGTATTTACAGAGCCAGTCACCCAGATAACTTTGGTTGGATTGATTCAATTCACATAACAACAGAGATCTTTGAAAACCTGCTACAAGTATATTAATGGACCCAAAACTTCTTGTCATCTCAATAACAATTTTAGGGACATTCCTGCAAATATTTAGGTAACTAATGGCAAAACATGTATTAAGGACTCTCTACAGACATGTTTTTCTTCTTAGAAAACAATTAGATTTGAGATTCTTTTTAGGATGACATAGAATTAAACAGAAAAGAATGAAGGATCAAAATTTTAAAATTTCATAGTTACTTGTCCCCTTCAACAATGAAGAAAACAAAATCTTACATAAATGTTTGTTTCTCCTCGGTTGGTATCTCCATTTTTCAGCCTACTGGTTTCCATGATCAAAATATGATGGGGATTTGTAACAGTAACCTTAAAGAAAAAAAAGTGGAGTTGGAGTAGCATTCATTAGGAAAGCAGAACCTAGCCTATTCTGATGTTCTTGTAGATGTAAAACAGAATTATGCCCTGAACATTAGGCCCTGTCCCTGCCCTGCTCTACCATCCAAGAAAATGAGTGGGGTGTATCTTGCTGCCAAAACGTATTTTCCCTTTGTAGGGAAGAATGCAGAGGGAGGAAGAAGAGAGAGGGCTTCATCCTCTAATCAATCCATACCACAGTGTTTTTCTCGTAAAACTGGTATTACCCTTTAATGAGACATCTTGTATTTGTACTTCAAAAAAAAAGATCACAATATTTACTGTCAATAAATACAAAATGTTTACACAGTCCAAGTTCTGCGTCCACTTCAGCTACAGTAGTTAGTGTTACAAAGTAGCCTAGTGACACGATGGCCTAAATACACAAGAAGAGAAAGGCTTCTATCAAAAGTAATATGATTTATTAAACCAGACTATTTATGTGGACAAAACAGACAATCTTTCAGGAAGTTTTCCTTCCCATTATTATTATTGTCCTTATTTTTTTCCATATAAGCAACAGACACATTTGTATGTGGTCCTGAAAAATATAGCTTTGAAAACTATTCACTCTTCACAAGAGAATAGTTCTATGAACCTTTTAAAATCTATTATAGTGTACATAATGTATAGTACACAAAATTTTCATGAAAAATTAGGCATTGCTAACATATTTTGTGTTATAATCCACCTACAGAAAGCTATATTCTATTTTTGGAGAGTGGAAAGTGTCTGAAAACTGCTGTGAAAATTTTATTTCCATGTAACATAACCTGCCACTAATTACAAATGCCTCCTAATCCAAGAAACACCAAAAGCTTTCCTTTCTGTTTCAACAAATTCTACTGGGATTTTTGAGTCAATTGCTGCAGTCCCAGAAAGATTGTGGGTTTTTTTTCAGAGTCCTGTTAGTAGAAGCGATTAAGCTGCCTATAATTAGACCTCATAGATTTTTTTACAGCTCTTTGAACTCAGTTTCCATTGATCTGAATGAGCCCTGCACAATGAACATCATCAAGATTGCTTGCCTAAACTCAAATATTTCCTTAAATTTCGTAGACTTTTTGAAGTAATGTTTTTTTCTAATCATATAATTTGTATCTTTTAGCATATGCATAAGAACAAAGAGAATTTAAAAACCTACATGAAAACCAGCAAAACAATCAAAGATTGTTTCAAACATTCCAAAGAAAAGATGTTAAATCATTGAAAGTCAGATACATCATGTAGTCACCCTCTATGAGTAATGAGACTTCTATATTGGGACAGGGCCTCCCTTCTCTATTTCACCACTGAGAATAAAAGAAGCCTGTAAAATCAGTTTAGCTTAGATAACTGGTAGTTGGCTAAAACCAAGAGAGATTAATTGCAACCTAGCCTTTCTGTGCCTACGCTTCCCTATCTGAGATAAGAGAAAATGTAGTTTTCTACTGCCTCAGTATTTGTACAGATGAGAAGCAGACGGGTCTCAACTGAGTACGGCACACTGCTCTTTTGGAAGTGAAGAGGCACTGCAGGGAGCTTCAGGGAGCTGCAATTTCTCACTCTGTTTCCTTGAGGTAGTAATTTGTTTCCACTGAAATTCTCCATCTTTTCTTACTTCCCTGACTTTCCACTTAGAATGTGAAATAGCCATGCACAGGGAGAAAAGACATAGACACAGCTTTGTAATCTTTCTTTCTGCAGATACTTCTGATCTGAAAACCCAGCTATTCACACGGCCAGTTACTGGTACATAATCTGTTGCTTTATTCAAATTAAGTAATATCTTGTTTTAGAAATTGTCTGAAGGATTTTTTCTCCTTTTCTTTCTGTTTTTGATTTTATGGGTTTTTTTCTCCTTCCTTGGTATTTGTAAAAATAGTATAACAAGTATAGTAATACCATTTTACCCAGGTTGTGATGAATTTTTCCATGTTTGAGCCTCTCTCAGACAGTTTGTGTATAGCCTGCAGGAATGCTACCAGTCACCAGTGTCTTATGCTCTCCTGGGTGGATGCACTTACTGCACATGGAGATCCACTGAGGAGCAGAGCAGATGTTAACTGAGAGGAGGAAGCTCCAGGTGGAACCAAGTGGGATGCATCGTGTAGAGCTACACTGTGACTGTGTTGTCAGCCTTGACTGCTGCAGCTGTCGAGAGAGTAAAACCTTGACAATGAAAGGAGATGGTTCTCATTTCTGAGCAATCTGTTTTCTAAACACCTTGAAAATTCACTAATTCAAATTCTTTCACAATTGCAAATATTTCCTGCACTTTACTACTCTTATTTTTTCTTTCTTGATGCTAAGGTAATTTAATATTTTGCAAGGCATTTACTTACTGCCGGGTATCAAACAGATACCTATGAAACAACATAATTCCTATTTAATACAGAAAGCTCTCATTTTTTCTTCAGCAAGTAACATAGATTATTATTACAACTGAACCCAACATGGGAATGACAAAGCACCCGGTAACTTGATTGCTAGTCTTTTCTGCAGGAGATTGGGTTCATACCAAGAAGAACAGAGAACATAACCTGCTTTTTGAAGTTCAATCCATCTATCCACATAGCAAAAACAACCACGTGGTAAAAAAACCAATCATCTTCTCCAATAATTTACCTCAGAATAAAAAGGCCCGATTCTCAAAGTAATCAGAGTATTCTTCAGTACAGACAAAATAAATGCTTTCATATGAGTAAGTATGATTTATAAAATGTGTTGATTTACCTTTTTCTGCAGAGAATGTACAGTTTTTCCTATCTTCCACTTCTCATAAGGAATATTAACTTCCCTATTAGAAAGTGTGCTTGTAAAAAGAAAATTGTTTTAAGCCATTTTCTTTGGTGCACATGTGAATGAATTATCAAAAAAAAACCCACTGAATCTCATGTCGCTAGAACTTTAAATCCCTGAAAGAGGCATACTTACCTAACAGGGCACTAAGCAGCACTAGGCTTTTAATTAAAAGAGACTAAGTATTTTGTCAAAGGGCGGCTGAAGTATATGAGAAATGATGAGCTAGGTGACAAGTTATTCTTCTATGAATATGTCAATTTTGGCTTGAGATTACTTGTGCAGAGCTGATTTTGCTCAAAAGATCCATAAACCCAACTGGAAACAGCTGCGAGCACCCTGCTGCAGGTGGCTGTGGTTGGCACAGAGGGTTGGACTGGGTGACCTCCAAGGGTCCCTCTCATTTCAACCATTCTGCAGTATCTGTGGTTTCACCATTTTGTACCTCTCATGCAAAATGTCTTCTAAAAGATATCTGAAGAGCGTCTTTTGTGGCTATAATACAACATAGTTGAAAGCGCTTAAGATGTGAAATTATATTTTGGGAAAATGAAATTAAAAGTAAAAAGCAAATGCTTGGTATTGCTAACTTATTATCTTGACTTTTATTTTTTCAGACAAATTGAAGACTGTCTCCAGAGACATCACTATTTGTTGTGAACAGAATTCTTGTAAACATCCTTGAGAAAATGTTTTGGACTGTGTACTGAAGGTGTATATATCTTTTCAATAGCAACCAAAACCTTTAAACTTCATTGTGCCTTATATCAGATTGGAACAATGTTCTTGAAATAGGAATATGAGAAAAATCTTTAAATCTTCAGACAGACATAATACGTTTCTCTGGAAAACACTCAAAGACATAATCATATTTGGCATTTGTACTTCAGCCCCAGGATTATCTTTGTATGAGGACGAAAGTTTAATCTTGGTTTTATCTAGGAAAAAAGCTATGAAGAATTTTATATACAAGGAAGAGCAGCAAAACAAGAAAGACCGGTTTCCGAAGAGCTAGCACACATCATTCTCTTTAAAAAACAGCATTTGACGGATTTTCTTTTCCACTGGGTTTATATCTACACAGATACAGACATTTTCTGATAAAGCCATGACACAGTTTTGCCTTTTATACAGTTGATAAAGCTGCATATATTTATATATTACTGAACTGAAATTAATTTGCATTCCACATAATAACAGAGGGATGGTGAGAACAGATATTTCATAAATTGACGATGGACGAAGAAAAATATTCACATACCCTACAGAGAATATTTGAAACAGCAGTAACATTTGAAAGGAGAGAGATCAAAAAAATACTTCTGGGATCAAGGTATTCTTCAAAACTCCACAAATTTTAGATTACTGTGCTCAGAATTAACTGGATAATTTTACAAAAACTAATTAAAACAGATTACGTGGCAGACTCCACTGTGACTGCTCACTGGCTGGCGTCCTTGCAGAAAGAGTTACACCTGGGATGTCTCACTGGAAGGAATAATCTGACAAAGGTACGTTTGCACATGTTGTCCAAAGTGAACTGACAGAAATACCTGGACAATGACAGCAACAGTTTCTTATTTTCCTAGCAGTATTAACAGGGAAATGCTTATCTGTAAGTAACAGGAAAGGCTGAGGGAGCTGGGTCTCTTTAGCTTGGAAGAGAGGAGACTGAGGGGTGACCTAATTAATGCTTATAAATATGAGAAGGGTGAGTGTCAGGAGGATGGAGCCAGGCTCTTCTCTGTGACATCCAGTGATAGGACAAGGGGCAATGGGCTCAAGCTGGAACATAGGAGGTTCCACTTGAATATGAGAAAAAACTTCTTTACAGTGAGGGTGACAGAGCCCTGGAACAGGCTGCCCAGAGAGGTTGTGGAGTCTCCTTCTCTGGAGACATTCAAAGCCCGCCTGGATGAGTTCCTGTGTGATCTGATCTAGGTGTTCCTGCTCCGGCAGGAGGATTGGACTAGATGATCTTTCGAGGTCCCTTCCAATCCCTAACATTCTGTGATTCTGTGAAATAACCACTGACATCCATAGATTCTCTCTTCTGCTGCCATGTATGAAACTTGAGCAAGAAGTGTCCAAGGTATTTGTATAATTCAAGTATCAACCTACCAGACTTTTAAACAGTTAACTAGTAAATGGTATATCAGTATTTCCCAACACTCATTATCTGCCTTTGTTATCACTTTGTTTTAACTTGTACATTCTTTGTACCAAAGATAATCTTTCTGCTTATCCTTTTTTTTAATTTATTTTTTACAGTGTCTGGACAGCAAAAAAAGGCAGAATTCAAGCTCTTAAAATGAAACGATAATGATAACAGAGACTAAATCAGGAAAAAAAAATCAGTCTGTGTAGTTTGGTAGTAAGCAATCAGAAAGAAAAAAAAATATTTGGACACGTTTCCATAACCATTTCCTTCTCTAAGAGCATTCAAATATGCTAAATATTCAATATGCTTAACAGCATATTGACAGGAACTTGGATCATTGTATTGGATTTGCACATCCATAAAGTCATATGTAGATAACATGCATTGTCTTCCTCACATCCAAACTGCAATGAAGAAAAGTGAGTGGATTAATATTTCTCCTTTCCTGCTCTGACATTCAAATTAACTAAGAACAAGCTAGCTTCATATTTTAAAAACAAGCAAACTGCACAGTTTGTTATAAAAATAGAGCAGTTTGGATTGACTTTTTGGTTTTAGAACTATATCTTACTGAGAAGATGAAATTGCCTTTACCATTGTTAGCAAAATAAAAAAAAAAAAAACCCACAATATTTTTTACAGATAATTGTATATGGTCTTTAATTTTCAAATAAAACTCAGCTCATCTTTTTTGCTACTTAATCCATTATCAATGGTAACATTGTTCTGTTTCCCATTAGCAACAAGCTGAGAACCAGACGCATGCAGCTGTGAGGACCATTTTATTCTGTGAACAGCGTGCTGTATTTCGACTGCCTTGTTTGTTGCAGTCTTCACTATAATCTTCTTTTTGTTTTGAATTAGAACAACCTTCCTATTTTGTGGCTGGTATCCACAAATGAACAACTTTTTAAAGCATTTCATTTCTAATTTATTTTTCCACAGTGATATAAAATATTCTGCAATTGTCAGGGAAGGTTGATATTACCTTGTTTAAGGCCATGGCTGGGGGAAATGTTAAGTGTATGATGAAAAAAGCTGTATCACCATCTGTGAGAAGGAGGCTTTTCTGTTGCTGCATTCCAGATTTGAACTCTTGACCAGCCCCAGGACTTCCAGTAGTAGAGGTATATAAACCCATAGAAATTACATGCCAAATTTCTGTTGTTAGTCTCTTTGTTTGTTTCCTTCCCATAGGTTTCTAACTCTCTGTGGTTTTGAAAAACAACTACATCTGCACTTGAGAAATCTCCCTGTGAAACCTGCCTGCCTTACTTGCCAAAGGGGTTTGGTGCACATTGTGAGCCTTGAGCCAGGGGTCCTTCCTCACCTTGGGGAAGCAAGGGCCCCAGCTGGCCAAGACTGCAGGTAGCCTAACTGCTCAAGAACTAGAAAATGCCTTTCACAGTGTGTGTAGTTGCACACAGAATAACGTTAGTGCTGGGTGTGAGCCAAGAATTCCAATGTGAGTGAGATTTACCCTTGTGTTTGGATCTCTCAGTAGGATACACCCTCTTTATAGCATGAAGGGTAGTCAGCCTTGTAGTTATCTAATCTGCCTCTGCTCTCACCTGTCATGTCCAGCATGGCTGCATTAGTTCTGCCTTAATTATTCTCCACAATCATCTAGGTGATGACACAAGTGCACAGCAGAGGAAATTCAGGACTAGAAAAATTAAGCAATGTAAGCAGGATCACAGGATGAAAACAGAGCCAGAAAGAGAAGCAAGGAAAACAAAATCTGTTATCCTTCCTAACCATTAGAACTACCTTTGTCCTTTCATTGTGAATTAGTGTAACTGAAGTGTGCTATCAGACAGAGTCAGACTGAAGTGGTACTATTTCAGTATAATGCGGACAGTCTTGCTGACTATTTAAATTTTTAACAATGAAAAGATAATAAAAGCTGAAGTCTTCATTTATTTTCTGTGTTCAAGACCAGTGCAAATTATATGCCTCAGTCTGGATTATACTATTTTAAACAGAATAATATGAGTTGTACGTACTGTCAAAGGTCTGTACATGGGACCTTCAATAACGGTGTTCAGCGAGAAGAGCAAGCTCGGAATGTAGCTTTAAATCAGTACACCAAAGAATTGGCTAAGCCACTGATTTTGTGCAAAGTATTCTGGCATTTGAAATTACCAGGAAAGATAAACACATTCATAACTGAAAGAGCTATAGAGAGTAACCATTTTAAAGGAAAAAATAATCAATAATAAAAGTAGCACTGCTCTTTCTTGATTGACAGTTGTAAGTTATCAAAATTAATTATATCATAAAGATTCCCTTCATCAAATAGTAATTTGACAAGGAAATCAGAGCAATGGACATTGAATAGCACTGACTTTTCAAAATAAATTTGCCCCCAAACTGAAGCTCGAAATTCCACAGCTGAATAATGGTTCTTACAGTTTCGCTGTTGTCCTTTTTGCTTTTCAGAAGATTAGGTGAATGTTTCCTACTATTTTCCATGCAATAAAAATGTCAGCAACAAAATTTTGTGTCCTTTTACCTTTTTCTTTTTAAGAGTAGTTAATATCAACATTTCAATACTTTAAAATATCATGTGTAAAGTACAGTTTAGTGCTTTTCTTTTACATGATTAATGAATGTTCATGTCAAAAGAGTCACATACTCTTTCATCATCCTGTTCATTTCAAGTATGTTGAAGGTGTATGTAATTTAAAGTACGTACTTTGGAAAAGTCCCTGGCTCTGGTCACATTAATTCATGATTCAGAAAATACAGTTGTTCACAACTTTGACTACTTTCTAGTCTAATATTTTAGCCCTCAGATTCAGAAATCAAGTGGTAAGAGTCAATCTGATAACATGCTGTTGCTAAATTGTTTCACTAAGTATATTTTAGTCAATACTCTGCAGGACGAACTCTGTTGTTTCTACAGATATGGTGGAATAGCAACTATATCTTTCTTGATCACAAAGCTCAAAGAAATGTCAGACATTATGTTTGATCCTCCACAGACTTGCACAATTTTTAGTTTTCTACATTGTACACTTTTTAGTTTTCTGTATTATTCTGATTCAGTAGCATTTCTCATGCAGTTTAAAGAGGTACAAATAGCCCCACAAGGCTGTTGCTAATCAGGGGATTTTTACACACCGAGTGCTAAACAGCTGTTTCTGAAGGATCTCTACAATGAGCTCAAAATCAGTTCATCTTTCAAATTTCAGGGGAATGACAGCATATCTTGTAAAATCTGAGAAAACTGTGAGGCAGTAAAATTCTCATTATGGAATAATGCACACACAGACATATGCATTTATCAGGAAGTAGAGTGATGGGAGAAGGAGTAATGGTTTTAAACTGAAAGAAGGTAGATTTAGATTAGATATTAGGAAGACATTTTTTACTGTGAGGGTGTTGAGGCACTGAGACAGGTTGCCCAGAGAAGCTGTGGATGCCCCATCCCTGGAGGTGTTCAAGGCCAGGCTGGATGAGGCTTTGAGCAACCTGGGCTAGTGGAGAGTGTCCCTGCCCATGGCAGGGGGGTTGGAACTCGATGATCTTTAAGGTCCTTTCCAGCCCAAACCATTCTACGATTCTATACTGGTAGCAAACAAACAAAAAGGTTAAAGAGAGCAAAATGGAATAAAAGTAGCGTTGTGTACATCTATTATACATTCTCTTCTGAGTATGCTACTCACTCACACCTTAAGAAATTTATTTCACTTTTGTTTTCTGGTCAGTGTTTAAGTTACTGTTGTTTGCCTCTAGGGGACATTACCAGGAGTAACCAGAATTTTTAGTTCTAGTAGCAGTGCTGTTATTTGATAAGCATCATCGGGAGATGGTGTACGGTGCCAATTATTCTGCATTCAGTCCCTGTGATACAGGCATGATTACACTAATTTTAAGACTAGAGGCACCTTAAGCATCATATTAGCTAATATTTCAATTTATTTCTTCTTAGACTTGATTTATGTAATGTAGCTGCTGTGACTGACGGATTGTCTGTAGTCTTAGGTTTTGGGGTACCATGTTTCAGTTTTAACTCATGCATTTATGAGGAAAGTCTTTAACCTTTAGGCCTTTTTGTTCCTAGTTATGTATTCTAATTCCGTAGATATTAAATATATTTAATCTACAATTATTTTTATAAACTAACTGGTATGGTCATGTCCCCTGTATAAAACTAGATTAGTTATAGATTGTTGTGGTGGGTTAACCTTGGCTGGGTGCCAGGTGCCCACCAGGCCCCTCTATCACTCCCCAATTCAGCAAAATAAAGGGGGAGGATAAGATGAAAAACTCTTGGGTCAAGATAAAAGCAGTTTAATTAAAGCAAAGGCTGAGGCCACGCACAGAAACAAAAGGTAAACAAAGATGTTGTTCTCTACTTCCCATCAGCAAGTGATGGCCGGCCACTTCCTAAGAGGCAGAGCTTCACTTGCTTCCACACACAAACATAATAACGAATGCTCTCCTCCTGCCTGCCCTTGGCTTTTATGGGTGAGCTGAGGTCACACAGTATGGAACAGCCAATCTGGTCAGCTGTCCTGGCTCCGCCCCCTCCCAAAATGTGTGACAAAACCCCCTGCTGGCTGCCAGTGTGACAACACTCGGAGGGCTGCTGTGGGGATATAAATGCAACACAATTGTGTTTGCTCCATTTCTCCTTTTATTCTACTCCCCACACCATGACTTCTCCTCTGCATTTTTTGCAGAGAGTTTGAAGTTATTCCTCATATTCAGAAGGTACAGAACGTCTTCACTTCTGTGTTGCAATACAAACTTTGTTACCTTGTCTCCTACCCCCATTTAAAAAATCAAAGATTCCCACCCAGTGTTGAAGGATGTCCCACTGAGACATTCACAACAAAAGAAGATCCCCTAGAATTCAATAAACAAAAGACATTTTCAAGTTTAAGTCACTGAAGAGGTGATCGTTGGTGGTTACAGAAGTAGGCAAGGGCGGTGGAGTTTTACCAAGCCAAACTCAGTGGGTGTGTGGATAACTGCGTCTCTAAGTCCTGTATGATCCAGTTTGCTATTCCTGTTGCCTTCTTCATCTCACTCTTTTTTTTTCCCTTCCCAAATGCTCAGTGTATCTGTTCATAGAGGCTTCTTTCACCTTAATGCTTCATCAATGCCTGTTTTCAGGCAGGAGCACAAAACCATTGGCTGTTAAATTGCCTGCAGCCTTTCTAGCATCCCTGTTACAGCAGACTTGAAAAGCTTCCTTAAGCCACAGTGCCTCCTTTCTTAACACTGTCACTCAATATATATGAGCATTTGGGGCACCTGAGCCATGTGTTTCACTCCTAGCAGCAGACCCTCTGCTGTTAAGTCCCTCTCTAGACATGCTGCCAGCAGTGCTAGAAAGGACGTTAGTTATCAGCTGGTCTTGTTGCTGGACAGCTCCCACATTTGGTGTGGGATTTCTCTCACCTGATTTTACTTTTCTGAAAGTAAAAAGAAACAGCAAGTGCTTATTTGATTTTGTCCACCACTTTGTCAGGCCAATTTTAAAAAATATTGACTGAGCTAGAAGCAGCCAGACTGGACAGGGGGCTGCAAGGTGTGATGGGCAGAGAGGCACAATGTGGAGTTGAGATCCAACAGCTCCTTTGGGGTGGCCAAGTCTACAAGGCTTTGCAGAGACTTAAGAGCCTCTGGAGAGATTAAGCCTATGTCAATATTTGTGATACCACTCTCTGGCGCTGCATTCAGCTGGCATGAAGCAGCCCATGTCTGCCCTATCAAATTCTCTGACCCTCCAAAACAGTGTGGCTGAGTCCACTGCATCTCTTGGGAATAGTCTTCACCTGTGCTGGCTCTGGTGCCACAGCTGGGGTTTGTCAGGGACAGCCTTGGTCAGCACAGACCACAATCAGTGACCACTCCAGCAGGCTGGGTGTGTAAATGGTTGACTCCCAGTTCCCAGGTGTGTTAGAGCTGTCTGATGTGTCAGAGGAGGGTCAGTCTCAGGGACTGGGAAGTGTCCAGGTAAAGAAATTCTCTAGGTAGCAGTTTGCTGCCATGTGGAAGCTGCTGTGTAATGCCCTAGAAGCAAGGACGTGCTCTGTGGGCTGGAAGGGAGATGCAGAAAGTTTAATAACTTTAATTTGTAATTTCCATTTTATCTTCCTTACTTTGAGTTTTTGCTATTTGAAAAGTGTTCTGTTCTTCATGTAATAAAATCTGGCTTTTTATAGTTGAAGGCCTTTGGACTTTCCTTAGAAACCACTATAGGAGAGGCAGATTGACATCAAAGCCCTGGCCAGCTAACGCCAACTCTGCTACTTGAGAATGATACAAAGACAAGAGAAGTGCCACAGACCACTTGTATACAGGAAAAATAAGATTCTTTCCTATTCATGCCAGAATCCAGTTGAGCCCCAAAAGGTAAGATTCAAAAGTGTTTCTCTAACAAGTGACCTTCCTATTCTTTTCCAGCAAGATATTTTCTTTTTTTAAAAAAATGGGCTGTAGGATGGCACTGAAGATTATTTTTTTTTAGTGGTGGGAGTAACCTGGGATTTAACTTCTACAGCCTTTCTTGTTTGGAAACATGTTAAGAGAAATTTAGGGAGGACTCAGCATCAAACAGAATGGTTTATGGTATTTAAAACAATACTAACTCCATGTTCCATTCCTTGCACTAAAAATGCAGCTTTACAAACGGCTACATTAATGCCATTTGCAGCATAGCACTTTGAAGCTTCTTTTTGGAAGATTTGAAAAATAATGGGCTGTGCACTTTTAAATTGCAAGTGCCACAGCTTCAAGTGATTCTGAAAAGAGAAACCCATATTCATGATTTAAAAATTGTTTGGTGTACCACAGTTTTGAATCCTCAAACCTAGCTGCAAAATATAGTGAAGTCAGTAGGACTCTTTTTCCTGACAGGACAGAATTTGATTAGGCTGTTTTACAGCCAATTTGAAACTTTCTAGAAAATAAGTCTTAAAATGCTTTAAGACCTTTTTTTCTTGCATTTCAAGTAAAATTGTTTTGTTTTGTTTTGTTTTGTTTTTTAATGTGAGTGGCTAGTGATGAGAAATATCTTCTGGAGACAGAATAAAATTTTAGAGACTATAGCTTAAGAGGCCTGTCAAACTCAGATCTGAAATTAAAAGTGTACCACATAATGTCAACTCAGTTTCACATCTTTATTAAACAGACCACGGAGGCTGGTAGAAAGAGGTGCCTCAACAGTCCTTCTGATCTTGAAGCAAATGGTCAAATTCCCATGACAAAGAGCAAAGAGATCACATTACATTTTCTCTCTAGTTTTTAAATACTAGCCAGGCAGTGCTTAGTTTATGACAAATGCTGAGACAGAAACTTCTCTTAACAGGCTTTTGGTTTCATACCATTGCTGACAGGACAGCTGCTTCTTGTTCGCTCTTTCAGAATGGAGTATCAGTATTCTTTCACAAAACACACAATCATCTGTCTTCTGGACAACATTAGTTTTTCTTCCAGAAGTAGGCAGTGTGTACTCTAAGCCCGAACTACACTGCTGTGTGTAACAGTTTAGAGATTGTCTGTCTGCTCTGCTGACCCCTTCTGTGTCTCCAGTCGGGGCTCACTGTCTCCACCATTCTAGCAACTCGGTCCTACCTACCCCTGCAGAGATAACTTCAAGAGAAGAAAAAAAAAAATAGGTTGTTCACTCACATTTTTCTTTGAAAGCACCTCAAACCTTTTCTTGATGAGGTTCAAAATGCTCCTCTGACAGAAATAGAGCAGCCAAGGAGCCTGGTGCTGTGTCTCAGAAATTGCTGCAATGCAAAGATTTCTTAGCGATGTCTGAGAGAAAGGGTCAGTGCGGGAACTATCCAGACTCAACTGAAGTTAATAAAAGGCTTTCTGATAACTTGAGCAAGAAGCTGTCTGAGACCTGATAGAGTAAATGATTTTGGCTGATTTCACAGTGAGGTAAACTTCTCCTGCTTTGGGACCTGATGTATTAGTGAAGCACTAACCAGGGCCTCAGTGGTGCTGCACGTTTGGGAGAAATGCTTCGTCATCAAGGCTCACAACAACGGTTCCGTTCTCTCACTGATCATCTGCAAATAATGGCATTGAAAGAGACCGTTGCATTTCTTTCTACCTTCTGCACTAAAATTTGTATAAAGTCTGCTACCTGTTCCATCCTGCAGAACTACTACAGTTCCCAAACAGCCACTTAATTTGTATGCAAAACCTCTTTTCTATGCATTAGTTTCTATAGCTAATTAAACCATGAAATAAAAACCATAACAATTGCCAGTGCCAAATAAAATTGAACACAAATAAAAATCTCACTCTGCTCAGAAGATAATTTCTATGAAGTGGGCTGTATCTCAGTCCTGTGCAACCATGCAGCCCTGTAATATGATATTGCCATTGCTAGTAACAGGCCACAAGCTTTGAAATACATTTGCAAAGTCTCTGGACTGAGGTTTGACAGGCACACTCAGTCCAAACTTTCTTGACCTGTTGCAGCTTTGTCTTACTTGTTTTAGCTGTGACCATAATTTCTGTAACTGACCTGATGTTTCTAGCTAATTTATTTTATTTTTATCATCTTTGTATGGCACAACCTTAGTTTCACATAGACAGCAGCAACTAGCAATTTTCTGAAGTAGAATGAGATATTTATGACTGACATAGTGTAGAGAAGCACAGGTCCGGTACAACAGCAGGGTTTTTTAGTGGAGCCACAGTCAGTATTAGGCATGAACAGTGATTTTCATAAGATGTTAGGAACTGCTTCTCAGAAATTAGGTTTTTTACATGATAGGTATCAGTTTGAACGTCTCTATTTTATTTCTACTTTACTTGTTTCCATAATATAATATATTCCTGGTTTATGTTAAGGACGTGTCTAATTTAACATTACTGTTAACCTTATTTTTTTTTGAGAAGATGGCAAAAGTTTAATCTTTGAGCTGTATTTCAAGTCTGATTGTTTATAAAGCATCTGTTTTATTAAAATTGGAGGATCAGAGAAAGACAACACAAAACCTAATATTTCTTTCCTTCTTTATTTCCCCACTGGAAATAATATGTTTTTCCACTTCAATTAGTTTTATTAGTTGCAATCGAATGAGATATGAAGAGTTGTATCTAAAATGTGGTTTAACGGAGTCCTAAACACAGAGCAGACTGACTTTCAACGGACTAGTTCCATTTCATTCCCAGTATTATAGGAAAATGAATTCCACTATTTTTTAAACTATTGTTGAGAGGATATTTTAAGACTTTTTTTTTTCTAGCTTCTTAACACCTTCCCTAGCTGACTTGTTCCATTGCCTATTGCCATAGTTGCTCTAACAAGCAGTAAGTCAGTAAAAGTTCCTATTCTCATCAGCCAACCCTGAGCAGTTTCCCAGTTAGTGAGCGCAAATCTCCAGGTCACATTGCAATACAGATTTTTTGCTGTATTTTCTGTACAGACTCTCTGGGTAGCTATCCTGGCAGTTGCTGCAGGAACTTGTCCAGAGCAGTTGACATTGAAGAGAGGACTGTGCTAAGATAAGGACAGCGCAGGTCAGAAAATGCAGCTGCAATCTCAAATAACTTTCTGAGTGTTAGCTTCTGTGCTATTTGATGGAGAGTGAGCTTTTTTGTTTTTTTAATTCTGAGACTTTTTCTCCAGCAAAAATTAGTCGTTAAGATACATCCTGTAATATCACAGCTCAATTTTATTGGGTAATGGAACACAAAATGAAGTTTCATTCAGTAATTCAGGCCACACATTTCCATGATGTGCATGTAGCAGGAGTGGGTTACTGCTATGGGCCTGCATTGGACTTGTGGCAGGGTGCAGAAGAGAAATACAGCCCTGACACTGCTGCTTACGTTGGAAAATAACCAGCACTAAAGAGTCATTTGCTTTGTTCTGCAATACTAATATCTTAAGAGGACACGGGCTGATACATGTATCCTATGAGTTTACAAAGGCTCTCTGAAACATCAGCACAGTCTTTCTTCTCTGTTATTATCTACTCTTAAATTGTGAAGAAAGTGGATGTAACACTTGCATCTAAAGCTTTCTGAGCACCACTTCAGCATTTGTTTTGAACTTTTTACCAGTTTTGAAATCATCTTTGGAAGAATTATTTATCTTGCAGGAAGCTGTGTTTGTCCAGATTTACTCTTGTCCACAGCTGGTATTTGGAGCAATCTTCCTGGTTACCATAAGCTGCTCCTGCAGACCCTTAAAGCAAACATCAGCAGAGCATGTTCAGGATCCCTTTCATCCAAATATGTTTACTTGGATGTACTTTGAGGCATAAGGTGGTCCCAGGTTAAAAAGCATATCCTGTTTTCCTTCATCAGGCAAGGACTCCCCTTGGCTACATATGAATACTGTCAATATTCTTAGTTTGATAATTACTCATCTAGCATTGAGTTAGAAATTACTTCAGTAAAGTCTTTCAGACTTTGTTGTAAAGAAGATAAAATGCACACTGAGTTCTTGTGCAATGACAGCTCTTCGGTTAAGAGAAGTGATAAGTGTGATGAAGATAGGAGTTATTTTATATTCATGAGGCAGATCATTTATACATCCAGAATGGAATCCAACGTGATCATGAAACTCAAGTTTAACAATTCTTGTGGATGTGGTAATATTTCCAAGATTTCAGTCAAGAGCTGAGCCTCTCATTTTTTTTCTTTACTGTATATGAATGGGAAAAGGGAGGGTTTTTTCAGTAGTGATTATTATTGTAAGTGACACAGTTCAGTTGCATGATCCACACATTTTTCCATCTCTTTTATTCTGGAGTAATTAATAAAACATGAAATATGCTACTACTGTGGTAAAAGTAGATTCCTCTTCAATACAAACTATATGCTCATTTTATTTTTCATTATGCACTTGTGATGGGTTGGCCCTTGGCTGGGGGCCAAACCACACACACCCGCTCACACAGTCCCTGCCCCCACCCAATGATAGGGGAGAGAATTAAAGAGGTAAATGGCAAAGAGGACTCGTGGGTTGAGATAAGGACAATTTAATTACTAAACTACAATAATATTAGAAATAATACTGTATACAAAGATGCAATGTGATACACAGTGATACTACTCCTCCCCACCTGATGGCCAAAGGCCTAGCCCACTCCCGGCCAGTGGCCCCGAAGGAGGGAAAGAATAGGTGATACACAATTATGCTGCCCCCCCGCGAAAAAGGCTCAGCCTGTTGACAATGATACTGCCCCCCCCGAAAAGGCTCGGCCTGTTGCCAGCTAATAATCCCCAGAAACCGCACAGACGA